>OX123192.2:75835557-76275368 GCA_944739405.2 Euclidia mi
TGTTCCAGCGCCCCACGCTTTTATTATCAAATATTATAATTAAAACACATAGTTTAGCCCAGAAATAGAGACAACTTGAACGATCCATAATTTATTTTTTGCTTTTACGTGCATTTATAAAAGCGTGTTTTTCTAGTGTTTTTTAAACTATTAATTTATTATTTAAAAAATCGGACATTTAGCGACTCATGCTGGAAAATCTTAGGATTTACCGTCCTTTGGGGGTTTTACAGTTTTTTTTAGTTTTTTACGTTTTATTTGCCGAGTATTGCCTCGCTTCCTATGCCGAGTATGACCGACCAACAACACGACACTGGCCTGAACACTAAGGGCTGCAGTCTCCCACGCTGTTCCCTCCGGTAGTGTGCAGGGCAGGTTGCTCGTAGGGCTGCGCGTAGCGGGCAGATCCTCGCAGGCCGTTGGCTCAGCTGGCAGACGCCGGCGGTGCGAGTACGATGAGCAGGGCAGGCCAGACTCTTCGGCAGAGGTGACGCCGAAGGCGATGCAGGAAAGTGTAGCGGTCTAGGAGCGTAGCCGGTGTCTTAAGGTGAACCTGGAACCTGAAGGAAAGCAGCATTAGGAGAGCCACAACCAATAGAGTCAGGCAGGCGGCGTCAGCCGGCCTCAGCTAGCAGGTAGAGAGATGGGCAGTACGCTAACGCAGTAAATGTAGTAACTCACCCACAGCTGGGACCAGGATACACATAGAATGTATATGGATATAGCGATATAGAATAGAGTAGCGGTTGTAGGTTAGTGTAGAGTAGCGGTGACGGCCTCTCTGTCGGCCCCTTTATATACCGGCCCTCCATCAGCGTTGGTGTCGGCGCATTACCAAATAAGGGCAAAACTTACGAGCGCGGACGATGGTTTTCCCTGATTGGCCGAGCATATGGACGGTATTATGACGAACACTCGGTAGGTACCGGTCATACGCTACAATATGATATTCAAAATAAACGTTCATAGTAGACAGTACTCATCCTAGAAAATTTAAAAATAATGCCTTTATGGACGCACGAAATATTCCAGGGTAATACCTCTGTAGTATCAAATGGGCATGAAATAGACTTATATTTTGCGAGCTACAAGCAATTTTGTTCCTACGTATAACCGGAGTAATTTTTGTGGGCTGCATGCAAATTGCAGTTTTATTTAAACCATACATCATTGTAAATTGTACGTGTTATAGTGAGAGACGCTTTTGAAATTGTACTGTTTTTAGTTGGTACGTTAACGCACATGCATGCACGTATGGCGTAGTCGTTTAAGCAGCTGCTATGCCGTTGAACAGCGCTGAGTGTTGTGGTATTGATTCCGGCACGTCACACTTTGTGTGATCTACAATGTATCATCTGTCTCATTTGATTGAATTTCTGCAAAGTCCGTCTCAACACATTGTATGATTAGAAGCAAACACCTTATCAGAAATCACTAATAGTGAAAACTGCATAACAATTATCAAGGAGTTTCGTGACAACCGAGACTGACAGAATCTCAGATCAGACTCAGACAGAAGTAAGGTGACATTTATGTGACTTTTTTAGAAGTGTAGCAAAAAGCGAAATAAATGTAGGTATGCTTGTTATATACTATCGTATAATCCTACAATATACGGAGGCAGTATAAATAGAACCACGGTTCGTTAATGTTGCATGCTCGACTCGAAGTTGCGTAGATAGATCTTTATACTACCAGGCTATAAGACGAAGTTCACATCAAGAGTGAATGAGCGAGTGGGCAAAAAACGCTATGATCTAAGCAAAGCTTTAGGTAACCAAAGTATACAGTGGAATTCATACCGCAAACGAAGGAGCGTGCTAAGCTAGCAAGAAACGATGAGAACTGAGCGGCGTTTTGTCGAAACAACGAATACAGGGGTAAAGGCGTCTGATATTTCTTTTTTATAGTTTGGTTACTAATTTAAATGCTTATATTCTGTCAAATGTCGGTCATCAGGTTCTTTCTGAGACGATAAGTCTTGGATGCATCTGGGATAACGCTAGGGCGATAATTATGATGACTTGGTGAGCTTAGTCACTAAAGGTGCATACAGATTATATAACATTTTATAAAATATTGCAATATAACATGTTTCCGTAATGTGGAGGCTATGGGTCACATAATGTGGTCGAGTTATAAAAACAAGTTATACATAGTGGAGGAATAAGGGTGTGCTGTTCATCCAACTAGAAGGAGGATTCTCTAACCAAGCTGGGTGGTCGTGCCTGGTGAACAGCAGTCCAATGGATGTGCTTGAAAACTTGTTTATGTACGGATCGGTTGTGAATGCTTCGCTTGCGCGTTTCAGGACTCTGAGTTTGTCGGCTTGTGTCCTATAGATGGCGTCGTGTTGATAGTCTTCGTCATCGTTTGTGTGTAGCTATCGCTACATGTTACTTAATCTGTACCCACCTTTACTTAACCTTACTTTGCAGACCATGGAATGAACCGCCCACCGCCGTCCGCTCACCCGCTGTCGGTAAAGCCTTTACTCAATGTTACCCATATACCAGGAAAACAGCAGCAGCATCATAAATAAGCAAGAAAGAGACAGATATACAGCGAGCCGCGTATTTTTATCGCTCTACTCATAACCTTAAAGACGAGGATCGCCATGGAGACCATTATTTATTATTATTGCCGTACTTGAGGCAAACTGTGTGCTATCATAATGTTCTGTTTCTAATATATAGACAATACCGGTAATTCAGTTGCATACGACTCTTCTGTACCTATATATAAAATTCTTGCGTTACTGACTGATAGACACGCACAGCCAAAACTATTTTGGGCGCAAAAAGCTGAATTTTATATATGTCCCTAGAGAACCGTAAAAGGTGCACTAAGAAAGGATATCCTTAAATTCTATCAGGATCGCTGAACTGCGAACGTAGCTGCGGGCATCCTCTAGTCAATTATGCATAGTAATTATATCTGACTACATACACAAAATCATCAGGACCCAAACTAAGCAGAGTTTGTAGTATGGGTACTAGACACTGGATAATCGTATTTTAGTACATTTTATCGTCAATATTACATATTTGTTTTAATGTATATGTTGCAGGGATTTAGTAAAAAACGTGATAGTATAATTTCACTAGTGAAATTATAATTACCCAGGCATAGCCGGGCATCGTTAATCAAATAATTAACTTCGTTAATCGCTAATTCGTTACTAAAAAAGTTAACTTCTTTAAACGTTAAAGCGTGAACACATGGTAAAAATACTATTTTCATGAGAATTTTCTAAGAACTGTTGGTTTAGGTTTTGGGAATTAACAGGTTAGGAACAAAAAAAAAACGATGTGTATATATAGAGTGTGTAATTTAGTCATCCGGTATAGTGTGGGTATTGCCTTCATGAACATTAATATTTTGCAGTTCTCGTCTGAAAGCGATGCTCGTTTTGGCGTTAAAATATCTTTGCCCGTGGAAAAAAGACGTTTTTTCTTGCAGAGCTTGAGGGTATAGCAGTATTATATTTAATAAACAGATTTATGAATATCTGTTCCCCGAGAAATGCCGCATCGTCGAACGAGTCTTTTGATTTCATGTCTCTCGATCTGGATACAAAATTAACATAATCACTCAAGTGTGGCCACGGATTTTCGTCTGTAGTGGATCTGGAATAACTGCATGTTCTGGTTTTTATTTGCACAATACACTGTTTAATATACACACTGCACAGGCGTAAACTATCACGGACTATAAAATCTAAAAACTACGCAGTATTTGTATTATTTGTATACTTAACAAACAAAACACTCGTTACCTACTCTAAACGCCGAACGCTAAACGAACGAATTACATACATGTGTCATGAAACTCATGAATCAAATTTCTTCGCAGTATTATTTTCTCAGTTACACGCACCGGCAAGACATATATGTAGTATCATCTCACTTGCGGCACGCGCCTTACCACACTTGTCGACCGACCCGAACAAACTTGTCAGAACATGTTTTGCACGTCGCGGCGGCGCGGCACGGTGGTAAATATTAGGTAACGGATTAACGGACTAGGAAAAATTTAACAAAAGTTAACAAGTCCGTTAACACTTTTTTAAGTTAACTTAAAAGTTAATCCGTTAGTGGAAATGTTAACTTAGTTAATTAACGATTAACGGATTAACGAATTAATGCCCAGCTATATACCCAGGTTAAAGTAAAAAACGGCTTTATTCTTTTTGGTTGGTCAATTGACTTTATCAGTCGCACAGACTTATGAATGTACTACAATGACTACTTATTCTGATAAAACGAAAAAAGCGGCACTTCAGTGATGTTTTATAAGGCTAAGTTGACGGAGCCCTCATTGGCAGGGTTCCTATATTAGTGTTCAGGGTCACAAGAATACCTAACATAACCTACTAAGTTGACAAAACCTTGATTTCGAAAATCACGATCTATTTATTTATGAAAATGTCTCGGGACGGTCTATCCGTTTTCTTTGTGACCCTTTATCCAATAATAGGAGCCCTGTGAAGCAGGGCTCCGTCAAGTTTGCTTACTTGACATTGCTACATCTAGTTAGAATCCAGTAACAAAATTTAAAAATTGGTTTTCAAAAACCTGTTTCTAGTTTCCTAACTCTATGTTTAATATAGCTGGTAACGAAATCAGCGATTGCCGTGATAATCTAACGGCTTTCTTCAATCAGCGTTATTGTCAAAATATCACTGCCTTACAATTTCACTGTATCGGTCTAGTAAAATAATAATGGCACTGAAATTAGCCCGTTAAATTGTAAGAAATACAAATCATTAACTATAATCTGTGTAATTATAATGTCACTAGTGAAATTATAATATCACGGCTTTTGTTAAATACCTGAGACACATACAAATTTTGACTTGAGCGGAAATGGAACCCGCGAACTTCGGCGTGGCAGTTGTTTACGCTACGGTGACGAGTTAAGAACACAAAGTGACATTTTTCTTTCTTACTGCATTTCATTCAGCGGTTGTTGCATGAGGCGAGTAAGGAAAATACACGAAGTAAATACATACTAATCTTTAAACTTTTGCGATTTGTATACATCATACAAAATTATTTAACAGTATTTATACCTTTAATAAATTACTTTTACGCGATTAAGACCCGTTCAATAATTTTGTACGATAAATCCAAATATTCAATACACACTCGTAGTATTTTTAGAGAATTAGAAGAAGACGAAGAGATGAGAGAAAGAAGAGACGGAGAACTCTACATCAAACCCTATGCCACCCCTCCTGACCAGCGAGGTATAGGAAACCAAATCCGTGTATTGTCTCACAATGCTACTATGACGGAAATAAGGAGAGGTGTATCTCCAGCAGCGGATGGTGAAAGGTTGTACGGTTATGACACTTATTTAAATTCGTATTATATTTCGTAGGATAATGTTTTAAAATTTAAGTTAAGTTTAATTAAATACCTATTATTGAATTAAAAAATAAACAGTTCTTATTTAAAACGATTGATCTCTCATTTTCCTTGATTTAATTAGCATAACAGCTAGAAATCGGAATCCGCTTTCTAGACCAACCTGATATGACAGATTTGTTAGTATTTTGAGCGAAGGGGTACGCAGAGGTGTATTACACACCCACATTTCGCCAGTAATGTTTCGGTCGTAATGTAAAAGGGTAATTTTACATTAGGACCGAAACGAAAAAAAAATCTATTGCCATCTACCGGGCACATTATTCAGCGAGCGATAATTAACATTTTGAATACACGAATAACTTCGAAAAGTCAGAGCTCCATCGTCTCGGCAATCCGTTACGTACACCACTGGGCTATCGCCGTCTTTACTGTATTTACTTTAGTTGCAGGAAACATCCCAATTCAAAGAACCGTATAAAACATTCTCAGAACTAACATTAAAACCCAGAACACATTTATTTACCTGTTAAAGTAAACAGAAACTAATATTTCGTAATTAACAAAGTAACCCGTATTAACAAGATGTAACTTTCAGATTTAATTAACAATTCTATTACTCAAGTTGGAATGTTTTTGACAACTTTCGCTTGATTGGTTGACGAGAGAAACGGAAGGTCAATTTATTTTACTTCTGATTCGATATTAAACCATCCGAGTGTGTGGTTAAGAAGTTACATAGAAACGTGGTCATATTAAATTTGGTGAAAATGTAATAAATAGCAAACATAGGTAATTTTTATTACATGCCACTATACTGGCCAAGAGCGGGATGGCATAATGGACACTTTCAGTCATGCATCGATCATTAACGATTTCCTTCATCGTTTAGCAATAATTAACACTTTAATACGTAATTAACTACAAAAGTTAATGGTGCGCTCAGTGGCGTAGGAAGGGGGGGCGGAGGGGGCGGTCCGCCCCGTGTGCCACCCTTTTTAGGGTGGCACCCATCCAAAAAAAGGGGTGACACCCAGAACTCAACTAAGAACAATGTACAAAAACATAGGCTATAATACTAACTCAGCACTACGAGAGTTAGCACGGAATAGTTAGCTGTGTCATCCGCCAACTACCGCCCCGGGTGCCACCCAAGCTAGCTACGCCACTGGGTGCGCGCCTGTAGCTGTCTACTGAAGCGGCGATAGCCCAGTGGTGTACGTAATGGACTGTCGAGACGATGGTCTCGGGTTCGATCCCCAGGTACCTCGGGCACACACCTCTGACTTTTCGAAGTTATGTGTGTATTAAAAATGATAATAAATAATCGTTCGCTCAATAATGTGCCTGGTAGCAGATGGCAATAGGCTCGCCCCCTATTACATTGGGACCTAAACATAACTGGCGAAATGTGGGTGTGTAATAGACCTCTGCCTGCCCCTTCGGGGATGAAAGGCGTGAAGCTATGTTATGTTATGCTATCTATTTGTCTTGCTACTACTAGGCTATCGAAACATCGGCCGCGTGAATGTCAGTTCTCGCGGTAAATCTTTATTTTTGCCCATGTCACTCTCCTGACTCCTAACTTACTATCTCCTGATACAAAAATAATACCATTGCGACGTGACAGAAGGAAAAACAGATACTTAATATTAGTATGGATATTGCTCGACAACCTTTAAGATATTTTTCCAACGAAATAATCCCAGTAAAATCTCCACAAGACATAACAGAAGTACTTGATCACCGTATAATCTGATTCAGATTAAAGCTTCCATTCACTATGCATACAACACGGTAGATACTTACTCGAGGTCGAGTTTCATTAATAGTCGCCTAAAGGTCTCGGCTCTCGAGGACCTTCGAAAACTTTGACCAACGAGTTTTTATTAGAAACTGTTGCTCCCCCTTAGGGTGACATTGTCACTTGATTTATTGGGACTGTCCTAAATCTTTAGGTCTCGGTCTCACTCATGATTCACAATCTCATCATTAGTACTAATTTAAAAGTGTAGAGGATGCCCGCGGTTACACCCGTGTTATTTAAGGCTACTGCTCCGCCCCCGTCGCTCATAGCGTGATCTTATATAACTTATAGCCTTCCTCGATAAATGGGCTATCTAACAGTGAAAGGATTTTTCAAATCGGACCAGTAGTTTCTGAGATTAGCGCGTTCAACCAAACAAACAAACTCTTCAGCTTTATATATTAGTATAAGATGAGTGGTTACTTATACTTCTAATTACGAGATTTCAATGATGAGTGGTACCGAGACCATTCTTTCTTTGCTCTTTTTCGTATGAGAATGTAGCTAATTCTGGTATTGCAGTTTTCAAACCATCCGAAGGCCGGCGACATGGCCTAGCGATTCTTTTCCTGAGATAAGAACCGGGACCGACAACTTTAAGTGCCGTCCGGAGCACGGTAGTGCTCTGCTGTAAATACCACACGCGGTCACCCATTCAAGAGGTGACCTATGTAAGCGTTACTTGACTTTGCCTACGTATTTCGAAAGACAAGTCACAATATGACAGTATATACCTTACCCACTAAAGGCTAAACTCTATTTTGAGCGGCAAAATTAAAGGGTGACCCACATCAAGGATTTGCCATGGCGTAAGAAAAAAAATTGGCAATCATGGTAACCCTAACGCCTCTAATATTTCACCGACGCGTCAGCGTGGTTCGTTTCATAATAAGTTAACAAAGAGGCTATTTATTTACACGATATTAAAAGCTGTGTAACGCTTCACAAGGTACCATATACTATCCTCTTTACACCGGCTGGGTAAAAGTAATGTGTAGTCTAGCAATAGAGATAGCTTAGTGAAGAGACCGACAGACTGCTACGTGGAGGGTCTTGAATCCTCGGCGCGCGACAATAACTTTGCTAAGTTGTGCGTATTAAATTGTTAATTATCGCTTGTTAAAAACTGAAGGAAAACAACGTGACGAAATGCATGTCTGAGAGTTCTCCATAGTGTTTAAGAAAGAACTGTGAAGTCTGTCTAGCCGCACTTGGCCAGCGTGGTGAACGAGCATGCCTTACCTTTCTCACAGTGCGAAGAAGCCCGTACCCGGCAGTCTGACAGTTTATATACAGGGCAAGGTCTGATGATGATGAGTTTAACAACAGATCTATTAAGAGTAGTTTTTAAACTCTCTAACTTGTTTGTTGGTGTAGTAGCTGACTGCTCGACTGCTACTGTCAGAGATCGTGGGTTCGATTTCCATCCAAGACCAATCAAATCTTTCCATTCAAAATAGAAAAAATGATCATGATCACGAAATGATCAGATAGGTATGTATATGTATATGAGAATATAAGCTTATTTTGGGCTCTTAGCGGCCCGTTTGTAAGTTGTTCTAGGATATTACCATTGTTTTCCTTGTCACGTGTATTTTCCAAACATATGGTACCCATAAGGAAATTACACGGCCTATTGGCAGGCGTACGCAGAGACATAAGCCCAACGTGCAGAGGTACCTTTGAGTATGACAGCACTGACATCTTAAATGTGATGGGTCACCTACTAACTGATTGCCGTACCCAGACGGAGTCCAATTGGTCGCATACGCCGATGATGTTACGATCCTCATTGAGTCCAACTCGAGAGCCGGCATCGAGGCATCAGCCTCATGCGCCATGGCCTTAATAAGCGAGTGGGGGCAGCGGAACCGCCTGGGCTTCTCCCCCTCCAAGTCATATTCTATGACTCTGAAGGGGAAGATGCCTGGACGACCACCGACTGTCCGACTCAGTGGGGTCTCAGTCAAGAGCGTACAGTCGACCAAAGTTCTGGGTGTGGTAATCGACACAAGCATGTCCTTTAAGGAACATGCGGAGTCTATCGGTGAGCGTGCCGCAGCTGCATTCGGTAAGATGTCGAGAGTCTCCGCCGCATCCTGGGGTATGCGCTACAAAGCGCTACGCGTCCTCTACCGGGGAACGTATGCCGCGATTATCACCTATGCGGCCGGATGTTGGTGGAGGCGAACGACCGTGTTTGTGGTCAGAAGCGCGTTGTTGAGGACACAGAGACCCGCGCTCATTCTGTTGACCAAGGCCTACAGGTCTTGCAGCACAGCGGCCCTGCCCGTCCTGGCGGGTGTTCTGCCAGCCGACCTCGAGGTGAGCCGTGCAGGTAGGATTGATGATATAAGACACCTACCCAAGGAGGCGTTCAAAAACGAAAGCAGGCAAATTTCGGAGGAGACTGTTGCCTCCTGGCAACAGAGATGGGAAGGCGAGGTAAAGGGTAGGGAGCTCTATCGGTTCTTCCCGGACGTGGCGGCTCGGCTCAAGTACACTTGGGTCGAGCCGGACTACCAAGTCTCACAGCTTATGACTGGTCATGGATGCTTCAGGAAACGGTTGTGCGAGATGAGGTTGTGCGAGGATAGCGTGTGCTATTGCGGAGAGGAAGACGAAAGTTTGGATCATGTTATATGGCGATGCCCCCTGTATGACAAGTTCAGAAAAGATATGATGGACGGGATCACTGTCACAACGGTCGGGCCCCCTTTTTACGCCGAGCTTGTGAACTCTGAGGCGAACTTCCGGCGGTTTAGAGACTTCGCCCATAAATGGCACGAGAAGAGAGCAGAACTCGAAAAGGAGGAAAGGACCCGGGCCAGCGACGAAGCCGTAGGCGTGATGTATGCTGTGAGAAGAGCAGCACATACCGTACTACAATAGTACAGCCGCCCCAGAATGGGGAGAGTGGCTCAGGGACACATAATTTGTAGGGAGTCTTCAACGGGCGCGCGGGAAAGAGCATACAGCAAGTACCGTGCGCCTCTCCCAAGATTCGGTCCATATACCCAGACGGGTGGTGGGACCATGAGGTGGAGGTGGGTCACCTACTAACTGTAAAGCTACCATAACTGCATTATTAGGACAGTCACGGATTGGCTGCAGTATGTGTAGGACTTGCTTCTTGTGTACGTTGCTAAGAATACCAGACTTTTGGGATAGGTATTAAATCTTATGTCCGTCCCAATACTCTGATAGTACAAAGGAATGGGCAGACGGTGACACACCAACACTAAAAAGGTCCTCTCGTAATAGCTGACAATGCAAACAAACTTTGCAAGAAAATAAACAAGAGGGCCGAACCAATGTGAGTGGCTAGGTGCACAGCTAGAAGTGTGGAGCGGTGCGGCACCGGTTCTGCCGTCCCGAGTCTCGTGACAACGGAAACCGGGGGCTATTTTCCTCTTTACAATTACACTTCGATTCTCGAGCAAATAACTTTTGTTACTTTCCTGTAGCCGACGACCAAGACAAGCCAGAGTTAAAAGTAAAGTACTATACTAGTGGGGCCGCTGTTAAAAATCCACTCCAATGAACCGTCAAAGGTAAGCCGAACACGAAGCTCTGATCGACTCTCTATAGCATTCGGGACCGTAGTGCCGCCTCACACATTTAGCTCGACACAAATGCCTTGTGGTTTGTGAGTCTATTTCTTTTTCACATAGTAATTACATTTATATTATCTTAATATTTTATTTATTTATAGTCTCACGCCTGAATGCCCGAAGGGGTAGGCAGAGGTGTAATATTACACCCACATTTTGCCATGAATTTTTAGGTCCCACGTAATAGGAGCGAACGAGCCTATTGCCGTTACCGGGCACATCACCAGACTCCGGACTGCTACTGACTATTCGTAAAAACCCAGTAACACTTTTGCCCGACCCGGGAATCGAACCCGGGACCTCCGATCAGCATACGCTATCCACTGGACTACGGAGGCAGTCTCTTAATTAGCGTTTTTGAAAAACAAAATTTTGACGTTCTTTTTGGCGGTCTCTTTGGTTTGTCCTTTTTTTAGTGGTAAAATCCCTGCAATGTTAATCATGTTAATGCACAGCACGGTACGTTAGACGGAATTACATGATTATTTAAAAGATGATGTTTAAAAAGTTGTATTATTGTTAGTATAATCAACCGCAACCACATTACTTGACCCTGAAATCCAAGAATTTCTGTTTAATATACCTCAACTCAACAAAGCTTCACCCCGCTTACGTAAAGCTCGCGATAAAGTTGCTTACACACACTGGTTAAACACTTCCCGGAACTGATAAGACCGGAGAATGTAAGTGCTATCCTCGTGGAACCAGCTTAATTTGCGAACGTGAGTTGCTAACTAATGTTCATATTAATCGTGTTTAAAAGTTGTTCAGTATAAGCCGTTAATCTTCGTGATAGTGTGGTAGAATGTCAGGAACCGCTTACGAATTAAGATCTTTAAACGAATTCAGTATTGGCAGTAGTTTCACCGAACCGAGTTGATGCGAGTAAGTTGTAACTCGATGTGACTCGGTTTGAAATTTGGACCAACTGACTCGAGTTGAAATGTCGCTGATACCAGACGTTTGGTGCACTCAGTAAGTACTTTTACTAATCAGATCTGCATGTATTAGTTTTAAGACCAGCCGGGGGGTTGTAACTCAACACGTTTAAATTATAAAGACCGGATGGGAAAAGGACTTATCTTTGTCATTTACGAAGAAAAATTAATAAAATAAAACTGTTTAAAAACCAATAGGGTTCTGTAGTGATAGCCTGGTGGAGAGACCAACGCTGCCCAGAGTTAGTATAATACGCACATGTCTTATTATATATCTCACTAGCTGTTTAAATTACTCCTTGGTACATCAGCTATCCGCCAGTGAACGTCCCGTCAAAATCGGTCCAGGCGTTCCAGAGTTTAGCTAAAAAAAACAGACAGATAGACAGACAAACTTGTAAAAAAATTAATTTCGGTGTACGAGTACATTCATGCATATGCATTTAGTAAAAAGCGGTTATTTTAATATATTACAAACAGACACTCCAATTTTTTTATATGTATAGATAATGTTAATTGCTATATTTATAGTTTTATTTAAGTTTGTAAGCCTTCTATAAAACTTTACAAATAAATATCTTCGAAAAGCTGTAGTCCACACCGTGGGTTTGAACTCGCCACTCTCTGCGTAGCAGTTCGTTGGTCTTACCACTAGGATAACGTTCGCATACGCCCTTAAATGAGAATTTACTTGATTATGTCCAGTCAACAAGGCTGTGTAAGCTTAAAACTATTTACATCGAATCCCATCTGCACCTATACCTTAACTGAAAGCGATGTTATATGGCTTCCAATTTGTTAAATAAGTTTATCGACCGAGTCAACTCGGTTAAGAAGAAAATCGACTTGAGCCGAGTAGAAGGTTAGCTACAGTAACTCAGGTTACTTAAGGCGAGGTTGCAGTACAGTGCGTAGCTCGACCTCACCCCCCGCAAGAACAAAAACACGGCGGTGGCGTCAGCGAGTGAGCGGGGGGAGGGGAGGGGGGGTTTCGTGTGTGCGTGTGCCACAGCGCAGCGTAAAAAAACCGTAGATGAGTAATGCGAACTTCAAAAGTGGCAAACTTTTTTTTTCTAAATGGCTCATTTGGCTTTAGTCGCGTACGCGCTGCGGTCGGAAGCGCTCGCTCTTTTACTCGCGTGTGTGTACGTTACATTTGAAAATGCCGTCGTGTGTAATGAGATTTTGCTAAAGTAGTTAAACTATAGTAGGAAAATGACTAAGAGTTATGGAATCACTTCTCATTCATGAGTATTACAATATTACAACGTTTTATTTACAATTTATAATAAATTCAGTACCACAAATAATAGAGTGAATAAAAAAAATGGCATTTAGCGAGAGTAAAAGAGAAGCAGTATTGTGCGTGTTCAAAGACTAAAAAACAAAGTATCCAGATGGGACATTCGTAATAATAAAATACTGGTGTGTATTTTTGTCAAGTAATAAAAGTGATTTGAGGCTGAATCAACACAATATATTATTATTATAGAAATACAAAATCATACGTAAGTTACAAACATTGACGGATGATCAAAGTCCATTCACTTGTTCTTGTTTTTCTCCTTTTAGTATTAAACAACTAAGTAGATTGTACTGCACAGTTTTCGCTGCCGACCCACCGTACCCCTGACAGTACCCCTGGGGGTATGGTGGGTCTTTCAAAGCTTAACCGTACTCCCAGATAATAATATTGTTGTGTAATTAGTTTATTAATTTCAGTTCATTAATTTCAAGTTCTACTATTTTGTGGGATCATTCCCAGTATAGTAGTAGTATTGAACAATTCTATGATAGAACTGTCCTAATTCTATTAGCACAACTTGATGAGGAGAACAGAACTAATGGGATAAGTAATAGGAAATGTCCCAGTCTAGTTCTATGTATGTTTTTACAATGGTATTCAATAGAACTACTGGGAATGATCCGTAGTGTCACGTCATCGTGCTCATATATCCGAATAAATATGTTTTGTAGACGTTGATGTGTTTAATGTGTAAAACAAATGAACGTCTACAAAACAAATGAACGCCTACAAAACAAATGAACGTCTACAAAACAAATGACTTCTATCGATAGCTGATCACTTTTTGGTAGTCATTTGTTTTGTAGACGTTCATTTGTTTTGTAGACATTCATTTGTTTTGTAGACGTTCAATTGTTTTGTAGACGTTCATTCGTTTAAAACATTTTTATAAATACATATTTATTCGGATTTGTGAGCGTGATGTTGTGACACTACCCTTGTAAAACATACATAGAACTAGTGGTAAATTTCCTATAACTGTTTCCCATTAGTTCTATTCTTCTCATCAAGTTGTGCTAATAGAACTAGTGGGAAAAAAAGTATCACTAGTTCTATCATAGAACTGTTCAATAGAACTAGTGGGAATGATTCGACAGCGCAAGGATGATGATGATGACGGGTTTTAAACAGTACCACAGATTATACCCATAATATACAAAGCATTATAACCATTAGCAGTAATACCTAAACGTTTTATTCTCTAATTTCTTAAATCTCCTTGTTGCACTATATCATCGTACTAGCGCTTGTCTTCGCTTGTCTAAAAATACAAAAACGTAAGTAGTAAGTCATTATCATACGAGAGATAACACTGTTCAGTTTAATGTCCACGTAGCACGTTGGTATAACACTACGAGCATTTCAGCCAGGAGTACAGTTAAGCTTTAAAAGACCCACCATACCCCCAGGGGTATTGCCAGGGCTACGGTGGGTCCGCAGCGCACAGTTTTTATATTAACGTACTGTTTTAGGTTTCCATTGAATGAAATGTACTTTTTTAATAAATGTTATAAATAAATCACATCGACTTTTTATTTCCCTACCTTATATGAATTAATCAAATTTACTTTGAGGCGAATTGAATTTACTCAAGACAGACAAAGTGATCATGTCGCATCTGAGTCAAATTATTGTTTGTGAAACGGTCAGCATGATGTCACAATGCGCTTCGGTCCAGAGAGTATGATATGTTTATCTCTATTTCGCGCTTGCGATTAGATGTGCTATCTCACTTACACTTATTATCTAATTCTTAGTGTGTCGTTTTGACATATTTATATTAGTGTGCGTACGCTTTTCGCGATGCGTGCCACTCGTAAGCTCCGTCATGTTACCTTGTCAGTAACCTGTCTACGGTTTCTTACTAGTATGTCTATGGTTCGAACGATTGAGTTTAGAATACGAATTACTTTGTACTTTTGCGAAAACGTACATGCGGGGGTGGAGGGGGATTTTGCGGAGCAACGACGTACGTCCGCCCTCAATCACGCCTAGACATGCACTGAAAAACGGCCGGCGAGCGATATAATGCCAACATTTTGACTATTTTTTTTCTTGGAGAAAAATGATAAAGAAATTACGAAATCTGTTTTTACCATTTATTTTAAAATAAAGAGCTGTTTCTATTGTTAATACTTTCATATAAATTCATTATGGAATCTCTAAGCAGTACACGTTTAAAATTGTGATTTAGTGCCATGTTTGACATTTTTTTTTATCAAACCAATCATTCCAAATCGTGTTTCTATCTTTACGATTTACTAGAAGATATGTTCAACTTTTATACATTAATTTTTATTCATTAAAAATATCATAGTTCATGGGACTTTCAGACGTTCAAAAATCTTAAAAAGTACTGCAACCTCGCCTTAACTCAATTCACCCATCGCTTAGAGCTGTAAGGTACTGTACTGACATTGACCTTCGAGATAGCGCTCCTTGTCGGTCCCTATAGGTGTGAAAGAGATGCGACATGAGATACGGCTTTAACCCTTTGATAAAATACTTTTTTATAAGTATGTGGGTGTTTATTGTGTGAAATATAAAAGAGAGGGAACACCAATAGATTGCTTCGCAGAATCTATGGGTCAAACTTGTGGAGCTTAACATTGATACTTCGAATTAATGTGCGTATTAAGCTATTAGTTACATATATTATTTGTAAACTTCGGGAGGAAATCTGCATTTCCGAGAGTTTTCCAAATGTTCTTGTAGGACATGTGAAGTCTGCTTCCTGCACATGATCAGCTTAGAAGACTATATAATAGCTTAACCTTTCTTGTATTGAGAGCGGGAGCTTGCCCAGTAGTGCCCGCTTTAATATATAGAGCAAATGATGATTGATAATGAGCGCCACAGAGATTAAGCTATATTTTAGGCTACACTACTAGAAGCTTTAGATGGCTTGCACATCATCATCATCATCCTAGCGTCATCCCAGTTGTATCCAAGACTTACGCCTTGAAGCCGGGGGTCTACTTACTAGTCCAACCAGATATGACAGAATATCAGCTAACGCCTACATATACATAAATCCGTTGAAAACGGTGATCCAGCAAAGGTCTGGAAATTTCTCAACACTTTAGGAGTTGGTAAGACTAGGCACCAATCTATCCCAAACAATATAAATCTAGATTCTCTTAATGCTCATTTCTCTTCTTCGCCCAAATTTGATGGAAATGTTAAAAATAACACATTACAATATCTTTCATCCTTACCAACCCCAGATTATTCTCCTTTTGTCTTCTCGCAATTCACCGATTGTGATGTTAAGAAGAGTATTATGGCAATTGCGTCCAATGCAGTCGGTGATGACTGTATCAGCAGGAAAATGATCCTTCCCATCCTAGATATAATCCTTCCAATCCTATGCAACATTTTAAACCAGTCCATTATCCGTGGCATCTTTCCGTCAGCGTGGAAAGATGCACTTATAATTCCCCTACCTAAAAAACCTAAGCCTTGTTCCTTTTCAGATAACCGTCCTATATCCTTACTACCTTTTCTGTCAAAAGTCCTTGAACGCCTAATCCACACTCAACTCAGTTCCTTTCTCCATAAAAATTCGCTCCTTAATCCATACCAATCTGGTTACACATCACTGATGACATTCGGAAAGGTATGGATTGTGGAAATCTAACGGTTATGTCCTTGCTCGATTTCAGCAATGCTTTTAACACCGTGGATTTTCACATCATACTCGGCATTCTCCGCTCTCTTAACATATCTCCAACGGCAATTGACTGGTTTCATAGTTACCTGTTTGGTCGCCGGCAACGTATACGCATTGAAGACTCTTATTCCACTTGGTCTAACACGAATGCCGGGGTACCACAGGGTGGCGTGCTATCTCCGTTACTCTTCACGATATTCATTAATTCTATCTCTAACCAACTACTTTCATCCTTCCACCTTTACGCAGATGATTTACAGATTTACACGCAAGCCCCCTTAGATGAGTTACCAGATGCATGTAGAACCATTAGCACAGATTTGGCTCAGATCTGCGAGTGGACCAAGAAATATGGACTGCTGGTGAATCCTGATAAAACTCAGTTAATTATTATTGGTAGCCCAAGAATGACTGCAAAAATTAACTGGTCCGATCTACCACTAATTACTTTCGACGGAAAAGATCTCCTTTATACTAAGAAGGTTAAAAATCTGGGGATCTACCTTGATGAGAATCTATCCTGGGTACCACAAATACAGGAGGTGAGTCGCAGACTATTTGCATCAGCCGGATCTCTGCGTAGACTACGCAACTTTCTTCCGACTGCTACAAAAATTGCGCTTGCACAATCGCTGCTGTTGCCTATTCTCGACTACGCTGATGTCAGTTATCTTGACCCCACGGAGGAGCAGCTAGACAAACTTGAGCGCCTTCAAAACTTCTGTATACGATTTATATTTGGATTACGCAAATATGATCATGTCTCAGAATTACGCAACAGACTCAAGTGGCTCCCAATTCGTCTTCGCAGGAATACTCACATTCTTACATTACTTTATAATGTTTTATTTAATCCCAGTACCCCCTTTTATCTCAAAGAACGTTTTAAGTTCCTTCATGACACACATATAAGGTCCTTGAGGTCGTCTGAGAATTTGACCCTGGCGATGCCAATCCATTCTAGCAATTACTATGGAAAATCCTTTACAGTTCAAGCTGCACGCCTGTGGAATGGATCATCATCATCATCAGCCTTTAATAGTCCACTGCTAGACTAGGCCTCTCCTTTGAAAGGAGGAATTGGCCTACAATGCCACGCTGGCCAAACGGGTTGGTATAGGGTTTGTATCAAGTTTTCCTTCTCTTACAGTGCTATTCTCTGCATAATATGCTCCCTCTGTCGGCTCTTACGACACCCATGGTATGATATGGGGTGGTGACATTCCGTATTCTTCATCCGTCACCACACGGACAAAATGGATTGCCACTAGAAATCCGTAAAGCCACATCACTTAACATATTTAAGTGTATGTTAAAAAGACACTACCTGTCAATCTAACGCCAATAATTATAAGCATTGTTAATTTATCATAATTATATTGTATAGCTGTCGTTCTACAAGTGTTCTGTTCACTGCTTCCTTATAATTACATACATACATACATATCGTCACGCCTTTTATCCCCGAAGGGGTAGGCAGAGGCGTATTTCTACACCCACTTTTCGCCAGATATACTTTAGTCCACGTAATAAGGGGCGAGCCTATTGCCATACCGGGCACATTTCCAGACTTCGTGCTGCTACTGAGAATTTCGTGACAGAAAAACCC
Source organism: Euclidia mi (assembly GCA_944739405.2). Classification (NCBI taxonomy): domain Eukaryota; kingdom Metazoa; phylum Arthropoda; class Insecta; order Lepidoptera; family Erebidae; genus Euclidia; species Euclidia mi. Next base: position 75,853,877 of record OX123192.2, read on the forward strand.
AATAACACTGCGTGACCCAGGAATCGAACCCGGGACCTCCCGATCCCACGCGCACATTTATGCCGCGAGACCAACGAGGCAGTCGTATAGGGTTTGATGTCGAGTTTTCCGTCTCTACGCAAAGATGGTATTTGCATCGTGTTTTCCCTTAGTCGCCTCTTACGACACCCACGGGAAGATAGGGGGTGGTGACACTTGTATTCTATGCCGTCAACCACACGGCTCCTTATAATTATATAATCATATTTTATTTATAATATGTATTGTATCATATATTACCTATACTTATGTATGTTATAGTAGTATAATATAGTATGTATTTATGTAAGTGTATATTACAATATGTATATATTTAGGTACTTATTTATTTATAATAATTATAGATTACTGACGCTACACCATCAATATACATGACTGTTAACCTACATCATTTCTGTCCATCCCCGGTTGCCTGGAAGAGATCGCTCTATTAGCGATAAGGCCGCCAATTGCACACTAGTTTTAAGTTATATACTTCTGTAAATAATTTGTTTGTTTTGGTGTTCAATAAAGTATAATCTATCTATCTATCTATCTATCAGCTTTTCTACAGAGTGACTTCCGTCTGACCTCCGCAACCCAAAGGGATAGCGATATTCCATGGCTCAGACGAGTATCAGTTTATTTGAGGGTACTGATTCCCCGTAACGACTATCATAGATCTTCATGAAAGCCGGGACCGATGGTTTAACGTGCTCGCCGAAGCACGGGACTATCAATAAATAAATATTTAATACGCACATAACTTCGAAAAGTCAGTGGTGCATGCCGTGGATTCGAACCCGATACCCTCTGCATGTCAGTCCGTTGGTATCTCCACTAGGCTACCGCAGCCTCAAACTGAATGCTTATAAATTATCCTGTGAAATTACACCGTATAAATCTAGGACTATTTCATTGGAGCGTTGCATTTATTAATATTTTTTTCTAAGTAGGACATAAAAATATTCGAAACGGTCTGTAGTTTGGTCTTTACGGAGTAGTTTCGCAATCTCGCATGAAGAAAAACACCTGACTCGTATTACCGTCACATAAATCACCGTCTAGGTTAACCTTAGAACTTCCCTCGTCAGCAAAAAGGTTAGTTTTTGGTTACTTTACTTACTTTGAGGCACAGATAATATAATACTATAGTGGGCCCGAAATTTAACTTCTTTGTCTAAGATTTATCTTTTCTACTGTAATGACATCTTCTAATCAAGTTCAACCTTTTTGTTCAGTGATCTTCAGTTTTCTTTATACGTCTGTGAGTTTTATTTTAACTTCGATAACATTATGAGAACTCTTTAAATAAACTTGCAGATTCCCTGATAAATAACATAATAACGTATATAAGTAGGTATGTATGGTTAGGTTCCAAGTCTTTCAGGTAGAAATTTAGGACAAATCGCCGTCTACACAAAACCCTATATTAGACTGAAAAATAGTACAAAAATGAAACCAAAAATAAAGAAAAACAGACCCAATTTAATAATCAAAAGCTCCATTATATCCATCATATCTTATGTTTTATCAAATCTTATTTATACAATCGCACAAAATATCAAAGGAAAAAACCCAGTTATTTAAAAGCTTTCGTAGAATTTTAGGGTCAAAGACCAAATAATAAATTATACAGGTGACACAACATTATAGAGCTTAGGAGACCATTATTTAACATCTTGAAAGGATCGAAGACCCTTTTAAAGTTACATTGTGTATATACTTTCTGAATATAAATTGTTATGGTACTTATTTTGTAAAGGATACGCAATCAGTTTTTAAGGGTGTAAGAATAGATGTCTTATAAATGAAGAAATAAATATACATACTTTTATTGAGCGACTAGATGAGCCCGCAGTTACACCCGCGTTATTTAGGGATACTGCTCTGCTCACGCCTTCCTCGATAAATGGGCTATCTAACACTAAAATATATTTTCAAATTGGACCTGTAGTCCCTGAGATTAGCGCGTTCTAGCAAACACACAAACAAGCTCTTCAGTTTTATAATATTTGTAAAGATAAGATAGAGCATGCACGTCGTTAATTGTGCACGATTCCTGGACTTATTGGGCACGGCAGCATATGGCTCATGCTCTGCGGTAATACGCAAACAAACCCTGTCATAGGTAGAATAGCCTTGTTGATTTCAGCATGAATGGGCCGGCTCGATCGGGGAAGGACTGCCCTCTCACATACTAACAACGTAAACTAACGTTATCTGTACTGTTGCGTTTCGTTCGGCGAGTAAGAGTGCCGGGGACGTTTTTGCATTTCCTTCTTCTTCATTCCAATACTCCTCCTATTCCTTTACCCATCCAGGTCAGCAACGCACTTGTGACTCCTTTGGGGTTGCGAGTGTCCATGGGCAGCGGTAATCGCTTACCATCAGGCAATCCATGTGCTTGTTTCACTCCTATGCCCTAAAAAAACCACTGTATAGACGCAGAGACCTGCCTGCCCCTTCGGAAAACAGGCGTGAGTCTATGTATGTATGTATGGATAGACGCGATTTCAGTCCCCATAATTTACAAAAAACATCTTTATACAAAAATAGATTACTACGCGATCCGAGCGCCTTAATTCGTTTCCATCACATACTCTTCTCCATAGCACCTTAAGCTTACGCGTATCGTCTGCTAAACAATATACGTATTTTAACCGAAACCTCTTTAGATTGCCGTGAAAATTTCATCGTCGGTGCGTCTACGTATCACTTAGGTTGTGTTCCCACTGTGGCGTAACGACAGATTAGTGTTGATTAAAGTGTAGTGGCTTATGTATTTAAATAATAATAATAATAATATAACCTGGCAACACCGTAAAGTCAACAACCAAATTTTCTTGCATATTTTTATTTGAATTTATATTACAGTTTTACGATACAATTTATATATTTATACCACAACAAGAAGTTATAATACCTAAAATATACGGATTTACTTATAAAAGCCATAAAATTTAAGAAATAATATTATAGATAAATATACTGAAGATGACACCATATGTCAAAATGAAAAACACAAACAATAACAAATATAAAGGCAAGGAAATGTAATTTAAATGTTGACCAGAGCCAGGAAAGCAGCTGCAGCACGATTAACACCTCCGGACTCGTCGCTCAGCTCCGCCTCACAACCGCCGGCACCAGCAACAGCATCGCCGGTGAGTGTTGAGGCGTCGAGCGCATCTAGCGACGAGTTTTTCTCCCCGCCGTCGTCACCACCACCTGTCCGCTGGCGAGGGAGAGGCCGGCCACCGAATGGCTTAGGACCCCGAGGCTCATCGGTCTCGAACAGGACCCCCGCTACCGGTGGTGATGTGCACCGCATGAGGTGGACTAGATCCATGAATGAGAATGTCATGCGGGCATATTATGTGGCTACAGAGGGTGGTACCAACCTTACGGCGTACCGTGATCGCATGCTGCCTCTGTTTAAGGACTTGGAACCGGCCGTCAACGTTTCGGCGCAGCGACTGTCGGATCAAGTGCGCGCAATCCAGCGCTGTCGTTTGCTGGATGACGATGCACTTGAGAGGCTACGCTCGGACTTGCAAGGTAACCCTCCCATTCCTCCTTCCACGCGTGAACGTGTAACGACAGAGATAGTTGACACACTAAAACCGCAAAGTGTTGAAGAAGTGGATGGTGGGGATATACAAGTAAGTGCCCAGTACATGGATAATGTAAGGAGTACTTTGGAATGTGCCATCAGGGAATATCGTTACGAGGCCTTAGTAAATAGGCCTCGAGTGCCGCGTTTGCCCACGCATAAGAAAAATTTGGCGCTGGTGTGTGCCCTAGATTCACTATTGTCTACATACCTAGACAATAGTGAAAATCTCAGTGATACACACTCAATTCTGTACTGTGCGGCTGTAGCGGCATGTCGGATAGCCAATGTCAAGATAGAAAAGAACATTGATATGGCTACCCGAAATAATGCTGTGCCGGCTTGGCAGTGCAGGATTGAGCGTCGTATCGCTGAGTCTAGGGCACTCATTGGCAAGCTGATCTGCTTCAGGTCGGGCAATACTCGCCCGAGAGTGATGCGTTTTGTGACCCGCGCCTTTGCAGGAACGGGTATTAGGCCACAAGAATACACGTCGCGGGTCACAGAACGCATCGACTTCCTGAAGCAGAAGATTTATGCGTGGGCAAATCGTATCAAACGTTATAAAAAACGTATAGGCAGATATTCCCAGAATCGCACATTCCAAAAAGATGAAAGGTGGGTGTATAGAAATTGGGAGCGACCCGGTCTGAGTGTGGATGATGGAGGTCTACCAGATGATGAAACTACAAATACGTTCTGGAGTAGCATCTGGTCGACCCCCGTTAGCCACACGGAGGGTGGTTGGTTTAGGGATGTCGAGCGATCATGTGCAGCAATCCCAAATATGGATGCCGTAGCTATTACAGCTACGGATGTTAGTTGTGCAGTCCGTCCGTTACCAAACTGGAAAGCGGCAGGTCCGGACGGATTGCACAACTTTTGGTTGAAGTGGCTGCGTAGTGCACATGCTCGTTTTGCGTCCCAATTCCAATCATCTCTAAAATCAGGGACGCTGCCAATTTTCTTAACAACTGGCATTACCCACCTGCTCTTCAAAACAGGAAGTACCACGGATCCAAAAAATTATAGACCTATAACCTGCCTACCGACGGTCTATAAACTTTTTACATCCATTTTGAGAACCAAACTGACCAAACATATATATACTAACAAAATCATGTCCAGTTCTCAAAATGGATGTAAAAGTGGGTCACGTGGTACTAAAGAGCTACTCCTTATAGACATGACCATTAGCCAACAGGTTCGCCGTAGCCGAAAGGATCTAGCGACATGCTGGATAGATTATAAGAAGGCCTACGACTCTGTGCCACATACATGGCTCTTGAGAGTGCTAGAGTTGTACAAAGTGGATCCAACTCTATGCACTTTCCTGAAGACGTGTATGGGGCAGTGGAGTACCGTTCTTCGCTATCCAGGATGTCGACGGACTCTCGGATGCGGCGATCCTATAAAGATCCAACGAGGAATCTTCCAAGGTGACAGTTTGAGTCCCTTATGGTTTTGTCTAGCACTGAATCCTCTTAGCACTTTGCTCGAGAATTCGGGGTTAGGCTATCGGTTGCACAGCAGAGGTCAAGTAATATCTCACCTTCTTTTCATGGATGACTTAAAATCATTTGCCTCCACTGACCTCCAGTTGACAGAGTTAATAAAGGTAACTGAAAACTTTAGTAAGTCTATCAAAATGGAGTTCGGTGTAGATAAATGTGCGGTCTTGCATGTAAAGAAGGGCAGGGTTGTGGAATCTGATGGTATAGAACTATCAGATTTCACACAACTTAGATCTCTATCTGCAACCGAAACCTACAAATATCTAGGTATGTCGCAGGCACTAGGTATTGCTGAGGCTGGCATGAAACAGGCGTTACAGGAGCGCTTCTTTGGCCGTCTGAGAAAAATCTTAAATAGTTTTTTATCAGGCGGTAACAGGGTGCGTGCCTGTAACGGTTGGGCCATGCCAGTCTTAATGTACTCCTTCGGCATACTTAGATGGACTCAAACAGAACTTGATGCCTTGGATAGAAAAGTCCGCTGTCTATTGACTACATACCGGATGCATCACCCGCGGTCATCAGTAATGAGATTGTACATCCCGCGGAAGTGCGGGGGTCGCGGCTTCTTAAGTGCCAAGACCCTCCATAACCGCGAGGTGTGCAATCTCAGGGAATATTTTCTCAGCACTGACGCGGGTGTCCACCGTGATGTGGTCACTGTGGACAACGGGCTTACCCCGTTGGGTCTGGCTAAGGAGAACTGGCGCAAACCTGCCGTACTTGGTGTTGAGGAGCGCAAGGAGGTATGGAAAGGTAAAGAGCTGCATGGACGTTTTTATCGGGCCCTGCATGGACCCGATGTAGACTTACCAGCTTCTGTGTCCTGGCTACGTTTTGGCGATCTGTTCGCCGAAACAGAAGGTTTTGTCTTTGCGATTATGGACGAGGTTGTCATGACGAATAACTACCGGAAGTATATCCTGAGGGATGGGACGGTTGACATATGTCGGGCATGTCACCAGCCTGGTGAATCTCTCAGACATATAGTATCTGGTTGTTCTCGTCTTGCCAACGGCGAATATTTGCACAGGCACAACCAAGTAGCTAGGATCATCCATCAGCAACTTGCCTTAAAGTACAATCTTGTAGACTCTGAGATACCGTACTACAGGTATGTGCCCGACCCAGTTCTTGAAAATGGTCGTGCCACCATGTATTGGGATCGATCTATCATTACTGATAGAACTATTGTGGCTAACAAGCCAGATATAGTAGTGATAGATCGATCTAAGCGCCTTGCAATGATCATCGATGTCACCATTCCCCATGACGAGAATCTCGTGAAAGCCGAGAAAGATAAACAAATAAAATATTTGGATTTGGCTCACGAGATTGTCGACATGTGGGATGTGGACTCGGCGATCATTGTACCGATAGTCGTGTCAGTTAATGCTCTCATTGCCAAGAGCCTCGATCACCACCTCAAGAGGCTCGCGTTAGACGGTTGGATTAAGTCCTCTATACAGAAGGCAGTATTGCTGGCCACGGCTCGTATCGTCAGGAGGTTCCTCTCTCTGGAGCCCTAACCACCGGTAACTTGGTCCCTGAACCCGATACCGGTGAGCCCCGTAATTTTATTTTATATTTTTATATTGTTTTTTTTCTAAATCACATAAAAATGTAAAATATAATTTATGAGAGAATGTTAAAATAAAGAGAATAATAATAATATATATAATCTTTTATATTTCTAAACTTTTTTTTTCATATAGTTTATTAATATAAAATTAACTATGAGAAATGTAAATAAATAAAGTGAATAATAATATAATATTCTACCACTTACACACATCATCATCTAGTCCCAAACTGAGCAGAGCTAAATGATGATGATGTTCACATATAGAACAATACAATTAACCGTAAAAAGTCAGGACTAATCTTGCTTCGTTGTTGCCTATCTATGGTAGCCAGGTTAAAAAATCGTATTTTTGGAAAAATAATCCACACCAACGACAATGTCGTTGCATACTTGAGCAATGGCGTCACGGTCCATTGGTAACTGGGTTTAATAGGTAGTAGAGTCTTGCTCATTTCAGTATGAATGGGCCGGCTCGACTGAGAAAGACCTTTTCACAAAACATCGACTTAAATAACAGTATTTATACTGCGTGTCCGGTAGATAGCAGTAGGCTTGCCCCTTATTACATTGGGACTAAAATATAGCTGGCAAAGTGTGGGTGTGTAATACACCTCTGTTTACTCCTTCGGGGATTAAAGGCGTGAAGTTATGTTATTTATACTGCTGCGTTTTGGTTGGTGGGTGAGAGTGCCGGAGACACTATCCTCTTTTCTTTCTACCTCATCCCACTCATGCTCTTATTATGTTCATATCCTTGAGATAGGCATCATGAGTTGTGTTTTTGTGTTGTGTTGAGCCGTGGTTACCACTTACTATCAGATGAGTCACTGAGTTATCTATCTTTTGCTAGCAATGAAACAATGGAAGATAAATTTACGGTCACAGTGTCGAAAAAACATGTACACGTATTACAGTGGGACCATCTAGAGACGACAGTCGTCAAACATAAAATAATCGTTACGATACAGTGAAAACGCGCTCTTCTCAGTAAAAAATGATGTTTGATTCAGCCTCTTCATCCAATATAGGCTTGAAATGGATTTTTTTTTATAGAAAATTCTGTTCAAACCGATAAATAAAATGGAATCCTACAAATCTTAATTTCTATTATAAACGCGAAACTTTGTGAGGATGGATCCAATAGATGTCCGTTAGGTAGGTACTCTTTCACGTCCCCCCCGTGGGATCTCCACCTTGTCGTGGTGGGGGGGCTCAGTAACCGTGGATTGGTCACCCGCGGTGAAGCTAAGAGGGATCCAGGAGGGGACGCTCTGCGTGGGCTTGGAGAGGCGTGTCGGTGTTGCGTTGCCGCACGCCCTATCTCCCGCGACCAAATGGGGGCGCACCATTCGATGCGTCGCGGTGGGGCCGCAGAGGAAGAGGAGATGCGGTGTTGCGTTGCCGTCCTCCCTATCCTCTGCGGCCGCTGGGCGTTTTGGCGGCGGAGTCCAACACCTTAATCCGTCGCCAAGGGGGTTTTGTTCGGGGCAGCCCTGACCATCTGGCGGGCCAATACCCGTCGGAGGGTGGCGACGAGTGCTTTGGTGATGCCCCACCCTCCGACACACGGGTACATGGCGGAAGTCGAGGTGGTTTTTAGTGGAAACACCACATACTCCGGCTCTTATTTCCCCCAAGAGTCGGAGATCCGAAGGGATTTTCCACCTCGTAAAACAAAAAAAAAAAAAAAAAAAAAAGGTACTCTTTCACGTAAAAATTACTGACCGGATTTGGATGAAACTTTGCAGAAACATCGTTTTTATCCCGGAAACTGATCCCTACGTGAGCGAAGCCGCAGACTATAGCTATAAATTACCACTCTAGAATCGGCAGCAAATAAAATATCATTCGCTGCACTATTTTTATTGCTATTTGTGTTGTTGTATTCTCTATTCTCGTTTTAAAACATAAAAAACACAACTCTATACCGATTTTGAAGTAAAACCTTTTGTTTGAAATAGAAATATTTTTTTGTGATAGGTCAAGTCGATTATATCGATTTAGTAACGTTTAGTTTAGTCTATTGTAAATTTTGACAATGGTCACACTGAACTGTCAACTTCCGTTTCCTGAAAATTGGCTGACGCCGTTTGGTCTCTCTCGCGTGGAATATTTGGAACCCGTTTGATTGCCGCTTCCCTGATCAATAACCGGCAACGGTCTATTTGTGATAAAAATTGTATTTTAATGAACATTGTAAAACTTGAGTGAATCCGATGCAGGTCAGTATTGTCTAAAATACATAATATTTAATTGTATAAGTTGGCCTATATAATTTGAAACACATTGTCATACATAACCTCAATCAGTAAGTAATTGTTTGACTTGTATTGTTGAAATCTAGCAATTATTTGTTGTTAGCATTAATAAGTCAGTTTGTTTGGATACATAACAGCTGTATGTATCAATAACTTTAGTAAATTTAGTTTATTGCATATTGGGTTTGAAACATTATAACATTCAGACCTGAACTTGCATCTTGGGCGGGTCACATTGATAAATTGAACTTACTTGTTTTGTTATAATATATAGATCATATTGTTAGGTAACACATATTCTGTGTTTAATTACTATTGTATATCACAAATAACTCAGTGAGTAATTATTTGCAACAGACAGCTGTTGCAAATAATTAATGAACTTATTTGAAGTGTCAACTTTTGATAACTTTGACTTTGTTTTGTGTCAATATATATTGAAACTATTAATTTTGTTGGGCAGTAAATACCTGTCGCTTGCTTGCAGTTATAGTAAACAGGCTAACACCTCGTTGGTTTCAAAGAATGAACAAATATAAGGTTATTAATTTTAACTATATACATTGCCATCTTACATAATCGTAATATCTAAACATATATATAAATATATATAGGTACATGAATCTAAAAATAAAAAGTGAAAATATGTACAGGTGTGTTTAGGCGTCGTAGAATGCCTCCGCATCAATATCATCGGGTAACGTGCCCAGAAGGCTGGCAGCATTGCCACGCTGGATGGCAATGCTGATTCTTTGAGCAAAGAATAAACCAGCCCTCTGGTCACGTGAGACGTCGATTAACAAACAAATATTATGTTTTGTTCAGTTTTAATTGATAGTATTATTTAACGCTTTTCCGGGCTCTTTTGAAATTTGATTATGTCAGCTATCAAGGATTTGCGTGCGGCTGCTGGTGCTATTGCATCAGATTTGCGCTGGTTTGCCTCGGCCAGTGCCTTAGTGAACCGGCCTGATCGCCAGCAGGCCTTACTACAAAGGTCTGAGCGGATTGATGATCGCCTGGCAAGTGTGGAATAGCAATTTCGCATTTTCAACGCTTGTTGTCTCGAAGTGTCAGTTAATGATTTCACCGCTGACCAGCGAAATAAGGTCAGCAAAGATTATGCCCAGGTCTAAGACCTGTATGATGCTGTCTCCAATAGTGCGAGACAACTAGTTGCCGACAGGGATGGGCAACCCGGCTTGAAGCAGGAGCTTCCTAGGACAGCACCGGGGCTGGTGAGTAGGCTTCCTACCTTAGACACCCCGCATTTCGATGGCTGCCTAGGAAGCTACCTGGGCTTCGTTAATTTGTTTGACAGCCTGGTCAATGACAGGGCTGACCTTCGGCCGGCACAAAAATTTGGGGGCGTTCTTGGACCTTCATGTCGCCTCTCGTAGGTGCATCGCGAATGCCCACCGCCTTTGCTTCTCTTGCTTGGGGTCCCACTATCAGCGAGACTGCCCAAACTCTCGCCCCTGTCTTCACTGTGGAGGACAGCATTTGGACATGCTCTGCATGAATGCCAGAGATGTAGGCCGCTTGTCCAACCAGCCGACGCCGCGCACGGGCGTCGTGTTGAAGGTGGCAGCCGAGGCTCACCGGCGCGTAGCCGAGAGTCGCCTCGCTCAATTGATCGCCGCTCACCCCGCTTGGAGAACCGTAGCGTGCGCACGCCTCCTCTCTCTCGCGCACCAGAATGTGCGACCGTTCAACGTCCCCAGCACCATGACTGCTGCCCCAGGTATTCCCCTCCTTTGGCGGAGCGTCCCCGCCTTGACTCGCGCCCACCTCGTTTTGGGCGGGTGCGTCATTATGAACCCCCACAGACGGCGCCCGGATCGAGTCATCGCGCCTTTGAGAACTTCAAGCCGCACCCCCATTTTGATTTGCCTGGTCCTGGCCAACGGTCGCCGCCCAGGCAACAATAGGTAATTAACTCCTGCCCTATAACGCTAACCACCCCCATTGAGACCGATATCCTACCAACGGTTGCTGTCTTAACAGCAACCGTTGGTAGGACTAGACCTTGGTCTAGGGACCCACGGGGACCTCTGTTGTTGTCCGTGCTATATTGGACACAGGTTCACAAGGTTGCATTTTTTCCACTTATTTGGTAGGGCAGGTTAAATTCAATATGGGCTCTTTTCCAAATTGTATACGGGGCATAGGTGACGTAGCCTCTGATGTTGAAGGGCAAGTTAAGGTTTTGTTTGGCCCTGTTGAATCTTCACACCCGAGGATTAAAACCTCGGCTATTGTGCTGAAGAATATTTTGGTGCTGCTGTGGTGAATTTGACATCGGGATTGGAACTGGCAGACCCCAAATTTGACACACCGGGACAAATCGATTTGTTGATTGGCTCTGATGTCGTCGGTGGAATTTTGATTGGTGAGAAACGGGTCTTGGTGCCAAATGGTTTGACTGCCATCGCGACCATATTTGGATTTGCTTTGATGGGACCTGTACCAAGGGAACCCCGCCACCCGAACTTGATAATTTGTTGGCTGTAGGCTCTGCTCTCTCTGATGCGGTTCAGAGGTTTTGGGAAGTAGAAGAGCCCCCTCAAGCTGCCCGTTTGAATCCAGAACATGAGGAGTGTGAGCTGTTCTTCCAGAACAACACTGTTCGACTCCGTTCTGGTCGGATCATTACGAAGCTACCTTTTCTGTCTGTTCGGCCTCCACTTGGTGAGTCACGACCTTTAGCCGAAAAGAGATTGTTGGCTATGGAGCGTCGCATGTGTCGTGATCCGGAGCTCAGGCAGAAGTATATTGAGTTCATGAGTTTGTGTCTGTGTCAAATTTGGATTGGCGTTCGGTGCAGCACTACTTTCTCCCGCATCATGCGGTATTGAAGCCATCAACTGGCAAGCTGCGCACAGTGTTTGATGGTTCTGCGCAGACTTCTACAGGCGTATCCTTGAACCAGTGCTTGCATTCTGGCCCCAAGTTGGTTAATGAACTTTGTGACGTCATCACCAGCTTCCGACGACATCAGGTTGTCTTTGTAGCCGACATAAAAATGATGTTTAGGCAGACGATTATCCACCCTGATGACCGTCGCTTCCAGCTGATCCTTTGGAGAGAGTCTCCTCGTGATCCCATGGTCGTCTACGAGCTCAATACTAATACGTACGGGTTAAGGTCAAGCCCCTACTTGGCAATACGTTCTCTTTGGGAGCTCGCAGACCGCGAAGACTTAAGTTTTCCACGAGCCTCCGCCATCTTGAAAGACGATATTTACGTCGATGACATTTGCTCGGGCGCCTCCACAGCGGACGAGGCGATCCTCCTGCGGGACGAATTGATAGGTATTTTGGCCTCCGCTGGTTATAAGTTGCGCAAATGGATTTCCAACTCACCAGCGCTTTTGGAAGGCTTGCCAGAGGATCATCAGCAGGATCCATATTTGTTTGAGATTGTTGACAACCCCGCCATGATGGCTGTTCTCGGCGTTCAGTACAGACCAGTCCAAGACATCTTTACGTACAACGTAGACTTGAAATTGCCTTGTTCTTGGACTAAACGTCTTGTATTGTCTACTGTCGCCAGAACCGTTGATCCGAACGGTTGGATCTGTCCAGTTATATTTTGGGCAAAATGCTTCTTGCAGAAGCTTTGGACAGCAGGATTGACCTGGGACGAACCTCTACGCTGTACTCTTGTTGAGGAATGGACCTCTTTTGTATCCTCACTTCCTGCCGTCAACGAGATCTCCTTGCCTCGTTCCATCCTTCCTCCCGCGAAGTACAAGGCCACCCTTCACGGGTTTTTTGATGCCTCGGAACGCGGTCACGCGGCCGTGGTGTACTTGCGCACAGTCAGTGCCTCAGGTCAGGTGAGAGTTTCCCTGATCATGGCGAAGAGCAAGGTCGCACTCTGACCATTCCGAAATTGGAGCTCTCGGGAGCAGCACTACTTGTACGCTTATTGAACCACGTGTCCAGTACTTTCGGCAAAAGCATTTGTATTAATGGGACCTACGCCTGGACAGACAGCCAAATTGTTCTTTGTTGGTTGAAGGCTTCTGTCCACACTTTGGAGGTATTTGTCGCTAATCGCGTTTCCCAAATCCAAAAATCCGAACTCAAGCTTGTTTGGAGGCACGTGCCAGGTGAGCTCAACTCCGCTGATTCTGCCTCGCGCGGATGCTTGACGCCTAGTTTGATAGGTCATTAGCTGTGGTGGGGTCCGGAATGGTTGAGTCGACCAGAAATTGATTGGCCTCGAACGCCAGTTTTGAATACTTCTAATTTGCCGGGTCTACGAACACTCGCTCTTGAGAAGGTAGAATGCGCCTTCGACCCCGATTTTTTGTTAAATCACTACAGCTCCCTCGACAAGATGTTAGGTGTTACTGCTAGGTTAAAGCGCTTTGTTTTTAATTTTAGACACCCACAACAGAAACGACTGACACCGTTTCTCTCACCACAGGAACGACAGGAATTCCTCACCTTTTGGGTTCGTTCTGTGCAATTGACGCATTTTGAGAAGGAGATTGCTATCCTTAAATCAGGGAGATCGAAATTGTCGGGAGCTGTTTCTAAATTGAACCCCTTTTTGGACGATACGGGTCTCTTGCGCGTTGGAGGGCGTCTCAAGAACGCCAACCTACCTTACGGGGCACGTCACCCCCTTTTGTTACCCAAGGACGGTCACTTGGTACGCTTGTTGGTAACTGACCGTCACCTTAAAAAATCGCATGCTGGTTGTAATGCGCTCTTGGCCATTTTGCAACGCGAGTTTTGGATTTTGTCTGCCCGAAGAATTATTCGGAGTGTAGTCTTTCACTGCATCCCTTGCTATAAGCTCAAGGCTTCTACCATGCAGCCCTTGATGGGAGACTTACCGGCAGATCGCGTAACTGAGAACAGGACGTTTGACGGTGTTGGCACGGACTTCGCTGGTCCCTTTTTGGTGAAAACTTTGACACTTCGAAACAGCAAGACTGTAAAGGCCTACTTGTGCGTTTTTGTTTGTCTTTCCACAAAGGCCGTTCATTTGGAACTGGTCTCCTTGCTTACGACCGAGGCGTTTCTAGCCACATTTGACAGATTTGTATCCCGCAGAGGGCTGTCTTCCTTGATCCGCTCTGATTGCGGCACTAACTTTAAGGGCACTTATAATTATTTGAATGATGTTGTTAATTTTCTTGAAACCAACAAGGCTGATATAGGTGATAGGCTTGCCCGACGTGGGATAAATTGGTTGTTTTCCCCAACCTTACATTTGAGGAACTTGCAACTGTGTTTTGTAAGATTGTGGCCGTTTTGAACTCTCGGTCATTGTGCCCGATCTCCTCAGATCCGAATGATTTGGAGGCCCTTACGCCGGGCCATTTTTTGATTGGTCGCCCACTTGTCGCCTTGCCTGAGTACCCCTATATTGATATGAGACCTGGTCGTCTCTCGCGTTTTGAATTGGTACGCCATATTTCTCAGAGCTTTTGGAAACGCTGGAATTTGGAATATTTGCACATACTCCAGCAACGCGTTAAGTGGACTGACAAGACCGATCCACCCAAGATTGGTGACCTCGTTTTGATCAAGGAGGCTAACCTTCCGTCACTCAGATGGCGCAGGGGGCGCATCCTTCTTTTGGTAACTGGGACTGATGGAGTTGCCCGATTTGCTGACGTCTTGGTGGACGGTTCGATTCTGAGGAGAGCGGTTGCAACGTTGTCACGTCTACCAACTGATTAACGGACCGGTAGGCCGGTCCGGGGCGGGTGGATGTTTGAAATAGAAATATTATTTGTGATAGGTCAAGTCGATTATATCGATTTAGTAACGTTTAGTTTAGTCTATTGTAAATTTTGACTATGGTCACACTGAACTGTCAACTTCCGTTTGCTGAAAATTGGCTGACGCCGTTTGGTCTCTCTCGCGTGTAATATTTGGAACCCGTTTGATTGCCGCTTCCTTGATCAATAACCGGCAACGGTCTATTAGTGATAAAAATAGTATTTTAATGAACATTGTAAAACTTGAGTGAATCTGATGCACGTGGTTGGTGCCCGACGATTTTGCTGATGAAGGGCGTCGAACTGGATCCTGTGGTATTTATTCGATTTTCTTGTTATTTTGGCCAACATTATGAGTTAATCTTATAGGTCCACTCAAGAACATCATCAAGAGCATCAGTAAGATTTGGTAAGACATTTTATTAATATTAGAATTTATATTCATTCACTGTGCAACACAGTACTTACAGTTATGTCTGAGATTTGTTGTGGCTGACAGGGACTGATGAATATAATCACGCTTTCACCAATCTCTGCAAATAATCCCAGTTCTTTCTAGCCAAACTTTAGACACCTTTTTAAATTTTCCTCAACGATTGCATCGACTGGTATCCCAAGTTCCACATAGTTAGTACCAATTTATCAAGATTACACGGTGGCTTGCTGAATGCAATTTAGCCCAAGCTGTCGGCTGTATCGGCAGTACCACACAACAGGGAATTTGGAAGGCATTTGATAACGATTTAGATTTGATTTTCAGATTATAGTCAAAATAGCGATAATATGTGCTTGGTGCTTTGGACAACGATGCGATTATTGTTTCAATTTCATGTACAGTCAGCCAAAAATACGATATAAACTAATTTTACGTCAATAAACAACCAGGTTGATTTTGCTTTGAAATAATATTCTGACAATTTTACCTTAAATATTACTGTTATTTTGATGACACTGAAAGATTTCTCAAAACTGGTAGACTACTTTCTTTGCTGACCGTACACGTTTTAGTTGGGTAGCTGTTGGTTGATGGCAGCGATAGCCTAGTGGAGAGAATAACAAACTGCTACGTAGAAGGTCTCGAGTTCGAAACTCACGGTGCGCACCGCTGACTTGTCGAAGCTTGCACATTTTATCGCCTGCTAGGCAGTGTTTAGCTTGCTAAATGGTAAGAGAAACATTGCGAGGATACCTGCATGTCTGAGAGTTCGAATGTTTTCGAAAGTTAGTTTTAGTTAGTTTTCTAATGGATTAATGTAGTTCATACGATATTAAATGGTTGTATTTACTACAACCTGGACTACAAATCTGTACAATTCATTTGAATTTTAGTTGTCATAATTGCATATTCTAATAAAGTGATATTACGCCACTGAGTAATATTTGTATTTAGTTAGAGTCCGATTTTGGAACAAGAATATAGTAAACACTTTGTCATGTCGAATACCGTGTATCTTCTCATTCCCACTACCTACTGTATTAGCTGTGCATTCCATTTAACACAAAATGTCAAGACAAGTCCTATTTATATCACTGTCCTAAGTCATCATCATCATCGTCACATATACAGAAAGTGATTCAATTACTGTGGTTATAGGATTATTCCGATTGCATTCAAGACGCCTTTGAGAGCGGACTCCGCTTTGTAGTCTAGTCAAATTTCACAGAAGACTAGCCTTTCCTATTTCACTGTCGTGTCACCCATGCATGTGTGAATAATTCCTAAACCAGTGAAGCAAAACAATACCCTACAATTTATGCAACAGACACTGCACCAACTAGTAATGGTTTGGGAGCTGGCATCAATATTGAGTAGGTATTTGAGTCGAGCTGAAAACATGAAATTTGAAAAAATAAATATATACTTATTTCCAAAAATGTATTTGATGTAACGTGCAACTTTTAAACGTTGTAGTTTAATATATAAAGAATAAAATAAAATTAAGCTAAATTATTTAGTCGGGGCAGGCAATTTTTTTAATTTTCGTAATTTTATAATGCCCCGCTACTCACCAGCTAGGTCTGCAGCTCCGTGTTGGGGTATAATAGGAGAGGTATGAGGCAAGTTTTCAGCTTGCCTCAAATATCTACCCAAAATTGATGTTAGCTCTCCTACTATAACACACAAGCTGAACACAACTGGTGTCGCTAACTTGTGACTTGTAAGCACTCAGTTACATAATGACACCGATTTAATAAACAACGTTTGTGCTCACAACAGCGCGGCAGCGATGCATGTTGTCGTAGGTATATACGTTCAGTTTGATATTTGTGTGTGAATGCGATTGCGTCGAATCTGAGTGCCGTTGCTTTTTCGTGCGAAGTTCTTATTATGCAAATTATGTTTTTCTTGACGGGTGTCACAGAAGAGATTGTCGATGAGTGAAACCTGAATTGCGATTATAACACACACACAATCAAATACAGAAATGCGAACCCACATTCTCTGGCTTAGCAGCAAGCACAAGATTAGACTTACGGGATAGTCCTTGCAGACAAGTTGGTCTGAATCACGCCTCTGATAGCACAATTGCAGTGGCTACATATCATACTGGGCTGGTGCGATCTAAAATAAATATACTTTTATTTGTTGCGTTCATCGACTCAAAAAGAAGATGAAGAATGGTGCATCCGCATGAAAGTGTTTTCATCGAGTAACATTTAGAAACACGGTAACATTAATTAACTTATATCATTAGTTTGACTGCTTGTTTATAAAAGGTCGTGCTCTACTCTAAGTGTCTAAACACACTATGCCAAAATTACGCGACCGAAGTTCGGCATGATTACGATGCAATGCTATTTGTATTACTGACGACACACTATACCGAAATTAAGTTGCGTTATAACGCACAGCGTAACATCGGTCGGGCGTAAGCGCGTTAGTTCGGCGGCAACTTTTCTAGTAGTAGAGTATACATTACCTATACACGACCACCTAGAGAACGGCCAGCGCATATATTTTGATCCCGACAGCGTTGCTGAGCACTTGGAAAATCCGCGTGAAACAACTCTCTTGGCATTTTTCAGGCTCTGAAAAATCAATCAGTTTGGGAGGTCCCTTACGTATGACGAGATGCCTTCATATAACACGTACGACAAGCAAAAGGGTGTATTTAACCGACGTTGACGAGGAGGTGCTGTGGAAGGTTTTCCGGGAAGTTTCAAGGACACCGCATTTTGTAGAGTTTATACCGTACACACAAATAATGTCGAATGCTATTTTCTGCGGTTGTTACTTCACACGGTCCGAGGCCCAACGTCTTTCGCCTTTCTGAGGACATTTGATGGCTTGGAGTATCCCACTTACCGCACAGCCTGCGTGATACGTCACTTTCTTGACGGTGACCAATACTGGGATGACAACCTCGCGGAGGCGAGCGTCAGTGACAGTCCCAGCCGCATGCGTCATCTGTTTGACGTCGTCTTGGTGTTTTGTGGAGTCGCAAACGCGGTAGCTTTCTGGGAGAAGTATTGCCATCATCTGTCTGAAGATTTTCTACGAGCTTAGAGGCGTGTTACTAGAGACGAAGTCGAAGTAACTGATGACCGCGTGCTGAACACCTGTCTCAGTTCACTTCAAGACGTGGTCATTTCTATCAGCGGCAATCCACTGGTGAAATATTTGTTACCAGCTTCCCAATCATCACCGCATCAAGATCGTGAAAATTGGGAGTATAACGCTGAGACAATTTGAAATGACCACCTTACGAATTTTACGACACCGTCCTTGAAAGCGTTGGGCAAAGCCAGGCTAAAATGTTTTTCTTGGATGCTCCTGGTGGAACAGGAAAAACATTTGTTACTACTGGCATACTTGCAGAGGTCAGGAGGCAAGGCAAAATTGTCATTGCTGTAGCGTCGCCGGCAATCGCTGCCACACTGCTTCCGGGTGGCAAGACAGCACATGCCATGTTTAAATTTCCCATCGATTTGGAGAGCGCCGTAACACCCGTTTATGGTGTATCACGTAACAGTGATAAGGGACACGTGCTCAAGGATTGCTCTCTGATCGTATGGGATGAGCGTACGATGGCCAATAGGAAGGCAGTTCAGGCCATGGACAGAACCCTGCAGGACATCCGCAGGAACGACCATTTAATGGGTGGTCACAGTTCTGTTCAGTGACGATTCCCGACAAACGCTTCCCGTGGTGACGCGGGGATCGAGGGCTGACGAGGCAAGTCATCATCATCATCGTCATCAGCCTTTAACAGTCTACTGCTGGACTAAGCCTCTTCTTTGAAAGGAGGAATTGGCCTACTATAGCACGCTGGCCAAACGGGTTGGTATAGGGTTTGTATCAAGTTTTCCTTCTCTTACAGTGCTGTTCTTGCTCCCTCTGTCGGCTCTTACGACACCCATGCGATGATATGGGGTGGTGACATTCCGTATTCTTAATCCGTCACCACACGGACAAGGTGAGTGCTTCGTTGAAATTATCTTTGTTGTGGTCACGAGTTCGTATGCTGCGCTTGACCATTAATATGAGAGCTCAGATTGGCGTCAATGCACGTGCTTAACAATTCTAAGATCTTTCTAAGTCTTTCTAAGTCTTGGCAAAGACACTCTACCAGAGGAGAGAGGTGGACAGGTGGTGCTTCCAGAGTCTCTCAGTAGAGTTGTATCCAGCTTAGAATTATACAGCTGTATACCGTAATAGCAGAATTCGTGAGTGTGTGAGTGGCCTATTTTGACGCCCAAACATGATCAGGCTGTAGCAATCGCATACAGTTCCCCGTGAGTGTTTGCTTCGCGATGACCATCAATAAGTCGCAGAGGCAGACATTGAGGGCAGCGGGTGTCCTGTATGTCGCTTGCTCCCGCGTCACCCGTCCTGACTCTCTTTACATTTTGGCTGCGGAGAGCCAAAACCACTAATGTTGTATATCGAGAAGTCCTATAAGTATGTATCTTACCCTGTTATGTATGAAATGAATGTTATTTTAAAAGGTATATCTTCTCATCCCTTCACGCCTTTTATCTCCGAAGGGGTATGCAGAGGTGTACCTATTACACACCAGCACGTCGCCAGATATCTTTTGGTCCCAATGTAATAGGGGGCGAGCCTATTGCCGTCTACCGGGCACATTATTAAGCGAGCGATAATTAATTACTATATTTTAATACACACATAACTTCGAAAAGTCATAGGTGTGTGCCCGGGGTAGCTGGGGATCGAACCCAAGACCATCGTCTCGGCAGTTCGTTACATACACCACTGGGCTATCACCGCCGCGTATTTTTTAAAAGGTATAAACGTAGGTATTTATTTAATAGTTAGGTGCTGTATAGCGTTCACGCAGACGACGTCGCGGGCAGCAGCTAGTAAATAAATATAACATTTTCGTCGCTACTGCAAAGTAAATTTCGCAGGAAACATGATATTATCACAAACACCTAGTATTCAACATACCAGTTCAGTATTTACATGTATTCCCAGAGCACTAACTTTAAGCTCTCTAACAAGCTAGTACTAAGTGCTAAGTAATAAGTAGACCTCTAGAGGCACGGTTGTTCTACGTTAGGCAGATTACTGCTTGTATTAGTACCTATAGATAGAAAATAAATAAACACTGCAAGAAGGGTATCTAATACCTTATAACGAGCAATTTGTTCTTTTAGTAGTAATTGCTGAACGGATTTTGACGAAACTGCAGTAATCTAATCTAATTTAATCATCGTGTCAGCCAAACGACGTCCCCTGCTGGACATAGGCCTCTATCTAATATAATTTAATACTTATATCTATACATATAATAAAATGATAGGAAAGTCAAAACTGTACATTGAATAATTTTTTTAAAGAATAATTGGGGTGTGATCTACTATCGATACCGATTCCAAAAATATAGTTTTTTGTCTGTTTGTCTGTTTATCTGTTTATATGTTTGTCCTTATATCCGGGATAAAGTAAAAAAGTACTGCATGGATTTACTTCAAATTTGGCACAAATATTATTAAAAAGTCGGGTCACTACATAGGCTACATATTATCACGCTATGACCTACAGGGAACGAGCAGAGAACCTTTATTTCTTCAACGCATTCTGTAACAACGTGTAATGTAACAATGCATATTTGAATATTGTTATTATGTTACCTATGCTATAAGCTAGCTTCACACTATTAAAATCACTCAATATAAGTAACTTAAGCTGATTGGTAGCGCCATCTACCTTCCTATCTATAATTAATCGCATCAAGATCAATCGTTCCACGTTCTAGTGCGAGCGATATCATATTTCCGTCCCGCTCTATCCCACTCCCTGGAAGAGGCACTGCCTTCCGCCTGATTCGTCGACGCGATCGTGAACGCGAGAAACAGTCGAGAACATTCCTCCCGCTGAGAACGCCGTCTCGATACCGCTCCGCGCCGCACCGCTGTATGTGATTTACCGCTTCCACCAAGGAAAACCCGCTCGTGAGTGAAGTGAAAACAAGCAGCTGCATCACGAAAACACCAGGAGGAAAAGAAACGAAGAAGGCTGTATAAGGTAAGTGCCTTCCATCCTGGAAATATCCTATACCCACTCAATCACTTCCTCCCGTATCCCTCTCCTCTTCCCTTATTCCTTTCTAGGCGACCCAGAACTCGCCCTAATACAGTCCATTCCATTAATCCTCCCAAGTCGCTTAGAACCCCACGGTTTCGGTGTAAAGCCGAAACACTGATAAAGATAATTAATTGAATATAAGTAGAATCAAGACAATTTTAATGCAGCGCCATCTAAGAGAGTTCAAAAACATCAAGTCGAATTACATGTGTAAGCCCTTTTTGGATATAAATAATTTAAATTTGAACATGTTGGCGACGTTAATAGTTGTTTTCAAAAGTCATAGATGGAGTTGTACATTTTCTTCTTAAAAATTGTATTTTTAATTCGTTTCAGAGATGAGCAAGACTATTAGTTGAAGTTATTTAATTAACTAACTACACCATCGCCACACTTGATTGCTTACATCATTTCTGTCAGAATAAATAGTAATAGAGTTAGTACAAAATAAACATTTTTGGTCACATTGGTGTAATTATTGCTTCTTAATTAATATATTTTTATGTCGCATGTAAACTGGTTTAAATTGTCTTACGGGATATACATATAGCACGTACCTTTGTTTGGATTAACTGTATATAAACATTAGTGAGATGTGGAACTAGCTAGATTATTTTTACTCACACACAGCCATTTATTTATTGTTACGTCTGAAGCGGTTTGGCGGATACTGGTGTTCTCTATACATGAGAAGCATCCTACCGTAATGCATTTACACGACCACCTAGAGAACGACCAGCGCATATATTTTGATCCCGATAGCGTTGCTGAGCACTTGGAAAATCCGCGTCAAACAACTCTCTTGGCATTTTTCAGGCTCTATAAAATCGATCAGTTTGGGAGGTCCCTTACGTATGACGAGATACCTTCATATTACAAGTACGACAAGCAAAACCATGTATTTAACCGACGTTGACGAGGAGGTGCTGTGGAAGGTTTTCCCGGAAGTTTAGCCAGGCTAAAATGTTTTTCTTGGATGCTCCTGGTGGAACAGGAAAAACATTTGTTACTACTGGCATACTTGCAGAGGTCAGGAGGCAAGACAAAATTGTCATTGCTGAAGCGTCGCCGGCAATCGCTGCCACACTGCTTCCGGGTGGCAAGACAGCACATACCATGTTTAAATTTCCCATCGATTTAGAGAGCACCGTAACACCCGTTTGTGGTGTGTCACGTAACAGTGATAAGGGACACGTGCTCAAGGATTGCTCTCTGATCGTATGGGATGAGCGTACGATGGCCAATAGGAAGGCAGTTCAGGCCATGGACAGAACCCTGCAGGACATCCGCAGGAACGACCATTTAATGGGTGGTCACAGTTCTGTTCAGTGACGATTCCCGACAAACGCTTCCCGTGGTGACGCGGGGATCGAGGTCTGACGAGGTGAGTCATCATCATCATCAGCCTTTAACAGTCTACTGCTGGACTAGGCCTCTCCTTTGAAAGGAGGAATTGGCCTACTATACCACACTGGCCAAACGGGTTGGTATAGGGTTTGTATCAAGTTTTTCTTCTCTTACAGTGCTGATCTTGCTCCCTCTGTCGGCTCTTACGACACCCATGGGATGATATGGGTTGGTGACATTCCGTATTCTTAATCCGTCACCACACGGACAAGGTGAGTGCTTCGTTGAAATTATCTTTGTTGTGGTCACGAGTTCGTATGCTGCGCTTGACCATTAATATGAGATCTCAGCTTGGCGTCAATGCACGTGCTCAACAAATCTAAGATGTCTTTATAAGTCTTGGCGAAGACACTCTACCAGAGGAGAGAGGTGGACAGGTGGCGTTTCCAGAGTCACTCAGTAGAGTTGTATCCAGCTTAGAATTATATAGCTGTATACCGTATTAGCAGAATTCGTGAGTGTGTGAGTGTCCTATTTTGACGCCCAAAAATGATCAGGCTGTAGCAATTAACGAATGCATTCTCTCGGAAATTGAGAGGAATGAAGTGGTCTACACCTCTATAAACACTGTCGTCGAGCAAGAAAACGCCACACATTTCCCGTGGAATTTCTGAACTCCCAGTCAGCAAGTGAAGTTCCAGTGCATAGCATCAAGCTGAAGGTTGGTGTCCCGATTATACTTCTTCGGAACCTATCTCCTCCGAAGTTGTGTAATGTGACCTGCCTGAAAGTCATCTCGCTCTACAGACACACCATTAGGGAAATTCTTACAGGTTGTGGCGTCAGCGAGGCAGTATTTATACCACGCATTCCTCTCATACCTCATAATTCAAGCGCATACAGTTCCCCGTGAGTGTTTGCTTCGCGATGACCATCAATAAGTCGCAGAGGCAGACATTGAGGGCAGCGGGTGTCCTGTATGTCGCTTGCTCCCGCGTCACCCGTCCTGACTCTCTTTACATTTTGGCTGCGGAGAGCCAAACACTGTTGTATATCGAGAAGTCCTATAAGTATGTATTTTACCCTGTTATGTATTCCTTATTTTCTCCATCTGCTTCAGTCACAACTTATGACTTAATTCAGCAGGATCACCATAAAGTCATTTATTCAAAGCAGGCTGAAAATCAGCACTTGAAGGTCAATTTTACAAAAGACAGTCTCCCTCTGTTACTACACTTTCTGCAGGTATGAAATATAAAAAAGAAACGGGTAAATGAATGTTATTTTTACCTACACTAACCACAACACCCTACACATGTTTTCGCTACTTATAATTTACATAAATGGCTTCTATAATTGATATAAATCATAAACTTGATCACACCAATGCGAATAACGCCATCAGCTGTAACCCTGAGGATTGCAAGCACTATATCAATACGCCCGATAATTACATAAAAATACTTCACACTAATATTCGGAGCGTAAACAAAAACTTTGATGACCTTCAAACCCTAATACATAGAACTGATTTCGATATCATAGTCCTGACCGAGTGCTGGCTGAGCAAAGTCTATAACTGTCCTAGTCTTGAAGGTTTTCAATAACAGTATTAACAATTTAAACCAAAACGATGGTATTATCATTTACATAAGGACAGGCCAAAAAGTCATCAAGGGAGCCAAACATCAATAATGCCAATTGCCTAATATGTGAAATTGAAAACAAATTAGCTGTGGTCTCAGTTTATCATTCACCAGCATACCAAACCAAAGAAACTTTGATAACTTTCTGAAAAGCCTAAATAACATATACTCTGATCTGTCAACGTATCCGAACATCGCCCTAGTAGGTGACCTAAATATTGACATTATACAAGCCACTAGTAACGACCGCAGTCTTGACTACCTCATATTGAACGCACCCCACGGGCTAATGCCTACCCATTTGATACCTACTCGCATAGACAACTGTCTTGATCACACACTACTAAAGACAACTCTACCCAATACTACACTTGTCTTGGATTCGCACATTACTGACCATAAACCTACTCTCCTAGCAGTATCCAATACGACGGCCGTACGTAAAACTCAACACACCATCTCTAAACTAAATTATGACGCTATTAAAACTGATCTGGAAAATACAGACCTTAGTGACATCTATACAATGACCGACCCAAATAACTCTTTAAATTACATTATCGCAATAATCTCGTCAATTATTGCTAAAAACACGAAACAAGTCACCATTCCAAAAAGGCAGAGAACCATAAAGGCTTGGATGACTCCTGGACTATTGAATGTATTAGGAACCGAGACAAATTGCACTCAAAATCAAGAAAATCACCTGACAACATAATACTCAAAGTTACATACACCCGGTACCGTAATTTTTGCAATGGCCTACTTCGCAAGTTCAAGCGAGTTTACGAGAAGAGTGAACTAGAGAAGGCTAAAGGTAACCCGAGAGCCCTCTGGAAAGTAATTAAAGAAATTACAAACACGAAAAAAGTATGTGTTAGTCCTTCAGATCTGTTAAATATAGAGAATAGTCCTAACGTGTCCATAAACGAGGTCTGCAAATATTTTAATAATATAGCTCAACATCTAGCCACCCAACATACATTAGCGACTCAAATCAACCCAAATAATAAAACTGCACAGCAAGATTTAATACCCACGTTATTGCCTGTACAGTCTCTAGGATTAATAGCAGTGGATGAGGCCGAAGTAGAATCATACATTCTTCAGCTACGAGTTGATTGTGCTGTAGGCTGGGACGGGATACCATCCTTAGTTTTGAGACAAAGCCGAAATATACTTGTACCACCGCTAACGTTTATCTTCAATAGTTGTTTCCAGTTGGGAGTTTTCCCGGAGACGCTAAAAAGAGCTGTTATACATCCAATTCATAAGGGTGGGAGCAGAGACTGTGTCAATAACTATAGACCAATATCAGTACTTCACTCTCTCTCTAAGTTGCTGGAAAAGATATTAAATAGACGTCTCAGAGCTTTTTTGCACAAACACAAAATAATTGCCGATAACCAATATGGCTTTCGGCCAGGCGTTTCCACAGAAGATGCTGTACTGGATCTCACGCAATTTGTAGCTGAAAATATGGACCGCAATAAGAAGTGTCTGGGTATATTCCTAGATCTGTCAAAAGCGTTTGACACAGTCTCTGTTCCCTTACTCATTACAAAACTTGAACACCTTGGTGTACGTGGTATGGCCCTAGATATTTTCAAGGATTACCTCAATAACCGTAAGCAGCTCGTGAAAATTGACTCACATCAAAGTGATGAAAGAGTTATTAATTACGGCGTGCCCCAAGGGAGCATACTCGGTCCTACCTTATTCCAAATCTACGTTAATGACCTCTGTAGGATGACGCTCCCAAACTGTAGGATCTATGCGTATGCAGACGACACTGCGATAGTAGTTAACGGTTCTACTTGGGAAGATGTTAAGGTAAAGGCCGAATTTGCCCTCAAAAATATCATGCAGTGGCTGAAACTCAATCTTTTGACCTTAAACATAAACAAAACTGCATACATCTCTTTCGCAATCCGTCGCGTAAACAGACCTTCCAATATTGGCTATACAATATTGGCTCACTCATGTGTTACACCTCTGCCATCATGTGCTTGTTTACCTCTAACCAGAAAGGATGCTGTGAAATATCTGGGTGTGCAAATTGATGATGGGTTGCGATGGAACATTCACATTGACACTCTCGTCTGTAGAGTCATGCGACTTGTATACATTTTTAAAACTCTTAGGGAGCCAGCGAACCTTGAAACGCTAAAAATGACCTACCTCGCCCTGTGCCAGTCGATTATTGGATACTGCATAACTGTATGGGGTGGTGCAAATAAAACATCCCTTCTTAGAGCTGAGAGGGCACAGAGGGCTGTACTTAAGGTTATGACGAGAAAGCCCTTTATATACCCAACCTCACAGCTATATTCAGAATGTAACATCCTGACTGTCCGACAGCTCTTTGTGCTCCGATCGACTCTAAGAAAACATAGCAGTGTTAGACCATCAAATCCAAATAAGCGCACAAACCTCCCACCGGGAGTGCAACACAAAACCTCGTTTGCTAAGCACCAATTCTATATTATAAGTACTCATCTCTATAGAAACCTCCATAAAAAACTCAATAGACCTAAATACATACAAACTAAAACTTAAACTTACTGAGTGGCTCTTGAAGCAGGACTACTAAAATACAGAGTCACTGCTGATCTACATCTCATAAGTCTTCATCATACACATTCTCAGTTTCACAATATCAACTCGCCGACCAACATTCCACACCAATACACACCCCACACTAACACACATCCCACACCAACACACACCCCACACCAACATACATCCCACACCAACACACAACCCACACCATCACACATCCCACACTAACACGCATCCCACACCAACACACATTCCACACTCTCATCCACACCTTCTTACATAGTACACATCCTTACTCAAATATACACTCACCTTTACACAAATCGATATGGTACACTCGCTAGCTATAATCATACAACTAATCCAAAAGACCGAACACTGTCACTTAAGTAACAGGTCACCCTAGTTTAAGTGACAGGGTTATAATTATAAGCGGCACATAGTTGTTTACTGTATGAATTGTTTTTATAATTGCATTGTACCAATAGGTTATACAATTAGCTCTAATAATTTATAAACTATGTATAAGTTTTTGGCAATAAATATTTTTATTATTATTATTATAAATAAATACTTAATTAGATGACGTTATTGAAAAAAAAACAAAAAAAAAATTAAAAGGTATATCTTCTCATATCTTCACGCCTTTTATCCCCGAAGGGGTAGGCAGAGGTAGGTGTATTACACACCCACACTTCACCAGATATTTTTCGGTCCCAATGTAATAGGGGGCGAGCCTATTGCCATCTACCGGACACATTGTTAAGCAAGCGATAATTAATTGATATTTTTTAATACACACATAGCTTCGAAAAGTCATAGGTGTGTGCCCGGGGTAGCTGGGGATCGAACCCAAGACCATCGTCTCGGCAGTCCGTTGCATACACCACTGGTCTATCGCCGCCGCGTATTTTTGAAAGGTATAATCGTAGGTAGGTATTTATTTAATAGTTAGGTGCTGTATAGCGTTCACGCAGACGACGTCGCGGGCAGCAGCTAGTATAAAAATAAATCTAATTTAATACTAATATATAAAGCTGAAAAGTATGTTTGATTGCTTGAACGCGCTAATCTCAGGCACTACTGGTCCGATTTAAAAAAATCTTTCAGCGTTAGATAGCCCATTTATCGAGAAAGGCTATAGGCTATATAACATCACGCTATGAGCCACGGAAGCGGAGCAGTAGCCTTAAATACGTGGGTGTAACCGCGGGCTCATCTAGCATAGCTTATACATATATCGAAATAAGACCTTTGCACGGTGTCCACGTGTGGGCAAAATCTGTTTTCGCACTGAGCTATCAGGGTATCGTACGAGTATATTTTGATGTATTGATGTTTCAATAAGGGAAGAAGTGCCTGAAATTTTGATATTCTATCTCTATTGTGAATCCTTTCATTTGTGGTGACACCTGGGCAGTAAATGGTCCACCATTCGACCCTGACAAGCACAAGTTTGCGTCTTTGTGTACAAAAGCTATTATACGATTTGAAACGAGCACTTTAAACATTGTAAATGTATTTAAAACTATGTTAATTCTAATGGCTTTCTTTCAAGTTGAAATAGATTTTCTTTTGGTATTAAATCAAAGTTTATAATTATTTTAGTTTTATTTGTATTGAGTTCAATGAGCTCAGTTTTAATGCTTTATAAAATAGTTTGTTTATTCAGAGTAATGTCTAAATTGAAAATATTTTACGTTTGCCTATAGATAAATAATATTGTGGACATTATGGTATCTATTTGAAAGAAGAATATAAAATTCATAGCTATTTATTTCATCATCAGCCCTGTAAATAATTGCCCACTGCTGAGCAAGGGCATCTAGTCATTATGAGCAAGGTAACGCCATAGTTCAAAATCCTGACACACTCTGGTCAAGTGCGGGAGTAAGACTAGACATGTCTTTAGAGAACATTATGCAGAACTCTCAAACATGCAGGCTTTCTCGCGATCTTTCCTTTAACGGTTTTCAAGCAATAGTCAGCAATTTAAAACGCACATATTTTCGAAAAGTCAGTGTTACGCGCCGAAGCTTATCACCAAGACTCTCTGCGTAGCAGTCTTACAGTCTTTCCACTAGGTTAACGCTATCTAGCTGGCTCACAGATATCAATATAGAAGATACTTAAATCTCTTTATTCATAAGTTCATAACCTTTAAGGTTATGTATAAAGGAATCAAATTTGAGACTCTCCAGACCCACTAGTATTTTTAAATGTTCAGGACACTCCTTTCATCATAGGTTTTCGCTCTGCAGGAGTTGAATTTAAAAATTGAGCGAAAGTTGGCAAACTGTCAGAAATTTTGCACTTTACACAAAAGTGTTTAAAAAAACATTCACCTTTTTAATTGCCGTCTTTAGCGTCTAGCCTCTTGAATGTCTTACTTACAAATCTCCTACATTCAAAGTCTAAAGTAAAAATGGAGCATTTTTGCAGATGTTTATTATTACATTAGGAATTGTAGATGTAAGTGGTAAGGTAGAGCTGGACCAAATGTTTACTTAAAGCTGCCGGAATGCTTCTAGTGATGTAGTGTTTACTGTATCGATAGCACGTTTGATGCTATAAATATTAAGATAGAAAACTCTACTGTATCCCTAATAATATTATAAATGCAAAACGATGTATACTTATAAACCGGGTTTTCACGTTAAGCACGAATTGCTAAATTTTGGCATGCACTTAGTTCACCTTGGCCGCGATCTGACAACTATCGAGGTAGATATTGTGTTCTTAAATGGAGACCACATCTTGGCAAATGTAGCGTAAAACACTTTCTGTCTAGGTAGAGTGACGATTTACGCTAAATAATAAGCAGTGATTGGACACGACGATTGGGCAACCGACCTTAAAAGCGTTGCTGGGGCCTTTATCCAGAAGCAGACTACATCAGGCTGATGCCGATGATGATGTAATAACATCTTATTAATGTTTTTCCTGCTTCGTTTTCTTGCTGTTTTATTATCGCTTATATCACGTAATTAATTTCTTTGTTAAAACTTTATCATCATTATCAGCTGTTAACAGTCCACTGCTGGACTAGGCCTCTCCTTTGAAAGGAGGAATTGGCCTACTATACCACGCTGGCCAAACAGGTTAGTACAGGGTTTGTATCAAGTTTTCCTTCTCTTGCAGTGTTGTTGTCTGCATTATATTGTTATCGTGATAAATTATTTACACTATGCCACTAAACTGAACTTTATTTACTAACACAATAACACTAGATACACACACTTAATTCTTCAACACTAATAACACACTATTCACACCACTAGAACAACACTAAACACTTCCGACTTACTTCCTTCGCTTCTTGTATTTCGCTCCGATATTCAATTGTAACTCCGTGAACTCGCTCGCCCGCCGTATATTAATACCGGCCGGACAAGCAACGAGATCTTTCTAGCATATTCCCGAACATTCCCGCTACAGACGAAACATTCTAGTAAGTCGGGAACAGTTGACATAGTCCAACGCCGTCTACTACAGAATAGCTGAATTACCTTTAAACCACCGATACATTCAATCTCTTCTAGTACCCCCATTCACCGATAGATGGCGTACCACTGCCCCCCTCTTAAACGTGTTTGTCCCGAACATCGTTGGACCCATAGTAACGAGCCAACCGGTCCACATGAACTATCTTCGGTGCACCTCGCGACCCCTTCTGGATTCGATAGGTGACGTCGTTCATCCTGGTAATTATGCGATATGGCCCGTCCCATCTGGCTTGTAACTTAGGCGATTTACCTTTGCTTCGTACTGGGTTATGAAGCCACACCAATGATGCTTCATCGAAGCTTCTGTTGTTTGCCTTCCGGTCGTAGCGAGTCTTCATCTTCTCAGACATCTGTTGTCCAGATTCCCTGATGTGCTTGAGAGATATGTAATAATATCTAGGCTTTGGGCTGAAATTACTGATATCCAAGTATTTATACATAATATGTAAGAGGATAGTGGCAACTAAATGACACTGACATGACGTTTGACAGTTAAACTGTCAAACGTGTAAATAAGGTGTAGGTACCTATATAAGTCGACAGGCTCGGCTAGCTCGTCCTATTCTCCTTCGACGACGGCTGAGGTACGATATGGTTCTGACTATTTAATTGCCACTGTGTTCCAATATTCTGTGTTGCTTGTTCTTTTGTTTCATCATCTAGGAAACAATGTAAGATAGTGTAATCATTATCTTATTGATATTGTGTTGTGGGTAGTTTGATCGTTTGTGAGATATTATAGATTGTAATATAGGATAGAATAATATACTGTGGATCAAGTCGTATCAATGAGATTCATTAGGTATATACCTGTGGTACACATTTAGTAAATTGTATTGATGCTAAATAATGCTTATTATGTTCTGTTGTAAGACAGACCTTTCTAGTAATATAAAACTACCCACAACATTGATATTTGATATAAATTGGCTGTACCGCTGTTTGTTAATTATTGTTATATATAGTTATTGAAAAGACTGATCAAGAGTTTTATTGCCCGTTCTTTCTCTTGGTTCTATGTCTTTGCTTTGCGAACTGGGCTGTAAATGTAAAATCACGACGTAATCTAAAGATATATCCTTGTGCCAAACTGAATAAATGAAAGTATGATTTGATAGTTGTCTCTTTAATTTATCAAAACTGTCTCTACACTATAGGAAGCTTCTCTGATACTGACATCAGAAGTGTGATAAATTTGTGCCCACAATACTAATACATCCAATTGCAAGTTCCAGAGTCTCCTCATCGTGATGCCATGATTCTGCCTAAGCCCGTCACTGCACCGTTCAGCTGACGACGGAGAACGATTGCCCTACGATCCAGTAGCAACGTTGCCGAGAGCAAGCCGGTGGATGAGTACCGACTACATATCTTAACGATCTGCAACAGTATGCTGAAGCCAACAGCAACAACCAACTGCAAACGCTGGTAATGTACTTCCACCAAGATTATAGCCATGAATGGTCGAAAAATATGACTGTTGTACGAGGTTATTTTAACATGTTCATCAAAAATGTATCTGAGTATAAAACTATGTAGGTAATTGCGAAAAAGTTACAGAAAATGTATAATTACATTTTTAAAGTAGCCGATATTGTTCTAATCTGTTGAAATTTAAATAGGCAACATTTGTAGTGATTGACAGAGACTCGGTATGAGCATTGGCTGTGTTGTGCTTTGTTGATAACTCTTTCTAGTGTTAGTACTGATTAGCGTAATCGTCCTGCATATTTGAATTCCAAGAATTAAGTGCTCTGAAGAATCTTTTCATTACAAGTCGAATATGAAATGATGGTAGGTAGAATACATTTCAGAGATTTCTTCATTAATTTTGTTGGCTGTGTATTCATTACATACAGACCAATATTGCGGTGTAGGAATGTGCCTTAGCTCTGTTCCATAAACTGTTGTTAAATTTTTGCCACAATTACCAAATTAATCAGTTCATGCTATATAGTTTTATTAAATCGGATCCAAACTAACGAAAGAAAAAAAAAAGTATATTTAAATGTTAAGCTCTTGAATGTGTTGCCCTGGAGATAAGAATACGAAACTGTATATTTATCTTCACCATATCTTTGAAATATACTTACTCGTATTTTTAACTGGTTAATAATTGTTTATGGCACAAAAATTTGTGTATAGAATTACAATTAATAATGCACTTTCTATAATTGTGTAGTGAGTAATTGTCATGTACTCAGATAATTTCCACCAATTTACTTGCAATAGACATACTTATGATTTTGTCACTTTGATTTCTATTGGAAGAAGAAAACCAAATAGCTTCCATGTGTCTCAGAGGCACCACATTTGAATGACCTGTTGTAAAGATAACCTATGAGTTTTGTATAACTATTACTTCAAGCGAACTTTTGTGTGTAGGTACAGAAATATTCTATATTATATCAAGCGGGTCTGTGTCTAGCTAGATCATATCGATAAAATGATAGTTTCGTTTAGTAACTATTTCCTTTTATTTTTTAAACATACCTCATCCTCCTGAGGCCTGAGGGGTCATATATGCTACGTCTAAATATATAGCTCAAGGTATTTTTATTAAAAAGTAGTTATTGAAGAATGTTTTTATATTAGGTATATAGGATTAAATTCACTTGTTAAAGAAAGTGACATCATTTTGCTTATGTCTGGCACTATTAGATGGCAGTGTATCCAATATTTTCAAGTAGTGTTATTTTGGTTGATAATTTCCTGTTATTTATAACGATAATAGCAGATAAAATAGTTAAAATGAAATGTGTAATAAATGCAGACATCTGTCTAATTAAATGGATCTGAAATAAGCTAATCAACTAAATTGATTCAATTTGATAATAGTTCCAAATTACATCACGGATTTTTTTTCGAAAACATTCTCATAGTTTATTTATCCATTCTCGGAAATAATACAACAAAATTCAATATATTAATAAAATGTAAGACGGTATTTATTTTTATCTGCTTTTATTCATTGAAATTATGTATTTTTATTATGAAGTGCCATGTGTTAAACTGTAAACCTATTTAGACCATAATTATAGTAATAATCAATCTTAGGATTAGCTCTCGGTAATGAACTATCTTATCAATTTAGTATCTCTGGTATAAACACTGCGATAGATAAGCTATTTAGAGATATTTTTTATGCAAAGATATATGTGTACATGTACTTTGTGTGCTTCAATTGTAGGAGACCATGGCAATAATGATTAAAATGGTATTTAATCATTCTAGGTGGTTGAAGGGTTTTGTTTATTTATTTTAAACAATAGCTACTTACATGTAAGCTTACTATTTTTATACCAAACCTCTTACGAATCGTGAAATCTTAATTATAATGAAACTGAATGAATCAGATACCTAACGTTAAATACGTAAAAAAAAACGAATTAAAAACGATGTCAGTGTTTCGGTTGTGTAAACGGAATGAAAATAGCCACAATCACATGATACAATTGATAAATTAAACTGAAATTGATGAAATTAAATAAGATATTCTGCTTAATATAATAAGTTTTTGTATAAGTACATAGATGTTTTTAAGTGTTGCGACCTAAATTAATAAATCTAGGTATGTATATTTGACTTATAGATATTGAAATATTAACCGACTGGTCCGAATTCTAACTAGTGTCTGGTTTGACTTTCTACACGACTATTTATTATACCGTTTCTTACCAAGAGTACTTTTACTGGCATTGGCGTCTAGTTTAACTTTAGGCAGTTCACTGACTGTTGGTAACATAAATAAACTATTAACTAAATTGGTTCATTCTTGATTACTAGTTATTTATTTATACTTTTGTACTGTTTGTACCTGCAATATATTCAGGTCAATTCAGTTTATAGCATTCCATACTGTACATTTACGGGTGGTAGACTTACAATTAGGAAACAATTATTATGGAACACTTTTAGGAGAGGGGAGCAGTTTAGTATTATACTATAATAGTCTATATATTATACCTAGGTGCATTTGATATATTATAGTTAAAAGATGTTTTATAGTAACATGCTTTAATAGGGTCTGCTGCATTTATTATTCTAAATTGATAACATTTTAGTGTATTATTAATATAGATATCAATTTTGATTATGATAAGTTACATTTATAGATTTTCCTACAGTTAATTTTTGTGGAATATAATAAAGAACTTTGTACTTTTAGATAGCTACGATTTATAGATTAATAACGTTTAGATATTCTTTGATGACATAGTAGCTTTTACAAATAACATTTTTTTTGTTTTCTTACTAAAGTATTTAAGTTAAATTTTAAAATACATATACAAAGAAAATAAAAGGGCGGTCTTACTATAGGTTAGAGGTTCTGATAACCATACACAGCATTACATATAAACTTCTTCTAAACAAGGATCGATAATGTAGGTAGCAGTGATTTTATAAAGGTAAGGTAAGGTAAATATCTACAATAATGCGATAACATCGATTTATTCATTGATGATTAAATAGTTGACGATGATTGAATTATTATTGATGATTAACTTACCGATGGTTAAGAAGTTAATGACAATGCTGGCAATGATGACCATGTTGATATGATTTTGATAATTATTTTGATAATGATTTTGATAATGATTTTGATAATGATTTTGATAATGATTTTGATAATGATTTTGATAATGATTTTGATAATGATTTTGATAATGATTTTGATAATGATTTTGATAATGATTTTGATAATGATTTTGATAATGATTTTGATAATGATTTTGATAATGATTTTGATAATGATTTTGATAATGATTTTGATAATCATTTTGATAATGATTTTGATAATCATTTAGATGTTGATGATATTGATCATATTGCCTTGTTCTAGCCTGGACTCATGTGCAGCAGGTGTGGCGCTAGATAGTATCAAAGAGATGGACCGTTGTTACTTGTCTATTTAATGTGAAAGGAAAGGCAATGGCAATGAGTGTATTAGAATGAAAGTATTGTCCTAGTATAACACTACTGTTATCATACAAGTTGGTACCTGTATACTTGTAAATTAGTGAAATCGAATTTAATTATTTAACTCGGTTGTAAATTTAAATTATTTATTTTATTTCATTTATTTATCAGCCATAACCTTAAAACCTTTACTTAAATTTTTATGCTTCGTAGTGGCTCCTTTTGTACTTAATATTATTTTTGTCAATTTGTGGATGGATAATGCAGTGGTGTAATATTGTAAAATTAAACTGTACTTCTAAGTAACATGTGTATTGTGAATGTTAATGATCCCTTCATAGAATAGTAAATACAATTTGTAACAATGGTATCAAAGCAGCTGACACAGAACTTATTTCTAGACTCGCAAAATGAAACCGTAATTACTGTAAATATGAGTCCATTTTATTTTTGTGTAAATGTTTCGTACAAATCGATTGTTGTTGTGAAACTATTCTTATAATTGAACTTACTTAGATGACGACGTAAGTCAGTATAGCCGTAGCGGACGTAACGATACTATAGTTTTTAGATGGCTTTAATTAATATGGTAAGAATTCATTGTTACATAATACAGGGCGCCCGTCGGGCGATTGTTTAGTAAAGTGTTATTTAATTTATTGTACTTCGAGGACGAAGTAATTGTCAGTCTGGCCGTGAGAGATATGTAATAATATCTAGGCTTTGGGCTGAAATTACTGATATCCAAGTATTTATACATAATATGTAAGAGGATAGTGGCAACTAAATGACACTGACATGACGTTTGACAGTTAAACTGTCAAACGTGTAAATAAGGTGTAGGCACCTATATAAGTCGACAGGCTCGGCTAGCTCGTCCTATTCTCCTTCGACGACGGCTCAGGTACGATATGGTTCTGACTATTTAACTGCCACTTTGTTCCAATATTCTGTGTTGCTTGTTCTTTTGTTTCATCATCTAGGAAACAATGTAAGGTAGTGTAATCATTATCTTATTGATATTGTGTTGTGGGTAGTTTGATCGTTTGTGAGATATTATAGATTGTAATATAGGATAGAATAATATACTGTGGATCAAGTCGTATCAATGAGATTCATTAGGTATATACCTGTGGTACACATTTAGTAAATTGTATTGATGCTAAATAATGCTTAATATGTTCTGTTGTAAGACAGACCTTTCTAGTAATATAAAACTACCCACAACATTGATATTTGATATAAATTGGCTGTACCGCTGTTTGTTAATTATTGTTATATATAGTTATTGAAAAGAATGATCAAGAGTTTTATTGCCCGTTCTTTCTCTTGGTTCTATGTCTTTGCTTTGCGAACTGGGCTGTAAATGTAAAATCACGACGTAATCTAAAGATATATCCTTGTGCCAAACTGAATAAATGAAAGTATGATTTGATAGTTGTCTCTTTTATTTATCAAAACTGTCTCTACACTATAGGAAGCTTCTCTGATACTGACATGCTCGTACACGTCGTTCATCCTATTGCGTAGCTCGGTTGCGTAATCTGTTATATTGCGTGAAGATTCTGGTGGAACACCGGTGATTAAGTCTGCTGGTAAACGGAGTTCTCTTCCTAAATTGGCAAAAGCTGGTGTTACTCCTGTCGTTTCGTGGACCGCACTGCGATATGACAGGAGAAATGGTTGGATGTGCTTGTCCCAATCTCTTTGTTTGCTCTCCACGACCATCGCCAGGTACCTTTCCAGTGATTGGTTAAATCGCTCAACCATGCCATCTGATTACGGATGATACGCCGTGGTCCTGGTTTTATGTGCACCCATTACGCAACAAGTCTCCTTGAACACCTCAGATTCGAAGTTCCGGCCTTGATCGCTGTGGATTTCCAAGGGCACCCCGAACCGACAAAAGACTTCATGCACCAGCTTATCGGCCACTATGGTAGCTTCTTGATTTGGGATTGCAAACACTTCAGGCCACTTCGTGAAGTAATTCATCACAACCAAGAAGTATTTGTTTCCGTCCTGGCTCTCAGGAAACGGCCCAGCGACATCCAACGCTATGCGCTCTCATGGGGCTCCCACATTGTACACCTTTAATGCACCTTTGCTACGAGTATGTGGCCCCTTCACAGCCGCACAACTTGTGCATTTGCGGCACCAATCCTCGACGTCATCTCGACAGTGGAGCCAATAAAACCGCGCTCGGATCTTAGTAAGCGTCTTCTTAACTCCCATATGACCTGGAAGCACCATTGTGATAGAGCTGCAAGACTTCCGGCACCTTAGTTTTAGGCACTACCATTTGCAAATGGCACTGGTTACCGCGAGCGTTTTGCCATTTGCGGCACAGAACTCCATCCTGGACAACCAAGCTTTCCCACTGTGCCCAATAACTCTTGGTGATGGGGCTCATTGCTGCGATATCACTCCATTTGGGCCTAGGAGCGTCTGATTTCCTCCATTCCAGAATCGGCTGTACATCCTTGTCGTCTTGCTGAGCACTTCGCAATGCTTCTTTCCATTCGTCGCTTAAGTCCGTCTTCAACATCCTCACTAATGCTGCCTGCTTTGCTTCCTGTCGGGTACAGTGCTTGCACTGGTCGGGACACGGCCTCCGCGATAGGGCATCTGCGTTACCATGCGACTTGCCGCTGCGATATTGTATTACAAAATCAAACTCCTGCAGTAGTTCAATCCATCTGGCTACTTGTCCTTCTGGGTCCTTAAATTGAAGTAGCCATTTCAGCGCAGCGTGGTCGGTTCGCAGGTGGAATTTACGCCCCAACAAATATTTATTACAATGCTGCAACGTCTTTACTACAGCCAGAAGTTCCCGCCGGGTGACGCAGTAGTTTCTTTCGGGTTTGGATAAGGCCTTGCTGAAGTATGCTATAACAACTTCTTGATCACCTTTCCTCTGTGACAGCACGCCGCCAATTCCGGTGTTACTGGCATCTGTGTCAACTATGAATTCATGCTCATTGTCAGGGTAACCTAGGATAGGTGCAGTGCACAGATGTTCCTTGAGCTTCTGGAATGCAACGACACAGTTCTCATTCCAACAGAACTGTACTCTGTCTTCGGTGAGCTTATGAAGAGGTCGAGCAATGTCAGCAAAGTTCTTCACAAACCGTCGGTAGTAGGAGCATAATCCGAAGAATGCTCTGACCTGCGTTTTGTTTTCTGGAACTGGCCATTCCTTCACGGCAATTATCTTATCCGGGTCAGTTTGAATACCGTTCTCCGAGACCACATGTCCTAGAAAGTTCACTTGCCATCTGAATAACGCGCATTTCTTCGGACTCAGCTTCAAATTAGCTCCTCGTATCTTTGACAGCACTAGCTCCAAGTTTTGAAGGTTATCCTGGAAGGTGCACCCCACGATGATGATGTCATCCAAGTAGACCAGGCAGGCGTCTCCAATCAGTCCCATAAGCACTCGCTCCATCAGTCTTTCAAAAGTAGCCGGAGCGTTGCACAATCCAAAGGGCATGGCGTTAAATTGCCACAATCCTTTGCCTGTGGAGAATGCCGTCTTCTCTTTGTCTCGAGGATCTATTTACACCTGCCAGTAGCCACTTTTTAGATCTAAGGTAGAAAACCACTTCATCTCCGTCAGCGTATCCAGTGTGTCATCGATCCTTGGCAGCGGATAGCTG
This sequence comes from Euclidia mi, assembly GCA_944739405.2. Lineage (NCBI taxonomy): Eukaryota > Metazoa > Arthropoda > Insecta > Lepidoptera > Erebidae > Euclidia > Euclidia mi. The sequence goes on from OX123192.2 coordinate 75,892,807, forward strand.
TCCTTCTTCGTGATGTCATTCAATCGGCGATAGTCTACACAGAAGCGCATGCTGCCATCCTTCTTCTTAACTAGGACAACCGGAGAGCACCACGGGCTGGACGAAGGCTCAATTACGCCTTCTTTCACCATACCGTCGATCAAAGCTTCCACTTCACGTTCCCGTGCCACTGGCACACGTCTTGGTCGCTGGCGAATCGGTGCTTCACTTCCTGTGTTTATTTTGTGCTGGACTAGTGCTGTCTTCCCTATGTCGGCATCACTGATCGAGAAAATATCGGCGAACCGGTTCAACATCTTCTGAGTCTCGGTCTTCTCTTCCTCCAACAGGGTACTTTCGCAGTCCTCTAAAAGAGTAGACACGTCGAATCGTGCACCTTGAACCTTGGCACCGCTAGGTTGCTCTTGACATCTACGCATCCAAGCCGCTCCTTCATAGGTGCCCAATTCCGTCCCTTTTTTGAGCGACACTTCATTGTCACTTGCATTCAGTGCGCGTACTGATGAAACTTTAGTACCCCTTACCAAGGTTCGTGCAATCTTCCACGAGGCCTCTTTCTGTAGTACGCAGCGGTTCCCTCGACCAGAATTTCCTGGTAAGCAAACTGGTACAACCGTTTCCGACCGCGGTTGAAGAATGACATTCTTCAGGCAGTACACTTTTCCTGAAGTTGCACCTTCCATGAAGACTTCTTCCGAGCCACACTTCAACACTCCCCGGTTAACATCGATCTCGCAGCAATACTTCCGCATGAAGTCTAGGCCTAAGATGCAGTCGTCCACTATATCGGCCACGATGACTCTGTCGGCTCTTACGACTCCCATGGGATGATATGGGGTGGTGACATTTCGTATTCTTAATCCGTCACCACACGGACTACTAAAAACTTTATTTAAGTTAAAACTTTATTATCTTCAATTAATTACCAAATTATTGTCCAAAAAAGCACAAAAACATATTTCGTTCATAACTCTCGTTAGCCACGCTTTCCTACTATGTCAGTACTATTGTGTAAGAAAGGAATACGTAGGTATTTTATTTCGTCTCACAAATTTGTATAATACTTCAGTGGTCAATATATTTGACCAATAAAGTTTTATTCTGGAAAACAAAAATACTAGTATCGGGCTTCTTTTGTAAGACCTGTCCCAAAGCTCGGTAAGAGGCCTTTTTGAACATCCTATGTGAAGACTTAAATTAGGCCAAAGTTCAACACCATGGTCAAGTGGGGTTTGACAAACTTCATATTTGATGGGTCTTTAATAACTATAGCGATATTCTATGGACTGGCAACAAATTTTATTATTCACACGAATCTATCGACTGTGTCCCATCTCTAGTACTCACCGGAGCGCGTAATCAGGTGACTGCGCTCCCGAATAACGAACACAACTGAATTGTTCCTCTTTACCCACTCGTGGGGTCCCACTTGACGCGAGCCCTTGTGGCGTTAGTTGCGGCTAACGGACCTCTAAGCTATTGTAGATTGAAATGATCTCAAATTCTGTGTATTTAATGTCCAACACACACAATTTGTGTTTTTTTATAGTAATAAGCGGCTAACGAGCATACGGATCTTCTGATGGTAAGCGATTACCGCCACCCATGGACACAAGCAACACCACAGGACTCACAAGTGTGTCGCCGCCCCTTGGGTTGGGAAAAGGGATAGGAAGGCTTGGGATTAGGGAGAAGGAATAGGGCATGGGGCCTCCGACACTCTCACTCACCGAACGAAACGCAACAGTTTAGGTACCCTTACTTTTTTGTTTTCTGAGAAAGGGTATTACTACCCGGGTCGAGCTGGCCCATTCATGCTGAAATCAGCAAGGCTCTACTACCATATCTTAATGCTTGTATACTCGTACGCTTCGATCTTTATGTTTGACTTAGCTCTCGTAATTAGCACTCGGTGTAATCGAAGTTATCGGAGCGACCTTTTAACTTCTGCTTATTAATTATTCGTGCTTCGGTTTATTCATGTCGCTTCTAACTTAATGCTCGTTCTCCTACATTCCAGCTGAATTCTTCCTTCGTCCACTAATAGGAATCTACCTGACGTGGCCGCCTCTATAGCGTTTATAGTTACTGGATAAATCTCTCGCGATTGCTGCTTCTTTAAACATAGTAGCAGCTAGATTTTTTCAAGCACAGACTGCTTGCTTTCCATAAAAGTGTTTTATTTTAGAATCGCCTGGGGATTAAAACCACCCCTGAGAGGAGTTTATTGCGATATTGTGCGTGAAAGATTACATTAATATAAAAAGGAAATTATTGTGTATTTAAAGTTATTGTTTGTGTGTGTGCGTGGTTATGTGTTGTTGAATAGTTTGAGTGTGTCGACTTTGTGCGTCAGGCGTGTCATGAATATCCATTAAAGTTGCCAGTTGGTTTATTTCCCGCTGGCAATGTAGACATACCCAATAATCCCTTTTTTCTGTCCCCTTTGTCCGTCTCGCTCGGGCGCTCACGGCACAGATTTTTCTTCAGATCAGCCTTTACCAGTCAAACGTCCTGGCTTTTTAAATCTTTTGGGGAATTGCACCACTTTATGATATCTCACGTTTTACTTTTGATTTAGCTTTTGAAGACCACTGTTGATTTTATTGGAGATAAAAGATTACATTATTACTGGCGATACACTTTAAGACTTTTGTTTTGAGACGCTGCGGGATATCCAAACTATAGATAGCATAATGAATAGTCGAATCGAAGTGGCAGTGGCAAGGCACAGAGGTCGAAGAACCGATGGCCGTCGGGGCAGGATGGTTCTAGCAGGAATAGGCCTCCTGTAAAGTTCATCCAAACTCTTGCTGGCATTGCGAGAAGTTGTATGACGTGGGCGACTTAAGATCAGTCTATATGGAAGACCTCGAGGGAGGCCTATGTTCGGCAGTCGATATCCATCGGCTGAGGTGATGAAGAGTATGTTAGAAGATTGAGATGAAGATGTGATCAACTGGGTAGAAAATTACTATGAAGTATAATCAGTGTTCTATGTACAAGGCTCGTGTCAAAGTAAAGTGCAAAAGAAGTTAAAGTAAGGGGTGATTGTAATCCTTATTATGAACAACATTTATGTTAGTTAGGGTAGGTAACTTTTGTCATTATAACGGACATAAAAGTGTAATGGGCTAATCTAGTTTATATATTATAAGCTAGGCTCATCTAGTTTATATATTATAAGCTATATTAATGCAAAATTCATGAAAATTCTTTTATTTATTTATCATGAGGTGTTTTTAAGCATCATTTTATTTCGAAAGCGCAGGGCAGGTACTTCTGATAAAAATGCGAAATGTTTTTGAGGATGTTGTCAATTGATGTTGTGATTCTGTTTGTCCGGGTTAATCTCTGGAATGGCTGAACCGATTCAAACTAGACTTTAACTGGAAGGTTATAGCGCTACATATAGGCTACAATTTGATCCGGTTGGTAGCGCTGTTGTCGCGATAACGAGTCTTTACTTTTTCTACTCATCTATACATAGAAATAAAATTCAAGTGTCTGTCTGTGATTACAAAATAACCATGTGTTTTCAAGTCCATATAGTTAGTAACACGATTTTTAGTCCTAAACAACTCTTTTTAACATTTTTGTCAGTCTGTCTTTCTGTTTGTCCGGGGTATGCTCTGGAATGGCTGAACCGATTCAAACGAGACTTTAACTGGAAGGTAGAGGACTTTATAGCGCTACATATATGCTACAATTTGACCCGGTAGGTAGGGCTGTTGCCGCGATACCGAGTCTTTACTTTTTCTATTCATCTATACATACAAAGAAATAAAATTGAAGTGTCTTTCTGTGATTTCAAAATAACTATGTGTTTTAAGTGCAAATAGTTAGTTACACGATTTTAAGTCTTAGGACTTAAGGCTTGTTTAGACAAGCCTTTTTAACATTTTTGTCTGTCTGTCTTTCTGTTTGTCCAGGGTATGCTCTGGAATGCCTGAACCGATTCAAATGAGACTTTTACTGGAAGGTAGAGGACATTATAGCGCTACATATAGGCTACAATTTGACCCGGTAGGTAGTGCTGTTGTCATGACACTTAATTTTGTATTATTATATATTAAAGCTAAGGGTCAGTCATCTTGAAATTTGTAAAATCGCCAGCTGTATAAAGATTAGATTTGGCAGAGAACTTTTTAAAATGTTTTTTTTCCGCGTGCGAAGCCGCGGGTATCAGCTAGTGTACAATAAAGAGAATATGAAAGCTAAAATTGTACCCTTTATCTTACTCTTCCCTTTTTAATACTTTTAGTTCGTTTATACTATCACTGAAAATAACTTACATTCAAATGTATTATTTCTAAATCCAAGTTAATTTCAGTTCCAAACGCTCGGTCTTTAGTTATTGACGGTACGTTGAGATCTTATCGTAAGGAACTATGGAAATTTATAACAGAAATTATTTCTGATTCCATTAAATATAATTTTGGTTGTACCAAGGAGTAAGGAGGAATTAATGCTTTGAGTTACATTTGAAAGGTAAGTAAGTTGTAATACAGGTGGATCGCAAAAACGATAGAATAACAATTTAGATTACTTTGAATGGAACTGGCCAACTTGGCACTGCATCATTTGTTTTTTTAAGCTTACGCCTGTATCTCCGAAGTGGTTGGCAGTGGTGTAATATTCACCCATATTACGCCGTGTTACGAATTTAGGTCTCTCGTAATTGGGGTGAGGCTACTGCCATTACCGGGCACATTGCCAGACTCCGTGCTGATACGTGAAAATGTCAGTAGCACTTTTGCCCGTTCCGGTAATCGAACCCGGGACCCTCGATGAGTAGACGCATACGCTGTCTACTGGACCACAGTGTCAGTCATTTTTATTCGATTTAATTCAAAATAGTATAAATTATCGTATGATTACGCGGAACACAACCGATCTGTCGAAAACGTGATGCTCTCTCAATGACGTTGGAAATTGAATGAAGCCAATATGGCTGCCAAACGATTCGACGTTCGTTAGAAACGACAACTATCCATTCTAGCTCCGACGTTAGCCGACGTATTCTGACAGATGACATTTCGACAGCAATGTCTAGGTTGATTTTGATCGTTTATGTTGATAAGTTGTTAGGAGATACATAATTTAGTAATTGCATTAACTGTTTAAGTTTTATGTATGTTCCTATTTACTATTTAAAACTAATTTAGTACAATGTGAAACAGTTGCAGCTCCTTACATAAACAAAATATGTACCATAATACTGGCTATTAAACAGAGTGGCCACGAGTTTTATTGCCCGTTCTTTCTCGTGGTTCTACCTATCGCTTTACGAACGAGGCAGTAAATGTAAATGTAGAAGCATTAAGTAAGGTACTTTAAAAGTTTAACGTTCATAACCGTCATCGTGAGATCTAGATGAATAAATGATTTTGACTTTGACTTTGACTAATTCGTAATTTTTTTCAATATGTTCTAAAATACAGACAATTAAAAATCTTGATCAACATGATCTAAGACATCAAATTCCTTGCATTATCCCAGTTCCAACCCGAGGTCCGCTAATTAGTGTAACTGAATTTGACTGAATATTAGCCATTCCTCAGACACATTTCATTATTAAAATGACGTAATTTCGCAACTGTTTTGTGCATCGATCTACCTAACTCTATGAAATGACCGGGGTCATTATGAGAAACGAGTTTGAATTGACCACGACGTGAGAGCACGGTAATGTTATCTGTACAGTATCATAATTCGAACTCCTCTACTAGCTACGCCCTACGCATCATCATCATCATCAGCCCTGTATATATACTTTCCAACTGCTGGGCACGGGCCTCTTCTCATTATGAGAAGGGTAAGACCATAGTCCACCACGCTGGCTAAGTGTGGGTTGACAGTCTTCACATGTCTTTTGAGAACACAATGGAGAACTCTCAGACTTGCAGGTTTCCTCACGATGTTTTCCTTCACCGTTACTCACTACGCATATTGAATATATTGGTATATATTGGCGCTTGGTAGCGCGGAGGTATGACTCGCGTTCCGGCCGTTTCTACGAAGTTAAATAAAACTTTACGTTACCGTGGTACCGTGTAGTATGTGGCCATCATAGCTCTCTGGATAATCAAGCTGTAGTGCCAGGCCAGGCTTGCTGCCTCGATGACCATCGGTTCTACTCTGCGATATAACCTTAAACAGGCTTTCGCAGCTTTTTGTGATATACTACGTAGTACGTATCACATGAGTAAATAAACTGAACAGAGAGACAGCTGCTTAAGAGCTTGTAAATTTGTTACCTATTTTGGTAGGGTTGTCACAATAGGTTAAGACAAATCGCTTGTTCGGTATACGACAGATTCTGGATTGAACAGATTCGTGATTTGGCAGATTCCCAACTCGACAGATTCGTGGATTGGGCAGATTCTTGGACTCGACGGATTCGCTATATGGCAGAAGTACAGTTGTAAATAAAATAGCGAGTGGAACCAAAAAAGGCATGCACCTGAAACTTTTAAAAGCACGGAATAAAAATATACATTTGTTACCAAGGACACGACATGACGACGTAATTTATTTGACATTCCCAATGATACCACTAATAGTGTTGAATATTTTCTGGTAATATGATCTATTTTGCTAATAAACATAGGAATCTCCTTTAGCTATTATGGCCACTAGTTTTACTACGGGGATAGGTGTCTAAAATAAGTTTAAAAAGAAATTGTGTAAGACAAATGAACGTCTACAAAACAAATGACTATAAAATGATCAACCATCGATAGGGCTTACAAAAAACAGGTGCATGCGATTTTCGACCTTATTGACAATTCATAACAGACTTCTTTTTGGTATTTTCTTGCTTTCTGACATTGATACGTTATTAAAATTATAAATTCTGAGTTACGTCAATAAGGTCGAAAATCGCATGCACCTGTTTTTTGTAATCCCTATCGATGGCTGATCACTTTCTGATAGTCATTGGTTTTGTAAACATTAATTGCTTTTACACAATTTCACAACTAATGAGTTGTTAAGTATTTCGTTGCCAACATTGACAATATTTATTTCAAGATCGAAATATTCGCGAAACTTTTGCTCGAGCAATTCAACAAATGCGACAAAATTATCAGGAGTTATACCTAATTAAAAAACCCAATTGTACGTTACCATTGTTAAAATCTTTATAATGATTTAATTATTTCATCTAGTATTATTCATACACACAGTACAATAAACAACCATTATTAATAACAAAACACCACTTTTTTACATTAAAATATTAAAACTTGCAACGTACAAAACAAACAACGTGCGTCGTAATAACCCTAAGAGCGGTTTCAGATTAGCGTTTTATACGCGCGTATAAGCTCGTTTTTAGAAGCGCATGTAGGCGCGTATAGGCGCGCCTTTTGGCACACGCGCAACTCGTACGAGCGTTGACGCGCTTCTAAGCTCGTATAACTACGAGCCGTCAGAATCCATGTAGACACTGACAAGACGTCACTACCGTTTTGAGCGAACACGCCCGTATACGTGAGTTTGGTTTTTTGAAGCGCGTAATATAGCGCGCGTGTAAGCGCGTATGCTGAAACGACCGTATACGCGCAGAAAAATACGCTAATCTGAAACCGCCCTAAGATTGTCAACTGCCTGTGCCTACGTAAACCGGTTCTTTCCACTCTCGCCGCGTACAGTGCCAGTGGTCACGCACACATAAGCCGCGTGCTCGTAGTAGTGCAACCGATTCGCTCTGTTGTATGAAGCTGTTTCTCTGTTCCGTTTATCTACTCATGTGGTACGTATATCGAAAGACAACTTAAAATAGTATTTATAAGTAGAAAAATATTTTTATGTTACGATATAACTATGTAACAAGGCTATACCTTAGTATTAGTTTAGGCACCTTGTATTTTGTGCCTACTGATAAATTAAGTAACTGTGGAATACATGAGGCACAAATAAAATCACACTGTCGCATACACAAATAAGACAGTGCTCGTGACGTCGCCACGCACCTGTTTTTTCTACGTTACTACGTTAAATAACTGTAAACGGAGAGAAGGGGATATTATGTGATACGAATCTATGTCGATAGAAACTTGATCGAATGTCGTCAACAAGTATCCGTCCAAAATTTAAACTAGGTATCTACATTACTGCAAAGTTCCTTAAAAATAAAACCCATGTACCAATAAGTTAGTCGCTTCTGGTGAAGCGGCTATCCATTTTTTTGTGTGATATGATACGTCGTACGCATCTTAACTAGCACCGTGAAAAAAATTGGTTGCCTGTAAAGTCGGTATACGGGCGAAAGTTTTACGTGACAACGACTTTGAGTGGTAAAATAATTTTAATGTGAATATTCATTCGTATAGTAGGAAGAAGGATGAAAGACGCGTGCCTTTCACTTTTTATGTCTGTCTCTCTCGCTCTTAGGCGGGACGCGTGCCTCTCACTCGCTCTCATTGTGAGCGCATAACGTGAGCGGAGCGTAACGCAGTTTCTTGAAGTGTCACCCGGCAAACCAATTTATAAGACGTTGTCACGTCAAAATGTAAGATTTTTTATTTATTTCTTGTCAAAATTCTGCCAGAGCGGGCTACTTTAGTACTAGTTCAGGCACATTATATCTAATCAGTAGAGCTACTGATTGACACAGTTACTTTGAAATGCACCATCATCATCATCGTTCAAGCCTTATCTCAGTTGCACCGAAGACTTTTCATCTTGGAGCCTGAGTTCGCTTACTAGTCAAACCAGATTTGACAGAATTTCAGCTTTTCTACAGAGCGACTGCCGTCTGACCTTCGCAACCCAAAGGGAGAGCGATATTCCATGTTTTATTTATTTATTTTATAAGGCGGTGCTGACGCCCTATAACGACTGTCAAAAATCTTCATGACAGCCGGGACCGACGGCTTAACGTGCTCTCCAAGGCACGGGGCAAGCGATAATTAACAATTCAATGCGCTCATAGGTAACTCCGAAAAGACAGTGGTTACCCTCGATACCCTATGCGTGGCAGTCTGTCGGTATCTCCAGTAGGCTAGGCTACCGCTGCCTGTTACTGTGAAATTCATTAGGCACAAATAAGACAGTAGCTCGTGACATCACCACACACCTGTTTGTTCCACGTTACTACGTTAAATGGATGTAAACGGAGAGTGGGGATTATTGTGAGATACGAATCTATGTCGATGGAAATATGATAAAAAATCTTCAACAAGTGTCCATTCAGTATATCCATACATACAAAGACTAAAGCCTGTTGCCTGAAAGGGTAGACAGAGACTACGGGTCGCCATTTGCAACGATCCTGACATATCTCTCTTGTTTCATTCACTCTCATCAAATTTCATATGATAATATCCGTTAATGAGTCTGGGCTGTGAATGATGAGATTTTCAAACGCCTCATAGTAAGAGAAATCTCGATCTCTAAGTCGCAGTATCATTCATCATCATCATCGTTCTAGAGTTATTTTGGTTGCATCCAATCATTCTCTTTTTTGAGCTCAGGGTCTGCTTATATGTTTAACCAGATTTAGTAGAATATTGCTTATCCATAGCAACTGTTGTCTGGTCTCTTCTACTAGTTTCAGTATATTCAATTTTTTAACAGTCGCATAGGAAGTCAGTACGACTTACTATAGCGACTGTTAAAATATCTCATAACAGCTGATACCGCTGGCTTAAAGTGCTCGGCGAGGCACGGGGCAAGCGATAGTTATTTTTTATAGACCCACGCCTGTGTCCCCGAAGGGGTAGGTAGAGGTGTAATATTACATCCACATTTCGCCATGAATTTTTAAGTCCCACGAAATAAGGGGCAAGCCAATTGCCGTATCGGGCACATTACCAGACTCCGTGCTGCTACTGAGAAATTCCTAACGGAAAATCCCGATAACACTTTGCCCGACCCGGGAATCGAACCCGAGACCTCCCAATCTCACGCGCATATTTATGCCGCGAGACCGACGACGCAGTCGAAGCGATAGTGAACTATGTATTTATTGTTTACAATGTAAGCTTGACAAATGGTAGTGCGATTAACGCATATGCGACAAACGGTGCATTCTAATCCACCATCGCCATTTCTTAATTTCTTTCAAACAAAAAGTTGAAAAGTGAATCCAAATTCTTAACATGTAACACGTCATGGCTCAAATCCAGTATCACACAATGCATTCAAAATACACCCTAATAAACAGTAACATACGTAAATCCCTTGAAGTTATTTCTTTGAATGTGTATATCCTGGCTTTGTTACTTCTTTGACGATCCTCAACAGCTTAATGGATCTTAATGTTTGTAGTACATTTGTCTTGATTCTGAAACTGACACGGGGTGTATTAAGAAAAGGGAAATATAACGCTGCAAATTTGATACTGTGTTTTAATATGCCATAAGATTAAGTATTTTACATTTGTGTTGAATGTTTGCCATACTTTTCGGGAGTGTATGTGATAGGATATATTATACACGCATGTGGTATTTTATGCTTTAATCGCTTACGGTATAAATTAAAGGAGTTGTCATTGCCATTGTAAGCATAAATAATAAGTGTAACTGCAAGCTCTCTTAGAGACCCGATGTTTTCTCTTATGTTTGTTTCAGACCTAATATACATGAATTTGATTGTTTTGTATCTCAATATCATAACAATAATTCTCATCATCCTCCTAGCGTTATCCCAGGTAAAACCTAGGGTTCGCTTTCTAGTCTAACCGGATGTGGCTGAATATTAGCTTTTCCACAGAGTGACTGGCTGTCAAATCTACGCAAACCAAAGGGATAGCTAAATTCCATGGTTAAGACTAGTGTCAGTTTAATCAGAGGTATTGAATCCCTATAACGACTGTCAAAGATCTCCATGACAGCCACGACCGACGGCTTAACGTGCACTCTGAGGCACGAGGCAGGCGACAATTTACAATTCTATACGCACATCATACTGGGTACATAATTTTTTTGAGTTATTGTTTGACTGGCAGACAACGCACAGCCAAAACTAATGGGCACAATAAGCTGAAATTGGGCATGTATGTTCCTTGGGTACAGTAATGGTGCACTAAGAGAGGATTTCTCGAAATTCCCATGGCATCGGGCACTAACGGTTAAAAACTGTGCGAGCGTAACTGCGGGTATCTTCTAGTTAAATTATAAGAACAGACTCATATTTATTAAGGACAATTCCTAAAATGGCAGTAAATGCAAAAAATATACACAACACAAGGATCCAGTTGATTTAATAAAATATGTTGTTTGAAATAGAATTAGTTTTTATTATAAGTCAAATCGATTAGATCGATTGAGTAACATTTTGTTTAGTCTATTGAAAATTTCTGACAATGGTCATACTGAACTGTCACTTCCGTTGGCGCCTTGAAAAATTAACACGCCGTTCGTTTGCACTCTCGCGTGCCTTGTACCTAAATTAAATTGATCGGCCTTTGAATTAACGCGAATTGAATCAACTTGTAATTAACTTAATACGTAATTGCCGCCTTTGACTTCCGGCAAAGTTTGTTGTAAATTGATGACATATTGATCATTTGTGAAAAGTTTTGTGAACCGTAAACGTGCATCGTGGTCTGGAGAAGGACTTCGCCGAATTGTTAACTGGTATCTATTCGATTCTCTTGTTATTTTGGCCAAAATTATAAGTTAATCTATAGGTCCACTTCAAGAACATCACCAGGATATATAAGGTAAAATTTTCATGTACCTACTCAACACTTTACTCACTGTGCAACGCAGTGCATTGTGTCTGGATATATTGTCTATCATGGTCAGGTAGATGTATTACACCTTCCACTGCGAACTTCTGATACACCTTCCTGCCTGGCTACGGTAATTCTAGACATAACTTTGGTGCAGAGCTGTAGTTGAAATTTAGCTGCTGTTGCATTACTGAGTATAAACTCAGATTGGTATGAGCTTGTATCTTATCACCTTGTAGACAGTACTGCAGTGTTTGTCAGGTCAGTTATTGTCTAAAATACATAATATTTAATTGTATAAGTTGACTTAGTTGACTTAATTGTATTAGTTGTTGTTGTTTAATTTGAAACACATTGTCACATAACCTCAATCAGTAATTGTTGATTTGTATTGTTGAAAAATCTAACTTAAATTTGTTGTTGCATTAATAAGTCAGTTTGTTTGGATACATAACAGCTGTATGTATCAATAAATTTAGTAAATTTAGTTCATTGCATATATTCATAAACATTAGAACAACCAACTTGACCTTGCCACTTGGGCGGGTCAGATTAATAAACTTTGTTTTGTTATAATATAGATAATATTGCTAGGTAACACATATTCTGTGCTTACTTACTATTGTATATCTCAAATAACACAGCCAGTCTGTCTGTTGCAAATAATTAATTAATTAATTTGAAGTTTCAACTTTTAATTTGTTATAAGTTATAACTTTTGATAACTTTGACTTTGTTTTGTGTCAATATATATTGAAACTATTAATTTTGTTGGACAGTAGATACCTGTAACTTGCCTGCACTTGCAGTAAACAGGCTAATACTTTGTTGGTTTCAAAGAATTGAGAAAAATTAAGTTTTGATTGTTAATATTGTTTAACGCTTGTCCGGGCTCTTTTGAAATTTTGATTATGTCAGCTATCAAGGACTTGCGTGCGGCTGCTGGTGCCATTGCATCAGATTTGCGCTGGTTTGCCTCGGCCAGTGCTTTAGTGAACCGGCCTGATCGCCAGCAGGCCTTACTTCATAGGTACGAGCGGATCGATGATCGCCTGGCAAGTGTGGAACAGCAGTGCCGCACTTTCAGCGCTTGCTGTCTTGAAGTGTCAGTCACTGATTTCACTGCTGACCAGCGAAATAAGGTCAGTGAAGACTATGCCCAGGTCTTAGACCTGTATGATGCTGTCTCCAATAGTGCGAGACAACTAGTTGCCGATAGGGAAGGGCAACCCGGCCTGAAGCAGGAGCTTCCTAGATCAGCACCGGGGCTGGTGAGTAGGCTCCTTACTTTGGACCTCCCCCATTTTGATGGCTGCCTAGGAAGCTACCTGGCCTAGTCAATGATAGGGCTGACCTTCGGCCGGCACAAAAGTTGGCCTATCTAATGTCGGTTCTGGATGGGGAGGCTAAGGGCCTCATCCAGCATCTGCCCGTGTCTGACGAGGCGTACCAGACGGCTCGGGACCTAATTACCCGTAGGTACCATAATAAGCGTGGCCTCGCCGACACGCACATTGAGCAGATTTTGGGTTTGCCGACGCTCACCCGGGTCTCTGGGTTGCGCACCCAACTTTTGAACCCGCTTTTGGTGGCCATCAACGCACTTAAGTGCCTTGACCTGCCCGTGGACCAATGGTCCTATCTATTGGTGCACATTGTGTTAAAAAAGCTGCCTACCGACCTGAGGTCGCGTTTTGAACAGCGTTTTGGTGGGGATAGCGCGACCCATCTGCCCCCCTTTGCTGACCTGGAGAAATTCCTGGAGGATGAGTGCCGGGTCTTGGACAACTCCGGTGGTAACACGCCGGCTAAGTCGCAGCCGCCCAAGGTCAAGGAGCAGGCTCGCGTTCACACCCGAGCCAATGTTGACCGGCGCCCTCCTCGCTTTGCAGTAACGCAGAGCCCAGCGGAGTGCTCTTACTGCAAGGTCACGGGGCACAGAACGGCCAGTTGCAGGGCATTCTTGGACCTACATGTCGCCTCTCGTAGGCGCATCGCGAATGCCCGCCGCCTTTGCTTCTCTTGCTTGGGGTCCCACTACCAGCGAGACTGCCCAAACTCTCGCCCCTGTCCTCACTGTGGAGGACAGCATTTGGACATTCTCTGCATGAATGCCAGAGAGGTAGGCCGCTTGTCCAACCAGCCGACGCCGCGCACGGGCGGGTGTTTTGAAGGTGGCAGCCGAGGCTCACCGGCACGCAGCCGAGAGTCGCCTCGCTCAATTGATCGCCACTCACCCCGCTTGGAGAACCGTAGCGTGCGCACGCCTTCTCTCTCTCGCGCACCTGAATGTGCTGTTCAGCGTCACCAGCACCATGACTGCTGCCCCAGGTATTCCCCTCCTTTGGCGGAGCGTCCCCGCCTTGACTCGCGCCCAACTCGTTTTGGGCGGGTGCGTCATTATGACCCCCCACAGATGGCGCGCGGATCAAGTCATCGCGCCTTTGAGGACTTCAAGCCGCACCCTCGTTTTGACTTGCCTGGTCCTGGCCAACGGTCGCCGCCCAGGCAACAATAGGTCATTGACCCCTGCTCTATAACGCCAACCACCCCCATTGAGACCGTTATCCTACCAACGGTTGCTGTTAGGGTCTGGGGACCCACGGGGACCTCTGTTGTTGTCCGTGCTATATTGGACACAGGTTCACAAGGTTGCATTGTTTCCACTTATTTGGTAGGGCAGGTTAAATTAAATATGGGCTCTTTTCCGAATTGTATACGGGGTATAGGTGACGTAGCCTCTAATGTTGAAGGGCAAGTTAAGGTTTTGTTTGGCCCTGTTGAATCTTCACACCCGAGGATTAAAACCTCGGCTATTGTGCTGAAGAATATTTTGGGTATGCATCCACAAAAGCAGCTACCTGCTGCTGTGGTGAATTTGACATCGGGATTTGAGAACTGGCAGACCCCAAATTTGACACACCGGGACAAATCGATTTGTTGATTGGCTCTGATGTCCTCGGTGGAATTTTGATTGGTGGGAAACGGGTCTTGGTGCCAAATGGTTTGACTGCCATCCCGACCATATTTGGATTTGCTTTGATGGGACCTGTACCTAGGGACCCCCCTCCACCTGAACTTGATAATTTGTTGGCGGTAGGCTCCGCTCTCTCTGATGCGGTTCAGAGGTATTGGGAGGTAGAGGAGCCCCCTCAAGCTGCCCGTTTGAATCCAGAACATGAGGAGTGCGAGTTGTTCTTCCAGAACAACACTGGTCGACTCCGTTCTGGTCGGATCATTACGAGGCTACCATTTCTGTCTGTTCGGCCTCCGCTTGGTGAGTCACGACCTTTAGCCGAAAAGAGATTGTTGGCTATGGAGCGCCGCATGGGTCGTGATCCGGAGCTCAGACAAAAGTACATTGAGTTCATGAGAGAATATGAACAATTGGGACACATGTCCGTGTCAAATTTGGATTGGCGTTCGGTGGAGCACTACTTTCTCCCGCATCATGCGGTATTGAAGCCACTGACTGGGAAGCTGCGCACAGTATTTGATGGTTCTGCGCAGACTTCAACAGGCGTATCCTTGAACCAGTGCTTGCATTCTAGTCCCAAGTTGGTCAAGGACCTTTGTGACGTCATCACCAACTTCCGACGACATCAGGTTGTGTTTGTGGCCGACATAAAAATGTGACCGTCGCTTCCAGCTGATCCTTTGGAGAGAGTCTCCTCGTGATCCCATGGTCGTCTACGAGCTCAATACTAATACGTACGGGTTAAGGTCAAGCCCCTACTTGGCAATACGTTCTCTTTGGGAGCTCGCAGACCGCGAAGGCTTACGTTTCCCACGAGCCTCCGCCATCTTGAAAGACGATATTTACGTCGATGACATTTGTTCGAGGCGATCCTCCTGCGGGACGAATTGATAGGTATTTTGGCCTCCGCTGGCTATGAGTTGCGCAAATGGATTTCCAACTCACCAACGCCTTTGGAAGGCTTGCCAGAGGATCATCAGCAAGATCCACATTTGTTTGAGATTGTTGACAACCCCGCCATGATGGCTGTTCTAGGCGTTCAGTACAGACCAGTCCAAGACATCTTTACATATAACGTAGACTTGAAATTGCCGTGTTCTTGGACTAAACGTCTCGTATTGTCTACTGTCGCCAGAACCTTTGATCCGAACGGTTGGATCTGTCCAATTATATTTTGGGCAAAATGCTTCTTGCAGAAGCTTTGGACAGCAGGATTGACCTGGGACGAACCTCTACACGGTACTCTTGTTGAGGAATGGACCTCTTTTGTATCCTCACTTCCTGCCGTCAACGAGATCTCCTTGCCTCGTCCCATCCTTCCTCCCGGGAAGTACAAGGCCACCCTTCACGCGTTTTGTGATGCCTCGGAACGTGGTCACGCGGCCGTGGTGTACTTGCGCACAGTTAGTGCCTCAGGTCAGGTAAGGGTTTGCCTGATCATGGCGAAGAGCAAGGTTGCACCCCTTCGGACATCTTTGACCATTCCGAAATTGGAGCTCTCGGGAGCAGCCCTACTTGTACGCTTGTTGAACCACGTGTCCAGTACTTTGGGTAAAGCATTTGTATTGATGGGACCTACGCCTGGACAGACAGCCAAATTGTACTTTGTTGGTTGAAGGCTTCTGTCCACACCTTGGAGGTATTTGTCGCTAATCGCATTTCCCAAATCCAGAAATCTGAAGTCAAACTTGTTTGGAGACACGTGCCAGGTGAGCTCAACCCCGCTGATTGTGCCTCGCGCGGATGCTTGACGCCTAGTTTGATAGGTCATTTGCTGTGGTGGGGTCCGGAATGGTTGAGTCGACCAGAAACTGATTGACCTCGAACGCCAGTTTTGAATACTTCTAATTTGCCGGGTCTACGAACACTCGCTCTTGAAAAGGTGGAATGCGCCTTCGACCCCGATTTTTTGTTGAATCGTTACAGCTCCCTTGACAAGTTGTTAGGTGTTACTGCTTGGATAAAGCGTTTTGTTTTTAATTTTAGGCACCCACAACAAAAACGTCTGACACCGTTTCTTTCACCACAGGAACGACAGGACTCCCTCACCTTTTGGGTTCTTTCTGTGCAGTTGGCGCATTTTGAGAAGGAGATTGATATCCTTAAGTCAGGGAGATCGAAATTGTCGGGATCTGTCTCTAAATTAAACCCCTTTTTGGACGAAACGGGTCTCTTGCGCGTTGGAGGGCGTCTCAAGAATGCCAACCTCACTTACGGAGCACGTCACCCCCTTTTGTTACCCAAGGACGGTCATTTGGTACGCTTGTTGGTAACTGACCGTCACCTTAAAAATTCGCATGCTGGTTGTAATGCCTTGTTGGCCATTTTGCAACGCGAATCTCGCAAAAAAACGCGAAGAAACATTCCAATCTAGAGTACGCAATGTCAAATTTGGGGTCCCTGAAGGCAGCGTGCTAGGCTCCTTATTGTTTATATTATATATAAATGACATGCCACAATGTATAGATAAACCTGTGACATTATTCGCAGACTATAGTACGATAACGATATCTTGTAAAAATGCAAATACCTATGAAAATGACATAAATAAATCTTTAGAATCGAAAATAAATCTGTAGTGCTATAGCTAGGTCTGAAGCCAGATTGCAAAGGACTCAAAAGCTTGTTTTGATGTACAAAACTGGATATTTGTTTATGCACACTAGCTTCTAGCACTTTGGATAGGAAGGGAAGTATAGAGATAGGACGATAGTGTTTTGGGAGAGAAGGACTCTGGATTTTAGGCAATGGGATTACAAATGCTTTGCGCCACAAGGAAGGGAAGGTACCACTGGCTAGTGAAAAGTTGACGATGTGGGATATAAGAAAGGTGAGGTGGTCAAGGATAAAGGTGATCATACGACGGTTAATGCCATCGTATCCTACCGCGTTGGACTTGATAGAAAGGATAATCTTCTTGATCTCACACGGTGTCACTGGAGAAAAACTAAAAGGAGTTGTGTAAGGCCGAGGCAGGCCAGCCACATAATCAATAGTACGACGCCTGGTTTGGAGATCCAACTGAATAGTAGAGGAGAAATGTTGCTTTAAATCCTCCAAACCGACCGTCATCTGAGAATCTGTGTGACGTTGCTTAGCAATACCTAGAGTCCCGAGGAACTTCCAGATATTGGCAGGGGATGAGGAATTTATGTTGTCTAGAATATGGCGGCGTTTAGCGTTCCGCACCATCTGGTTACACCGATATCTTGTAGCCTTGAAGAGGTTCCAGTTTTCGTCAGACCAATCCCGTCGGAACTGCCGAAATGCTCGATCCCTGCGCCTCATAGCCATCTGTATACCTCTAGTCATCCACGGAGCCGGAGGACGCTTTATTTTTATTTTCCTGACGGGGGCATGTTTGTTGAATAAATTCAGGACTATGTTATTGAAGGCATCTACCTTCTCATCCACAGTAGCAGCCGCCGTCACCTGGTTCCAATTGAGTTCAGAGGCATCCTTTTCCGAACAGTCACGATCTATACGTCCAAAACAACGCAAGTGCAGTACCTTAGGACGGGGTTTAGGTGGTTTAAGGTTATAGGACAGGAAGAGGAGATCATGGTGAGAAAAACCAGGAGCAGGGAATTGGCCATGGGAATGGACTAGGGAGGGGTCTGAGGTAATAATTAAGTCTAGCCAAGTGTCCACACCTTCAATATTGTGGTGAGTAGGGCTAAGAGGAAGAGTGTGAAAACTGGCAGACTCAATTAATTTTAGGAGTCGAAGGGAACGTGGGGAATCAAGGGCGAGGTCAGTGTTGAAATCTCCCATGATGATATGATGTGCGTATTCAGACCCTAAAGATTCCAGAATCGATTCGAGACTGGAGAAATTATTAATAGTGGGAGGACAGTAAACGACAACAAGGAGGGTTTTGGCTCCATTGACTGAAACCTCGAGAAAAAGATACTCCGCTGAAGCAGAATAATTAGGTGGAGAAGACAAAAGAATTTTGAAAGGTAGTGAGCTGCGAAGATAAATAGCCACACCACCGCCTCTCCTGTCTACCCTGTCATTACGAATAAGAACGAAACCAGGGAGGGGGTAGGTGGTAGAAAGAAGATGAGGTTTCAGCCAGCTCTCTGAAATCAGAATGGCATGAACGTTAGCATTACTGAAAGTGTCGTACAAGTCACTGTAGTGACTAGGTACACTCTGCGCATTGATATGACAGACATTCAAGAACTTCGATGTAGGTTGATCAAATGTACGCCTGACAAAATCACTAAGAGACTCTGTAATTAGGCGGGTCCACACAGACCGAGCAGCCTCGCGAGGAAAATGCTTCGCGAGGCTGCTCGGTCTGTGTGGACGTGGCTCGGTCGAGGAAAACGCATGTGCCGCCGCGGCCGAGCTTACCGTGCGCCCGAGCTAGCGAATTAGACACGTCCACACAGAGCGCGCAGCCTCGCGAGGAATTGGCGCGCGAGGCTGCGCGCTCTGTGTGGACGTGCCCCGGCCGAGGCAAGCGCGTGTGCCGCCGCGGGCGAGCGACCGAGCGGCCGAGCCATCGAGTTCGGTTTTTTGTTTTGCCGCGGTCTGGACGCTGTTTCGTGCCTCGCTCGAACATAATAATCCCTACTAATAATATAAATTACCAAGTGTGTTTGTATGCTGCACAATTTTTTTATTGACTCATGTCTGTATCCGCGTAAGGATAGGCAGAGTTGTAATATTATTACATCCACATTTCACCATGAAATGTTTAGGTCCCACGTAATATGGGACGAGCCTATTGCCGTTAACGGGCACATCAGCAGATTCCGTGCTGCTTCTGAGAATTCGGGAAAACCCAGTAACACTTTTGCCCGACCCGGGAATCGAACCCGGGACCTCCGATCAGCAGTCGCATACCCTATCTACTGGTCACTGAATAACGGAGGATACACTCATCATAACATTCTCATCTTTGACGCTATTTATTGTACCAATAATAATCCTTCAGTCTGTGCTTTGGTTACAGTATCCTTGCCTACAGACATTCATTTCCTATAATTCATTCTATATTTTTTTCCATGTCTACCTATTCCATCCTTTAGGTATAACAATAATCGACGACCGGTTGGCAAAGCAGGAGTGTAAGCGACTGCAACGCCGAAGGTCGCGGGTTCAATTCCCGCTCATGTCAAACATTTGTGTGCATGAACATGAATGTTTGTC
Organism: Euclidia mi; assembly: GCA_944739405.2. Taxonomy (NCBI): domain Eukaryota; kingdom Metazoa; phylum Arthropoda; class Insecta; order Lepidoptera; family Erebidae; genus Euclidia; species Euclidia mi. The sequence goes on from OX123192.2 coordinate 75,912,633, forward strand.
TTGGTCTGGGTGTTTCTATGTATATATTTACAAAAAAAGTAAGTATAAGTAAATATGTATGTTATGGCCCATTATTACCATTGTCTAGTACCCAAAGTAGGTACAGCAATTGGCGTCGGTCAGGCAGCCGGCTAGTAAAAACACATGCCACAACCCTATTGCAGTATGACCATTTCCAAGTACTATATTTATAAACAAAATTTAAAAATAAGAGAGAGGAGAGAAAAAAAAGTGAAGTGTAGAAACAAAACGCAAGTAACACTAGGCAATTTTAAAGCCATTTTTTGCGCGTTTCCGAACGCATTCCCTCATGTCAATAGTGTGTCAATATAAGTGTCATTGAAAAGTTGAAAACTGTCACAATAGGTACATAATAAAGTAAAACTTTTTGTAAACAAGACTAACATAAAAATAATAATTGAGGGTGCGTTGAGGAATAATGATGTTAGTAAACGGTAAACACAAGGATAACAGAGAAGCGAAAACATAAATATGTACAGACAATACTATTTACGCGGCAAGTTCTTGGCATTCCTGGGTGCGCTAGAAGATGCAGGGTGCCCCGCACCGCTCCTGGTCTCTGATGAAGTGCTGCTCGAAGCTTTGGGATACCTCTGCATCAGCCCACTGAGCTCGTTCTCTGCAACTATCTTGTGGCGACTACCATCCGATGCTTTTATGACGATATTGCCATCTTGGGTCCAACAATTTCTCAAGCCAAAATGTATCCGGGCCCTCCCAAATACAGCCTGACGTGCTTTCGTAAGAAACTCCCTTACTGATACCGACGACCCCTTCAAAGCAGTTTTGGCGCGCCATGCAGAAGATCTAACGTCCACTCTGGCGAACCGAACTAGTATAGGACGCTTGCTTTCTTTTTTGAGAGCGCCGATTCGGTGGAACTTTGGATGTCAGCGGCAGCGATGTCCTTCAGCTCCATTTTATTCTGCATAATATCCAGGATGGTGGCGACACAGCTTTCATTCTCGGCCTCGGGCACACCTAAGAAGAGGAGGTCCTTACGTCGGTGTCTTGTCTCCACAATGTCAAGCTGCTTTTGACATTCCTGTATTTGCTGCCGTTACTTCGGCAGCCCAGTATGCTGAAGACCAGCTCACGGAAAGTCCGGAACTCCTCGGCAACCCGTGCTACAGTGTCTTTGGACGAGCCACCATTGTGTAACTGCGCCCCAAGAGCTTCCATCCTCTTCATAAAACTCTCTTCTAGGCTTCTTTGTGCGGACTCAATGTCTTGTACTTGAGACATAGTGGTTTATTTGTCACAATGTGTTAAGTGATGAGCGATATGTACAGCTGGCAGGTGGTGAGTAGTAACACTCAATTATTAGGTGTCATCAACACAACTCAATATATATTATGGCAACGGGGACTATTATGAACTACTATTTGGATGAAGTAAAATGTAAAAAATATTGATAATTAAAAATAAATTGAATTTATAAAATCGCAATGTTGTGTTCACTTTTTCGGCACCTACCGCCAAAAAAAATGAAAAAAGTCTAAAAAAAGATGCATCCAGTCGATATTTCACCTAAAAACTATCTAATTTAAAAAATATAAAATTTGAACACTTCGTTGTATTTATATATTAGAAACGGCATCATAGGAGGCAATCTCGTTAATTATAGTTATGGCTAATAAGCTAATAGATGACATATGCAGTCATGAAGCTGATTTGATGATGAAGCTGGAAGGTGGCATAGAAACGCCGCAATATAGCGATACAACCCCCTAGAGCTCAGGCTCGTTTGATTCATATTGACGAGAATTTCGATCGTATATGTTAAATGCACCCTTCGCCTGGCACCGCCATTTTGATCATTTACACGCATCTGGCGCCGTCCCGCTCCGGGAGAGAAAACAAAAGACTAACTATGGCGGTCGCCATTTTGCAAATAATACCACTTTTGGCACATCCTAGGAATTACAATTTAAACTAGTCTTCGATGTTTAGAAAAACTTAAATTTTACTGCTTTTTTGTATTACATGCGTAATAAAATATAGTATTTCAGATTCTTGATTAAATACGCTATCATATTGCATACGGTAAATATGTATAAACTGTGAAATTAAAACAATGTCGTAAAGTAAGTATAGAGTCATGGTTTTTTTCCATTTTTCGATTCATAATCTAACATAATTTATAAATTACACTTTTTCTCGTTAATATTTGTGTTTTATTTACAATACTATACCCTAATTTAAAACATAAAGTCATAAAATCACTTTACTTTGCTAAAAAATGTAACAGAACATTACTAAATGTAGGCCTTATCAGGCGCCGTCCCGCCGGTGTTATGAAGTGACTTATGTTTCAAGATTTGTTCTGAGAGAGACGTGGCTCAAGTGGCTCATGTTTTTTGTTTATTCGTAAGTTCAGTTCATATAGTAAGCCTAAAAAAATTACATTCGTATACTTATATGATGGCTAATTGGACAACTTTTATATCTCAGACTCAAAAGTTTGTAATATTGAGGATTGTAAAAGCCTTGTTCCCCCACAGGATAAATTTTTAACTATTATTTCGCAAAATATTCGTAGTATCTATAAAAACTTTCAGGAACTAGAAATCTTGCTACATACTATTGACATAACTTGCGACATAATAGTGCTATCGGAATGCTGGTTATCTAATAGATCTGATGCTCTACCAACTTTAGGTGGATATCGACAATATTGCAGTGATAATCATATCAATCAGAATGCCGGCGTTGTAGTATATATTAGAAAACATCTAAATGTAGTTATAGAAAAACCTAATATAGATGAATGCAACTGTCTGCTCATTAAAATTAACCATGATACTGCCATAATCTCTCTGTATAGGCCACCATCTCTTAGTACAGATAAGTTTCTTAATTCACTTGATTAAGCACTAAACAGTCTATCATCATACAAGAATATAATTATAACAGGTGACTTAAATATAAATATTCTGTCTGAGAGAAATTACGACCGCGGCATCGATTATCTTAATGTCTGCTCTTTTCATGGTCTCTTGCCAGCTCATACTCTTCTTACTCATCAAAGTGGATCATGCCTAGACCACTTCATTATCAAAACAAAGCATCCGTCACGCACTTTGGTCATTAACTCTTCAATCACAGATCACCGCACTATTCTATTGTCATTAAAACTATCATTTCCTAAACATAAATGCACACCTAGCTATACTAAAATAAACATGAAGAACCTTGCAATTGATATACCTAACATATATCTTGACTCCGTTTACTTATGTGCTGATCCTAATATTTCAATCGATTACCTCACAAACAAAATACAAAGTGCAATTCACAAAAATACATCTACTATAAAATTGTCTAACAGACATAAAATAACAAAACCGTGGATTATACAAGGTCTTTTGCGCTGCATAAAACACAGAGATAAATTGCACTCGAAGGCTAAGAAAGCACCAGATAATAAAATTATCTCGATGTCTTACAAAAGATATCGTAATTTTTGTAACAAACTTCTAAAAAAATTAAAGAGAAAAGGCTGGGCAAAACAGCAAATTAGTCTGGAAATTTATAAAAAGATGTACTTTTACCACCAAAAATCAAGAACCAGCATTAGATTTACTTCAATCTGAGTCAAATCCCACACTGGCACTCAATAAAATAAATATGTTCTTCGCTAACGCTAGAAAATCACTCGGAGAAAGAATCTTGTATCAAAGAAACTTTTCATCGCACTACACCTCTAACAAATTACACAACCCCGCGCTCAAATCTTTTGTTTTATTAGATACTGACGTTGACGAAGTAGTTCAAATAATAACAGGACTACGGGACACTTCAGCAGTAGGGTGGGATGGCATTTCTACCACTATAATCAAAAAATTTAAGACCTTCCTAGCACCTCCACTAACCCACATTTTTTAAATATGTTTGTCTGACGGTATATTTCCGAAGTCCTTGAAAAAGGCTATAGTTATCCCAATACACAAGAATGGAGATACAAGTTGTGTAAACAACTACAGGCCCATTTCAATCTTGCCAGCATTGTCTATAGTTTTAGAAAAATTAATAAATAATTGATTAGTAAAATACCTGGAATCGAACAATATACTCTCAGACAGGCAGTTTGGTTTTAGAGCCCAAAAGTCAACAAACCAGGCCGTTCACATGGTTACTGATCACATTGTGGCTAACCTGGATAAAGGGATGCATACTATTGGGATCTTTCTAGACCTTGCCAAAGCGTTTGACTCTGTTTCAGTTCCAGGTCTATTAAGAAAGCTTGAGTATGTGGGAATAAGAGGCACACAATTGAAACTACTTACTGACTATCTTAGCGACAGATGCCAGTGTGTAAAACTAGGTACAAACCTCAGCGCGGATATCCCTAATCCTCCCTTCGGGGTGCCTCAAGGGAGCATTTTAGGAGTAACTCTGTTCTTAATATATATTAATGACCTATGTAACCTAAGTCTTCATAATGGTGTCATTGTGTCTTATGCAGATGATACGGTACTATTATTTACAGGAAATACACGTTCTGAGGTATATACACATGCTCAACTAGGTTTCAATACTGTAAATAACTGGCTTTTTGACAATATACTAACCTTAAACACCCAGAAAACAAAATATATCCACTTCTCAATACGTAACAATAACATTCATGAATCACCTAACAACACTATATTCGCTCACGACAATAAATGTCATTCATCTGCTGACGCTGAATGCGCCTGCCCTACTTTAGAATCTACACAATGTATCAAGTACCTTGGAATAACACTTGACAATAATCTTAATTTCCGCATTCACATAGATCTCTTATGTAAACGGGTGCGCAAATTAATATTTATTTTCAAAACAATGCGTAGCGCTGCAAATTTTAAACTAATTAAACAAATCTACCTGTCTTTGTGTCAGTCCATCATATCCTATTGCATTACTTCATGGGGAGGGGCATCCAAAACTGTACTATTGCCACTAGAACGTGCTCAAAGAGCTATTCTAAAAGTGGCGACGTTTCGACCTTATATGTTTCCTACCTATGATTTGTATCAGTCCACTAATGTCCTAACTGTACGTCAATTGTTCATACTGCACATCATACTTAAACAACACGCACTAACTCCATTCAAACCACTGCCACCGGACAAGAGACGAAAAGATCTAGTCTGTACTAAGTTTCATGGTAAACATGTCTTTATAAATAGATTTTTCTTATTCATTGGCCCTTTTTTATACAATAGATTAAATAAGTTACTAGATATATATAATTATAGTTATAAGCAATGTAAAATAATCATAACTAGATACTTACAAACAATGACCTACTCCGATACTGAGAATTTGCTTACTGTCATAAAATAATTACCTACCATTGAATAGCCTCGATTTTAATTATTATTGCGTCAATGTTAAATTTAAGAGTTTGCACATTTGTTATATTTTGCACAATTATATTACGTAAGAACAAAACAGCCTGAAACACAGGTGAAAACCTAGTTCAGGCAATTAATTTAAAACCTAGATAGCAAAGTAAAAATAACCTATACCGGCCTTAAACTATATGTTAAGTATTTATTGTTTATTAGATTATAAAGTATTATAGTATAAGATTATCCAGACCTAATGTATCCATCCACTGATATGTAAACATTTTAATAAAGATTATTTATTATTATTATTATATTATGCGAGATGAAAACAATTAAAGAACGTAAACAATTCATATTCCTCAAAAAAAAAACAGGGTTTGTGTTCTTCGCGGTAGCGGCTGGACACAAAAACCGAAAATCGGGCTCAGTGGCGTACCATTGGAGAGACCTATATCCAGCAGTGGACTATGGCGGGCTGATGATAATTATGATGATGAGAGATTGTTTGTTACCCAAACACTGATTCGGGTGCAGCTATGCGAGAAAGAAAGTGTAATAAATAATTCTGTAGACAGTAAGACGCACTGTCCTTTATTGCCCGTTAAGAAAAGGACAGGTTAGAAGTACCCTTAATCGAAGAGCATGCATGAGAAATTTGATGAGAGTGAATGAAGCAAGAGAGATATGTATGTCAGGATCGTTGCAAAAGGCATTCCGTAGTCTCTGCCTACCCCTGCGGGAAACAGGCATGGATCTAAGTAGGTATGTATGTATTGCCCGTTATATTTTTCGTAGTTCTATGAAGCTCTTTTTTGTAACTGAAGCACATTTTATTTTTGGTCTGTTATCGATTTTATTATTTGGGAAATTACCTAAAAGAAATAACTTTTAGTAATGAGACCGCCCTACGTACATAATTATGCTTGTATCGGATACATACAATTCATTTTTATGAATAACTGGGTTTGCTCGTGAATCTGCTCGCCTGGATCGCAACGATATATATAGGCGATAGATAGGCCATGTGTTGCCCAAAAACAAAAAAAAAATACTTTGACTTGACATTGACTTTATTATTAATTTTTTTGTTTTTCGTGTGAGTGTGTGGCCAACTCTGGTGTCGGAGTTTTCAGACCGCCCGAAGGCCTCCGACATGGCCTAACGATCCTTGTTCTCAGACAAGAACCGGGACCGACAGCTTTACGTGCCCTCCGAAGCAAGGTAGCGCTCAGATGAAATTGCCACACACGGTCACCCATCCAAGTGGTGACCTGTGCAAGCGTTGCTTAACTTTGCCGATCTGTTACCAACCGCAAGCCAAGTCTCGCTATGAGCGCTACTACTACTATTATTAATTATAAGTTATTTTACATGTTAGCACAAAGTTTCTTCAATAAAGTTTAGTACGCACAAAAGCGTGAAAGAGTAAGCCATTCAGCCGATCACTCATAATAGTTGTATGATTTTAAACTATAATTTTAGCCATTAAGTAACTGACTTTCACTGCTTAGCGTCGGGACCTATCTGACGGAAGATGCATCGAGCGTATCATCGGTCGCGTCTATTCCGTCAGATGGGTCTGTACATATCTGACGGAAAATACGTCGAGCGTATCTGCATCGGTTGCGTCTATTCCGTCAAATTAGACTTGCTACATTACGCGTCTAGTCAGTTTCTGCTTTCGGCAACTATAGTGAGGTTGCTTTGTATGACAATCAATTTTAAAACTTCGCCCAACGCGTCAGTCAAAATACACGTGGTGCGTGGTGCACGCGACGGCGACCGACGACGGTACGTTGACGGAAACGGAACAGACGCTGTACGCTCGACGTACTAACGCATCATCGGTTAGGTGTGAAAGGTTGAATGATTTATCATATATTTGGCTGTTTTGGCGTTAGGCGACGGATGATACGCGACGCATCTTCCGTCAGATATATGCCGACCCTAAGTCCCGTTAATAAAGTTTATGATATAATAATTACAACCTACATAATTTGTTTCAAAAAGCATACTATTACAAATGAAACGTGTCCAATTATATACATGTATGTATGTCTATTGTATACCTATCATTTTCCTTAAGATAAAACGCAAACACTTCCACACTTTAAACATTATTTTTCAGAAATAATTACGTAGATTTACACGATAAATCTTATCTGTACATTGTCTTTCTCGTCGTTACAAATCCTACCTTTTTTCGGGATTTCTAGGGATTAAATGTGACTTTAATCTGAGAGCCTTCAACGAATCCTGTTTGGTACAAATTTATTCAGATTTTTATAGGTTGGAAATGAAAATTAGAAATATTCATTTCTAAGCCAAAAGTAATGCCGAGGGTGAATGTAACTTAGGAACAGCTAGACAAAAGTAAAAAACCATAAGTACATACATACACTCACGCCATTTTCTTTTAGGGTAGGCAAAGAAAACAGAATGCTGCTTGCCTCTATAAATTTCACTCGCTCCCTGTACATTCATTACTCGTACATAAATATCCAAAGCTTATAAAATCGCTTATATCTTATACATTATGACACACTAAATAATTAAATACTAAGTCGTCTCAAGCTGCCAAGTCCGGGCGATTCACAAGTTTTGACGCGGGTCCGATTGTTGAATGATTTGAAAGCTCTTATAATATTTATGTAGGATTTATCACCAATTATTTCGGCGTCTACTCGACAAATGACTAAAAAAGATCTCTGGAATGGCTTTGAACTTTAAAGGGCCACGTTTTAAATGTTATTTCAAGGTTAAGTGATGTACGTGTCAAAGTCAAAATTAATTGTTCGCTTAGCACATCGCGCACAATGTGATGTTTATGATCGTCAAAGAACAATTATGGCAAACCACCGTGCGTTTTCAGTGTTGCTCGTACATAGGTAAAAATACTAAACAAAGTTAGATCTAAAGGCAATAAAAAAATGTTATGACAGCATATTTTTTTATAATGGAATTTTAATAAAAAGGAAGGTGTTGTCGATGTATGGGGTAGACAACTTTATAATAAGGGCTCTGAAATCCCTGTATAGGGGTTCTAGAACCTGTGTCCGAATCAATGGTGCCTATTCGGACTGGTTTGACATCTCCCAAGGTGTCAGACAAGGGTGTGCAGCCTCGCCCTGGTTGTTCAACGTATTCATGGATAGCTGCATGAATGATATGAGAGAAACTGAATGCGGGATCGATATGGTAGGAGTGCGTGTTAAGTGCCTCTTATATGCCGATGATCAAGTCATTCTTGCATCATCGGCGAATGAGTTGCAAGACATGATGGACTGCATGAACAAGAGCTTTAAAGCGAAAGGTATGAAAGTTAATGCACGAAAGACGAAAGTGATGGTGTTTGAAAAAGATGAAAGTGTGACTGAGTGTAATATTACGATTGGAGGTGAAATTGTAGAGCAAGTAAAGGAATTTGTATATTTGGGTAGCGTATTTACAAGGGACGGAAGATGTGAGGGACACATTGAAAGGAGAGTGACTGCGGGAAATCGTGTAAATGGAGCAATGTGGGCGTTTATGAACGGTCAGACGGTGCCAAAAGAGGCACGATTGGCGGTTCACAATGGAGTGCTTGTCCCCACGTTGATGTATGGAAGTGAGAGCTGGGTTTGGCAGAAAAAGCATGAAAGTAGAATTAACGCAGTTGAGATGCGATCACTGCGTGGTATGTGTAGGGTAAGACTGATTGATAGAATTCCGAATGCAACTATACGAAAGAGCAGTGGACTGAAAGAAGATGTGGTGACAAGGATTGAGAAAGGAATGCTTAGGTGGTTTGGACACGTGGAGCGAATGAGTGAAGAAAGAATGACGAATCAGATATATAAGGCAAATGTGTGTGGGCAAGTCGGTCGCGGCAGACCTCGGCGGACATTCTTCGACCAAATTGGAGACATCCTAAGAAACGGAAAGGTCCGAAGTACCCGCAACCGGCGAGCATGTATGAAAAGAGTAATGAGTGTAGAGGAAGCGCGTGAGGTTTGTAAGGATAGGAGCAAGTGGCGTTCTGTTGTCTCTGCCTACCACGACGGGAAAAAGGCGTGAGTATATGTATGTATGTATGTAATAAAAAACGAAGTTTAAGACTCGCAAAAAACGATTTTCAAATTTCACGATTAAAATACATTACAGAAGGTTATATGGCGGGTCTTACTCGCGATAAATAATATATTTTAGGCATAAATACCTCGGTTTTTGAGAACGTTTCGACTGAATTAAGACTTCTGCATTGTGTGGGTGTGTAGTCAACTCTGTTGTCTGTATTTATAGACCGTTCAAATCGGGTATCGGGCTGAAGGCTTTACGTGCTCCCCAAAGCATGATAGTGCTCTGATTCTAATCCCACAACAAGGTGACACCCATTGGAATCACCTCTTAGTAGACCTTCATAGATTTATTTTAATTTTGCATATTAGAAAGTAGAGAAAGGATGCTTTATATATTTTTTTCAAAACGTTAAACAGTGTGAGGCAGGCACAGATTATTATAAACATTGCGGGAAGTGCTATCATAGCATGCTATAGCCACCTTTGTCTTATGAGTAAGATACTTGTAAAATCAATACGAATACGAAGTTTTTATATTGTTGATGTAAAAAGTCTTGTCGCGATAGCTATCTATAGATCTAGTCGAAAATAATAAATCACCGCACGTTTTCATTTCCCCGTCACTTCTAACACTTCGCTCGAACGCCCAACACCTGGATAAACTCGGTTATTGTAACCAGCAATCATTACCCACCACACCACTAGAATATTGAGTGAATGTGTCCAATTAGTCCCGGTCTAACCTCTCGTACAAAATCTAACCCTTGTTAGTGTCAGCCCTTAAATTCCGGATAATCCGGGTATCGACAACAGTTGAACCGGTTAAGATACCTTTTGCCCGGGTGTGTATTGGAACGTCGTGTTTTTATTTGGGAGGCCTTTTCTTCGTTTTTTTGCTGGCGCTTTTTATTTGTGATATATGCGATCTTATTGGTGATAAGGTTTTTGTAGGCATACCGGCTTGTAAAGGTGCTATCCCTTAGTCGCCTCTTACGACTCCCACGGGAAGATAGGAGGTGGTGACACTTGTATTCTATGTCGTCAACCACACGGCACAATGGGTAAATATATCTTATTATATTTAAGTGTAGTGCTGATTTGCTATCAGTAAAATAAAATTAAAGTATATTTATAAATTGAACATGTCAAAGTCAAAGTCAAAAGTCAAAGTCAAAAATCATTTATTCCTCTAGGTCACAACATGACGCTTATGAACGTCAATTTTTTTAAATAAATTAATAATGCTTCTACATTTACATGAAAGTATTAAAGTCCGGGTAATTGCAAAAATTTAATGGTAGCTTATAATTATGAACATCCTGATTAATTTATTCAAATATTTGCAGAGGGAAACCGTCGGTCAAAAAAATTGCAATGCAGGTGCTTTATATGTAAAGCTTCTTTTAAATCTGGTTAAAATTAAAAATGATTTCCGGGCATTCAAGCGAAAGTCTTGGACAAAACTGAGATTAAGGTTGGATGATGTATAATGTCGATTGTATTAATATTTCTACACTCCATAGTAATTGCAAGCATCTTCCCTGCCGTAAGACATGTGCCGCTAGTCTCCGCAAACACATCTGTGGAAGTTTGAAGTTTCTTTGCTTTAAGGACTGGCTAGTCGCGTTGACAAACATTTTACATGAAGGCTGCACAAATTTACCAGGAAGCTATTAAAAGATATGCAAAATTAAACAATAATGTATAATTAAATAACGATGACCGGTTGCTGCAGGGGAACGAATGCTACGAAGGTCGGGGGTTCGATTCCTCCTTCCGTGGGATCTCCACCTTGTCGTGGTGGGGGGCTGAGTAACCGTGGATTGGTCACCCGCAGTGAAGCTAAGAGGGATCCAGGAGGGGACGGTCCGCGTGGGCTTGGAGGGGCCTGCGCAGGATGCGTCCAACGGTGTGGGTGCGGGTGACAGTTCTGTCTGTCCCTCGCAGTCGGGTGCGGTCGCGGGAGGAGAGGCGTGTCGGTGTTGCATTGCCGCGCGCCCTATCTCCCGCGACTAAATGGGGGCGCACCATTCGATGCGTCGCGGTGGGGCCGCAGAGGAAGAGGAGATGCGGTGTTGCGTTGCCGTCCTCCCAATCCTCTGCGGCCGCTGGGTGTTTTGGCGGCGGAGCCCAACACCTTAATCCGCCTCCAAGGGGGTTTTGTTCGGGGCCCACCTAACCATCTGGCGGGTCAATGCCCGTCGGAGGGTGGCGACGAATGCTTCGGCGATGCCCTATCCTTCGACACACGGATACATGGAAAGTCGAGGTGGCTTTTAGTGGAAACACCACATACTCCGGCTCTCATTTCCCCCAAGAGTCGGAGATCCGAAGGGATTTTCCACCTCGTAAAAAAAAGGGGGTTCGATTCACGCTCAAGTCAACCATTTGTGTGCATGAACATGGATGTTTATCTGTATAGTATGTATGTATTTACAAAAAATATTATATTTTGTTACGAGCTGGGGTTCGGCGATAAATTAAATGCACTATGCCACTAAACTGTTCTTTATTCACTAACACAATTTTATACACACTTAATTTTCAACACTAATAAAAAACCAATAACACTCTATTTCCACACTAGGAAACACTCCCGACTCTTCAGATTCTTCGCTCGATGCCTTTCGCTCCGATTATTCAACTGAACTGTGTTCGGTCCGCTCGTATACGCGCTATTTATACAGGCCGGATAACATCACTAGTGCATTCTAGTGTATTCTGGAACGTTCTCGTCTCATTCGGAAACGCAGTCGATCGTTCGATAGAAAAAAACAGCAAGGCCATCTAGCAGAGAATAGATGAAACACTTTTAAACTACCGATATATCCATTCTCTTCTAGTTCTCTCATTTACCGATAGATGGCGTTATTTTCAAAATATCGCCATCTATTTCGTAACAATATTTATGTATTTATATCCATTATATAGTACTAACAGTACAAACTCTGCTTAGTTTGGGACTAGTATGATGTGCGTAACTGGTAGAATATAATACAAACGGCAGCGACTATTTGAATATACAACGCGAATTAATAATATTAAGACTCGGACTGTAATCCTGAATGAAGTCTAAAACCATGATTGTCACGAAATTTGACTCGTTCGAACGGTAGCATGATGATGCCCGCTGCAAAAAAATAATATTAATAAACATGAATTACCGAAATGTTTCTACGCTCATCGGATACATCTTTCTTTTCTGTGCACATTATCATAGGTCATCAGTGAAACTATCTCCAATTAAACAGTCAAATAACAATTAATCTGAACAAGCCCTTCATTACAAGACCCAATATCTTCGTTAAATATTATGATACTAGTTAACGCCAGTTTGTGGCTGGTTAACCTTTGACGCGTGTGATGCTCGGTTTCTGGACTTATCATGCTAGGAGCGTATTAAGCTTGAAAAACAATTTACATATTTCACATTACACATGACTGGCATGATGGCGACGTCCATTTGGTCCACCGAGATATGCTCTCTTTACGCTGCTACGCTGCGATCCTCTCCCATTCTTTCTAGGTGGCCTACCTACCGTAGTCTTTGCGCTTTCGCTTCTCCAATCACATTAGGTTCAGCCACCAGTTCTTCGATTTCGGCGTTCTTTCTAATTCTCCAACTCCCATCAGGTCTTTGCACAGGTGCTAGGGTCTTTCGAAAGACCGTCCTCTCCGCTATCAGAAGTTTTCCTTCCTCTTTTTGTGTTAGCGTCCAAGCTTCACATCCGTACATTAGTATTGGTCGAATAACGGTTTTGTAGATTCGGATCTTGGTGCTTCTGCTGAGGAGCTTGGACGCTAGCACTTTATGTAGCGCGGCACTGCATCGAAGCGGGTTTAGGATGCAAATATCTACTTCCTCTTCTCTTGTGTTCGTGTCTCTCACAGTACACCCTAGATATTTACATTTAGCAACGCCTTTGTACACGGTATCTCCCACGCGTAGGTTGTTGCGTTGGACGCGCGTGTTTTTGTACCGTTTCATAAGGAGATATTCTGTTTTACCATAGTTTATTTTGAGTCCTACTTCTCCAGCTTCCGTTTCAAGAACCTCTGCGGATCGCTGAACTTCGTCCTTGGTTTCTCCCAGTAAGGCAAGGTCATCAGCGTACCCTATCACCCTATGCCTTCCATTCAGTTTCAGTCTAACGTCTAGTGTTTGCGCTCTTTTGAGGACATATTCTTGAACTAAATTAAAAAGCATGGGTGAAAGGGCATCGCCTTGCTTTAGTCCAGTGACTACCGCAAATTCTTCTGTTAGCTCGTCCTCAACTCGTACTCTCATTCTGCTATCTTTGGTGCCCACTTGGATCATATTTATTAGTTTTTTAGGGATATGAAACTCTCTCAGTATGACGTACAAGGCGTTTTTATTGATGCTTTCATAGGCCTTAGTGAAGTCCACAAACAATGAGTGAAAACTCGGCGCATATTCCCATTTCTTTTCCATTAACTGCTTAAGGAGGAAAATCTGGTCAATAGTACTACAATTTGGCCGGAACCCACACTGATAGTCACCGAGGACTTTTTCCGCGTATGGTTCCAGTCTCTTTAGTAGCATGTCAGACAAAACCTTGTATGCTGTTGGTAACAGAGCTATTCCTCGATAATTCGTGCACCTCTTCTTGCAGCCTCTTTTGTGGATCGGACAGATCACTCCTACGTTCCATTCGCTTGGTTGTTGTTCTGTTTCCCAGATCTTTAGTTAGACTTCATATAATTTTGATTGGGCCGCACCACCTCCATCCTTCCACACTTCCGCCGGTATATTATCAATACCCGGAGCTTTATTGTTTTTTAGCCTAAGAATGGCTTATCAAATCCCTCGGAATGTTATGGGTTCCACTGGGACTTCCGTGTTATTGTTAGTGCATGGAAGTGTATCGCTACACGCATGGGCTACAGTTACGCAGTTGCTGGAAGTAGTTGCGCCATTGGTTTTTGATTTCTTCCTTAGATATTATCAGGTTACCATCATTGTCTTCAAGGAGTTGTGTTGTCGGTTGGTAGCCTTTCTTCATAGCTCGCACTTCTTGGTAAAATTTTCTAGCCTCATTAGCTTTTATGAGAGTCTCCATTTCCTGTACCCTCCTTTCTAGGTGTTGTCGCTTTGCACTTCTACTTACTCTTCTTACCTCCAATTTGATTTGATTGAATTTCTCTACCCAAAGAGGCTGTTGCTTTGAAAGCATCTTATATTTCCTTCTCTCTTCTATTATGTTTTCACAATCCTGATTCCACCATTTCCTCTTTTTCTTTCCTTTCTTATGCCCAAGTACCTTGCATGCTACGCGTTTTATGGTGTCTTTTATAAATGCCCAATTGTTATCTATATTGTCGTCTACAACTAATTCTTTAATACTGTTACTGAGTTCTAACTGGAAGTTACTTCTTATTTTTCAAATTTTCTGTATTAATAGATTCTAGCTTTTTAATATATGTTCTGGATATTACTCGGATCTTGGCTTAAATTTTTACACCTAAGAGGTAGTGATCGCTGTCACAGTCGGTACCTCTATAAGTTCGAACGTCTTGTATGGTACCCTTGTGTCGATTGTCTATAAGAACCTGAACGATTTGATTTACTGTTCTACCATCAGGGGACTTCCAGGTGCCTTTATATATGTCCTTGTGGCAGTACATTGTACTCTTCATTACCATGGCTTTTGATGTTGCAAAGCTTATTAGTCTTATACCATTGTCATTAGATTGAATGTGCTTACTATACCTCCGAATTGTTGGCATAAAAATCTCTTCTTGTCCTACTTTAGCATTAAAGTTGCTGTGTAATAGTAGACAAAGTTTTGTAATGAAAACCTCAGATTCCGTTGATAACAGCTTTAATCTTGCTTTTTTGTCATTAAGTATTACAATGATTCGCAGTTTTTACGTATTGATGCCAGCGTAACAAAATTAGAAATCGAATAACAAAAATATGTGCGGGTGTAAGTAAAATAAATTTTGGAGTCAGGTACAGTATTACTTAAACGAGTAACTTGATGCCATTTAAAATGATCAGGCGTTTATGCAGCGCAGACATCTTCCCCCCCGTTGAAAGACTCCTTTCAACTGCGTTAGTCGTCATCCGGTAAAGATGTAGGCAAGGGGCAGATCCGTGTGAGAGGCCTCCTGAAGCAGCCTCTGGTAGTCTCCACGTCTGCGACTCGTGTGACGCCGTCGGTTCCAGGGAACAGGCGGCTGACTCGTCCCATTCGCCAGCTCAGTGGTGGGACGTTATCCTCCTGGAGAAGAACTAAATCTCCAACTTGCAGGGATGCTGAATTAGTACGCCATTTGGAGCGCTGTTGTAGTTCAGCTATATATTCCTTTTCCCAGCGCTGCCAAAAATGCCGATGAATCTGTTCAAGCTTCAAGTAACGTTGAAGGTTGTTCTGGTTCTCGTGCTCGAGCGATGGACCAGGCAATGCATTTAGGGCACGCCCTATCAGAAAGTGACCGGGAGATAGGAAATGGTAATCGTTAGGGGAAGGGGAGAGTGGGCACAAAGGTCGACTATTAAGCACAGCTTCCACTTGTGTGAAGAGAGTACATATCTCCTCAAACGTTAAATGATGGTTCCCCATAACGCGTTTTAAATGGTATTTCGCGGATTTAACGCCGGCTTCCCAGATGCCGCCGAAATGTGGAGCATACGTGGGAGAAAACACAAACTTTATGCCTTCATTGGTAGCAAAATTAACTACAGGTTCATGATTAGTTTTAAGAAAATTGCCAATCTCTTTAGCTGCCGCAACAAAGTTGCGACCGTTATCGCAAAATATCTCCGCTGGCTTACCTCGACGCGATATAAATCTGCGTAACGTCATGATAAACGCGTCCTTGGACAAATCACTGACGGCTTCCAGGTGCACACACTTATAGCGAAAACATACAAACAAACATAAATAGGTTTTAATTAGTCGTGCACCTCGACCCTTTCTATTTAGTGTTAGGAACGGACCAGCGAAGTCAACTCCCACAGTACGGAATGGAAAATCAGGTATGATGCGCTGTGCAGGTAAATTTCCCATCATGGGAGTTAATGTTTTACCTTGTATACGTCTACATCGAACACAAACATGTACTGTGCGGCGGGCCAAATGCCTACCATTTATAGGCCACACAGTCTCTCTTACACAGGCCAGCAACAGCTGAGGCCCAGCATGCATATTGTGTAAGTGTTCATATTTAAAATACAATTTAGTGAGTGGATGAGAAGCGTGTAAAAGTATAGGATGTTTTTTAGTATAATTGTAATTAGATAATTCTATCCTACCACCGACCCTCATCACCTTGTCATCATCCAAAAAGGGTGAAAGTGACAAAAGTGTTGACTTGCTACTTAAAGTTTTATTTTTTTACAAAAGATTGTACTCTAGAGTAAATGAAGTTTGCTGAGCAATTTTACATAAGCTAATAAAAGATAATTCTAATTCGCTAACATTTAATTTACCAAATAATTTATCTTTAGGACATTTATATCTTATGTTATGTATGAATCTATTGACATACGCAAATACACGTCTCAGTTTTAAAAACGATGAAAACTTATCTATTTTTAGAATTTCTGTTGCTGGTTCCAGGACAACAGCGGAAGTGGACTTCATCTCAGGTAAGTCTGATTCATTTATTAATTTCTTTAAATAGGGCCAATCGGATTCAGGCTGTATTAGAAAGCTTGGACCTGACCACCAGAAATTAGAATTGATGATTTGATCTGGGCTCACGCCCCTTGAGATCAGGTCAGCTGGATTCTGATCAGTCGGCACATAGCGCCACGACGAACTATCGGTAAGTTCATTAATTTCGGCTACCCTATTAGCTACAAACGTTTTTAACTTTGCAGAATTACCATTTAACCAGCTGAGGACAACGCTGGAATCGCACCAGTAAATGATGCGATTGACATCACATCGCAGAGAGCTGGTAACTGTCTTACACAATTTTGCAGCTAATAGCGCAGCGCAAAGCTCCAGACGCGGTATTGTTATCGGTTTCAACGGCGCCACCTTAGACTTAGCACACAGTAAATTTACCTTTACCTCGCCAGCTAAGTTGTGTGACCGTAGGTACACACAGGCACCGTAAGCGACTTGAGAAGCATCACTAAAGGTATGTATTTCTATATAATTAGGAGCTTCGCATAGTGTTAAGCGCGGGATCTGTAAATCTGATAAAAAATGTAAATTGCCAATGAACTTGTTCCAGGATTCCAGGATATCGGAACTAACTGGTTCATCCCAACCCTTCTTGTTCAGCCATAAGGACTGAAGTAACATTTTAGGTATAATTACACATGGACTGAGAATTCCAAGAGGATCAAAAATCTTGAATGATGCAGACAGTATCGATCGCTTGGTAACCACATCATTTTTATTGGGAATCTCAATCGATATTTGAAGGGTATCGGTTTTAGGATTCCAATTTAATCCTAAAGTATTATTAGATTCACTTAAACTAACCTTATCATTCTGATCAATGACTGATGATGATAAAATGCTTGGTAAATTCGATCTGAATTTACGTAGTTTAAACCCACCTGACTTTAAAGTGTCCGACACCTTGCGTTGAATGTATAATAGCTTGGACTCGTCGTTTGATCCGGTGACCAGATCGTCGACGTAATGGTCGTGTTTAATAATGTTACCTATAAGCTGGTCATCGCAATTCTCTGCCAATACTGACAAACACTTGGTGCTCAAATATGTAGCACTTGCAAGACCATAAGTTACGGTTTTCAAACGTAAAGTTTTGATAGGATTGGACTCATCACTTCTCCAAAGTATTAATTGTAAATTACGATCCTTTTCATTTAATTCAACCATTCTAAAGAATTTTTCAATATCAGCTGTCAAAATATATTTGTACTGACGAGCTCGAATCAAAATAGAAAAGATTGAGTCTTGAACATTGGGACCGACCATCTGCAGATCGTTCAGAGAGAAACCTGAGGAAGTTCGTGCCGATCCATCAAAGACAACACGAGTCTTTGTCGTTTCACTGTTTTGCTTATATACTGCATGATGGCAAAGATAATAGGATGGAACGGGATTAGTAGTCGGACATTCCTCTAAATGACCTAACTCTAAATATTCTTGAATGAAATTGCAATATTTCAACTTTAATTCTGGATTCTTACGGAAACGTCTTTCTAAATACAACAATCGTTTTTTAGCCATAGCGTAAGAATCTCCTAAACAATCTGGATTATCAATTAGGGGCAGCCTCACACAAAATCTACCCGATTCTAAACGATAAGTATTACGATAAAAATGGTCTTCACATGCCTGCTCAATTTTGCTAAAATATTGCTTATCTGGAACCTGCTCAAGTTCCCAAAACCTTTTCAAATGAGAATCAATATTGGAATTATTGCATTCGTCACTATCACTAATTGAAACATGACACGGAATATTTTTAGGTGACGAACAATTCCTTACATTTGGAGAAATTGGGCCGGCAACGAGCCAACCTAGCTTTGAGCTACGAAGCTGGGGCATATTAGTACCTAATGCAAGCTGATCACATCCGAGTAGGTCCCAAAACAGGTCTGCACCTATCAAGACGTCTATGGCTGAAGGCCGATTAAAGCTAGGATCAGCTAGCTGTAGGTTGGTTGGAATATTTAATTGACTAATGTCTATAGATTGTTTTGGAATAACACTTGTTAATTGGTTTAATACATAAAATGACTGTACAACACTATAGTCATCATTAAGAGAATTTAATCGGGCAATACAACTTTTGTTTACGTATTCCGCTAAGTTGTTGCCTATACCGATAACGTTTATAGTATTAATAGCACATACCTGTAATGATAACTTGTTCATAAGTGACTGGCTAATAAATGAAGACTGACTGCCACAGTCTAACAAAGCACGCACTCGAAATTGTTTGTTTGTTTGTGGATTGATAACATTAACCATAGCTGTTGATAAAAGAATGTGATTTTCTATAAAATTATCACTAATAGAGTTATTTACTGATATTTCAGTTGAACCACGATCTGTGTTGGTATTATTGCTGCTGACTGTACTAGCATTACTTGCACTAGTATTGTTTAAATTAGGGGAATGCAAGAGTGAATTGTGCCTACGCTTGCACTCACGACAGGGACCCAACTTGCAGTCACGTGCACGATGCCCAGTTCGTAAACAATTGGAGCATAAGTGCAACTTAAATGCTTCATCTCGTCGTTCCTGAACGCTCTTCGCAAGGAATGTAGGGCAGTCGTATATCCAGTGGTCACCCTTACAGACAACGCACTGCTTAGCGACAGAGCCGGTGTTCTGAACTGTAGATGAAAAGGATTTAGTACTACGAGAATTGTTATTATTGTTTTGACGTGATTGTGTGACCTTGGGTATATCAGACTTGTTTTGATTCATAGTTTCTAACACATCAGCGCGATCAGTTAGGAATTTTTTGAAATCCTTTAAAGCAGGGAGATTGGACAAATTATTACGATGTTCTTCCCACTTCATGGCAGTACGATTATCTAATTTTGGTATAAGAATTTTAATAATTATCATTTCAAGCAGTTCATCTTTCGTTGCTAAACTTGACAATGCTCGCAAGTTTTTAGTTACGTGGTCAACTAGAAACCTCAGTGA
This sequence comes from Euclidia mi, assembly GCA_944739405.2. NCBI lineage: Eukaryota > Metazoa > Arthropoda > Insecta > Lepidoptera > Erebidae > Euclidia > Euclidia mi. The sequence goes on from OX123192.2 coordinate 75,932,670, forward strand.
TTTGTCCGATTCACGTTTGTGTTGTTGTTGTGTTGATTCGAAATATATCAATGAATTAAGGTGTTGATTTATAAGTTGGCGCTTGTTATCGTAACGATCGCACAAAAGCTGCCATGCAGTTTTATAATTATTTTCAGAAATCTCTAAATTGGAAATAATTCGCGCGGCTTCCTTTTCAAGATACGATACCAAATAATGGAACTTGTGAATAGGTTTAATGCGTTCATTGTTATGAATAAGCGATAAATAGGTATCTCGGAACTCAAGCCAGCGGAAATAAGCGCCATCAAACTTTGCGATTTGTATTTGTGGTAATTTAAAATCAACATGATGACATTGAGATGACAGATCGTTATGACATTGTGATGAATTGTGCAAATCAGATTCGTTTGAAGTATTTTTGTACTTATCAAGTTGCTCTTCAGCAATTGCAAGATGTGAAGTGAAGATCTGCTCAATTTCATCACGTTCGTCGATCTCGGAGTCCATATTATCGCAATTAATGACCTCAATCTGAGCCTGTAGTTCATCAAATTTGCTAGACATAGCTCGTATTTTACCAATACTAATTTCTAACTCTTTAATTTGGGTTTTATTCAATTTTGAAGAGCATACTCCATCTAAATATTTTTTAAACTTTGTTAAACGACCTTTGACCGAGCTACGCTTAGCAAACAGTTCCTTCAATTGTTTTGCATTACAGTCTTTATCTTCGCTTAAAGACATTTTGTTAAATACTAATAGCAACAACAAACGATAAACTAGCACTGAGAACTTTACGAAAAATGCTTATTGTTAATTGAGTTCTAAACAGTAACGCAAAATGAAGGAATAAAGTTATATGTTTAGAATCTTATCTGATACTCCTTCGGCGGCACCTGGGGCAGCCACGCGGCTGCAGCTCGGCAGCACGACGATGCACCGACGTCACCCAAACGCGGCTAGCGGTAGCTGGCAGCGTCAGGCAGCGATGGAGTTTCTGGAATAGTCGGCCCAAAATATTTGAAATAATGTTAACTACAATAATGGCACGAACTATTGGGAGGGTGTCTATGAGAAAAATTGGCAATATTACTAATTGGTGTTTAGATACTCAAGTATTGTTCATTTATGAACTTATTTTAAGGAATGTACTGGTATTTTAAGAATTTATAATTTTACAAATGATGACGTAGGTAGTTGTCACACTGAACAATGAATTTTAATTACACTATTTTTCTATATTTACTGGTTGTTTACTTGAAATAAGCTTTAAATTAGCTAGATACTTTGTTGAACTAATGAAATACACAAGTGGAATGTACCAAACAGCGACCCTTTTGATAGGAAAAATAGGTTTAGGTGTTAGGGTAAACTATGGGAATGGCACTTAACTGATAGGCGAGACGGCTGCTTCCGGCTGCATTGGTCCTCGCTGATGGCTGTTGGCACTGATAGAAACACGAGCTGTTCTACAAATGTTGACGGAATCCTCGAACTGGCGTGGCAGGCTGACGGTGAACCCCGACGTGGCGTCGTCGTAGAAGCTAAGGCTGGGCGCGGCGCTTTCTGCTGACCGACCTGGCTGGCTTAGTTGTCTTCTTTGATAGTGTTCCTGCGTCTGTAGTCCTCCACAATCAATCTTTGGTAGATTTCCTTTTGACGAGAATTCTTTGTTTTCGTACTTCGATCCGAATTTTGCAAATCCGTGATGTCGCGGTCGCCAATTTTAATGTGTAATAGTAGACAAAGTTTTGTAATGAAAACCTCAGATTCCGTTGATAACAGCTTTAATCTTGCTTTTTTGTCATTAAGTATTACAATGATTCGCAGTTTTTACGTATTGATGCCAGCGTAACAAAATTAGAAATCGAATAACAAAAATATGTGCGGGTGTAAGTAAAATAAATTTTGGAGTCAGGTACAGTATTACTTAAACGAGTAACTTGATGCCATTTAAAATGATCAGGCGTTTATGCAGCGCAGACAGTTGCCTATCAGTATTTTGGCGTCGAAGCTTGGTAGCTGATCATAAATTGACTCCAGGTGGTCATAAAAGTCATCTTTTTTGACTTCGTCGGCTAATTCTGTGGTATAATATGCATTCACCACTGAGATGTTACAAAATTTACTTTTAATGCGAAGTATACAGAGTCTATCTGAGATCGCTTCGAACCAAATCACGCTTCCGACTAAGTGTTTTGATACCATGAATCCAGTGCCATTAGTATGGTGTCCATCGTCACTACCACTGTCGAACAGAATTGCTCCATTATCAACACTGCACTCTCCTTTGCCCAGCGACTCCGACGTTATATCTTTGGAGTTCATTGTTGAGTTGATATAAAGCGCCGGGTCTATACAGAGAGCGCACATTCCACGAGGCTAATCTAAACTCCAGGATGCCACGCCGAGGGTCGTTAATTTTGGGATCAGATCGTTTATGCTCTCTTATCAGTTTCGTAACTTGAAATTTTTCTGTGGGAGGTTTGTTAGCCCGCCGCACAACCCCCATGATGTTGGAGGACCACACCCGTCGTTGGTCAGCGAGTCCTTCGGACTTAGCCGGAAGCGTAGCTAAGTTGTACTACCGACCATTTCTCCATCCGCCACCTGGAGGGACTCCCCTCCGCCCTGGGGGAAGGACGAAGGGGACTGTCAGACTCTTACTGACTAAAAACCAACCCGTGTTCCTCACGTACCCGTGTGTCGGAGGGTCGGGTATCGCTGAAGCATTCCTCGCTACCCCTCGACGTGTATTGGCCCGTCAGATGGTCAGGCGGGCCCCGAACAAAACCCCCTTGGCGGCGTATGAAGGTGTTGGGCTCGGCCGCCAAAACACTCAGCGGCCGCAGAGGATAGGGAGGACGGCAACGCAACACCGCATCTCCTCTTCCTCTGCGGCCCCACCGCGACGCAATGATGGTGCGCCTCCATTTGGTCTCGGGAGATAGGGCGCGCGGCAACGCAACACCGACACGCCTCACACGCTAGCACACTGCGCTGAGAGGGCCGGCGCGGCACGTCACTGCGTTTTATGGGGTAAATAGTGCAGACTGTTCCCCTTCTTTATTCTGCACCGCAGTCTCCTGTCCGTGTTCGCTAATCTAGCTGCGCACAAGAGTGTATATTATAGAGCTGACCTGGAAGTCTCTTCCTCCAGCTCTACTTAATGTTGTCAGAGCTGCTGCCCTCTGCCAAGTTCCAAGTTGCAAGTACTTGTGACCTGCCTCTTCCGCCTTCTTTGCCGTACCGATGGACTCAATCTCCGCCTCCGAAACCGTTAAGGTCTTCACCCGTTACCCTGGGCATAGGTCCTGTATTATACCCCACAAGTTTGGGTCCCTATCCAAACTCAGCCACCAACACATTCTGGCCTACTGAAACTTGCGGTGCCCATCCCGCGACATGGATGCGCCGGACAAGGATTACCCCAGTGGGGACTAGAGAAGTAGCTCTAGTCCCCCTGAGGCCGGGTTAATGATTGTGTTTATGCCCACGCTCAAAGGCCATTAAAAAACAGTTAAATTAAAAAATTGTGCGTGCTTACAAACAGTAACAAAGCACAAAACGCCATACCAGCCTAACAATGGCATAGAATTCGTCGATACCTAATCAACCTGCGTTTTGTACAAAAAACACCAGGCTTCATTAATCCATAACTGGACGAAAAAAAACCTATTTGTATTTACATGGCAATAAAGCTATACCCGATACCATGGGACGAATGAACCCTGCATATGAAAGATAAAAATGAAGAGTACTATTGGAAAACGAAATTTTGACCAGAGTCGAACGATAACGAGTGATTGCTTTCCAAAAGTGGACTTTGAATAAAGTGTTGAGAGTTCAATATAGCTTTAATCTAGTTAGTTCCTTTTGACACAGTGACCAACTGAAAGAAAATCTTTGCTCGTTTTTAGACGCGCAGAATATTTGAACAGTAGGTATAGTTTAAAGAATTTTATTTTATTTTTGTTTATCTTACCATCAGTTCATGATTGCTTAAAATCACTTAGCGGTCTCATATAACGTAGTTTTTATTGGTTCCATCATAAAATTGCATTGTCACGCACATGTTAAAATATCAGCTCAATAGGAAACCGGGAAGTGAAACTCGTCTTGCAAAATTTCATTACAGTCATCGAGACAGGTAAAAATGAATAAAAGCTTGTAAAATCAGAAGCGTACCTTTGATGTTTCGTGTCAGAATTTTAGCGCAATTCAGCATTGTAATTTCATACTACGTAAAAAAATAAATGAAAACAATTGACAGAAGGCAAACCAATTTAATACTTACAGCAGCGGTGAATAATAAACAAAATCATTTATTTAAAACGGAACGATTTTAAAGATAGCATTGGTAGGTAATACATTTTATTACCAGCACATAAATCTTCATGGAAGGTGTGTTCGGTACCATTTTTTTGGTACTTCGAGCCGGATTCATTTGCGTTTATACGTAACCTCTCGCTTATCTCGCTTGCAGTTATAGCACCTAGCTATACTCCTAATCCATTTACATACCCATTACAGGGCTATTTCTGCACGCATCCGTAGGTAATATACTTTTATGTAGCTACCTACTTACCCAATTATTATTACTGGAACTATCATAGTTGTCTTGTAAATTACATATTTCAAGCACCTTTTAATTCCACCTCCTTAAAGTGTTGCCTACTTAAGTAAAATAATAGGTACTTTAGGCATTCTTATTTTGATTCGGTCTCATTAGCTTATACTTACGTAAGCATGGCACAACAAAAGAAGCCACGCATGTCGGAAGACAGAGAGCTGACAATCTTAGAAGCTAAACGTAATATTTTATTTGAGCGTATTCAAAACATTTACGAGCGCTCGAAAACTGCCGCCACTTCCGATATTGATAGGGAATCATTTCTTAGTTATTGTATGACAGTAGATAGTATTCGAACAGATTTTCATAAGTTGTTAGACGATTATAACCGCTTGACCGCTAGCGCCAATTCGCCGAATTCGCACGACCACTCACGTTCTGAACAAAATGTCGGGCTGCCGCTCGCCAGATGGGCGCGCTAAAATAAACATTTATTTTTGATAAGTCGGTAACATGAGTAAGTTGAAGTGATGTTTTTCTTCAACCTTATAAATGACTCGTTCAAGTCGTATGAATTCTTTGTTGATATTTAGTTTCTAATTTAATATATTTAGCAGCGACCATTGACTATCGTTGAAAAGAACACTTTGTGTATTTTAAATAGGATTATTTTAAAAAGTAAATCAATGACATACATATTTTATGAGTTTTCACTGTAGAGGGATTCTATCTACACCGAATGAAATAAAAAAAAACATGTATCATAGTATAAAAATATTTTATTACACGCATACGATTAGCACGTAATCACGGAGCGCGCGAAACAAAGAGTGGCATTTGACATTATTTTTTCGTCCCGAGTTAACGATTTTAAGACTCGCTTCGTATTTTTAGCATGAAGAAATATTCAATGATTTGAATAGAGCAGAGAAAAAGGATTTAAAACATTACGTAATAGAAAGAAACAGTAAATTCAAACCGAGTATAGCGCTGTAACCAAAAAGGGAAAAAAGTCACTTGTGCGCGGTCTACGGAATTTCGAAAAAGGGAGAATAGTCACTTGTGCGCGGTCAAGCGGATAACGCAAGATTGCTTTCTGTTAATCCTGATGAACAGCCGAATTATCAGGCGTACACCTCATTCGAAGATATTTATTGTATCATCAAGCGCATACAATCACAATTGGAGGGTAAATATTCAGCACAGCCCGTTTCTGCGGTTCGGACGCCGAGATTACCGCCAATTGAGCTCGTGTCATTCGATGGCGATATACGAAATTGGCCGTTATTGTATGCGAGTTTTAAGTCAACAGTGCACGATAATGGTTCTCTGACAGATTCTGACAGGTTGTACTATTTAATAGGTAAACTGTCACCGAAGGCCCAGTCCGTATTTGCAGGTGTCACACCCAGTGCTGAGAATTATCAGGTCATATTTCAGTCACTACTTGATAGGTATCAAGATACTCGTGTTCTAGCGTCTACTTACTTTGATCAAGCTTTAAATCTTAAATTGTCCGGTGCCGCGTCTGTCTCGAATTTCCAGCTATTTATAGACAACTTTGTTACCGCAGTTAATTCCCTTAAAAACTTAAAATTAGAAGATCTTTCCGACTTTATGTTGCTTCATCTCGCTTTAAAAAACTTTGACATTGAAACAATTCGCGCATTCGAAATGACGGATCGCAATAATAAAATACCTACATTAGATAGTTTTATTTCTTTCATCAAAGATCAGTGTCGAATATTTCATAATACGCAGTCTAATTCATCTAGCTCGTCTAATAATAACAATAGCAAACAAAGGTCGAATAAAGCGCGAAATAGTAATAATAACTCGGTCCCTAATCCGCAATCATACGTAACATGCTCGGAATCTAATAGTAATAATTCACAGAAGTGTCTGTGCAGTAATATAGTGCACGACCATTTCTATAAGTGTCCCGCCTTTAATGGTTTAAATCCGACTGCTCGTTTCAAATGCGTAAAAGATAATAAAGCTTGCATGAATTGCTTAAGTATAAAGCATAAAACGAGTGATTGTTCTAGTAAGACGAGATTTCGTTCATGTAATCAGCGACATCACTCATTGTTGCACTTTGATAAAAGAAGTCGTTTGTCGAGCCAAGCCGGTAACCTTGACACACTTCGTCGCAAGTGCAGGCCACGATAACTGCGCCTTCCGCGGCTCAGGGTGAAATATCGTTGTGAACGACATCCATTGCGCGGGCGACGCGCACGCGCGGACGGCCCTCGCGCATTTATAATGATCAGCGCGGGGCTAAGCCGCAGTGTATGGTGTCCTGTTAGCGACAGCGCAAGTTATCGTTTATGATGTCGGCGTTCGCGAATCTGACCGTAGATTTCAACGGATCTTTTATCGTTTTGACAAGAAGGAACCTTTATCCGTGTATCAGTTCAATCGTGTTTGCTTTGGACTCAAGTCTAGCCCATATCACACGTTACGAGTTGTTCGCCAGTTGATCGCTGATGAAGGCGATCACTTTCCCACCGCAGCAGCTGTTGCTACTTCCGCTTTGTATATGGATGACATTGCCTGTAGTGTCATATCCACTCCGCTAGCAATTTCACTTTGTGAAGAGCTTATTCTGCTTTTCAAGCGAGGCCAGTTTGACCTTGTCAAATGGACAAGCAACTCTAAGGAGGTTCTCGCACGCATACCTGATTCTCATAAAGCTTCTCCAGACATTGAGTTTGAGAAGCCTGTACCGCATAAAGTTCTCGGTTTAGGCTAAGAACTCACGGAGCGATTTTCACCCGCGACCGCCGCGGTTGCGGGCCCGCTGCTTCTGTAGAATGCAGATGTATATGTAAAAAATTAAAGCAAAACTCACGACGCGTTTTACGCCCGCGGCGTGCGCGGTTGTTTGCGGTTCCCGCTGCACCGGCGGGCAACTAGTGGAATCGTGCGGGCCGCGGTCAACCGCAGCGTCGGCGGGCGGCGCTCGCGCGCTCTGCGGTCGGTTGGCGGGCCGCGATCGCGGGCGAGGGGCGGTGTGTACAGAAATCCAACGTCATTTTGCACCAGCCAGTGACTTGTGGCATCGTGACAAATGTTTGTGCATGTTTAAAATTAAACAAACATTATAAAATGGATATTGAAATCGATCTACTAATTACTTACGTCTTGCAACCGCCCGTCTTGCGATCATCGCCCGCCACGTCTGCGGGCGATGATCGCAGCCGCGACGGCTGCGAATCCGCGCAAATAACCGATCTCGTGAGTTTAGAAATAAAACCGCAGTTCCACCACCGCGGCGGTCGCGGGTGAAAATCGCTCCGTGAGTTCTTAGCCTTACGCTGGGATAAATCCTGCGATAGTTTTCGGTTTGACGTCCCACCGCCAGATGATAAGTGCACCAAACGCACTATGCTGTCCACAGTGGCTCGACTATGGGACATAATGGGTTTTGTGGCTCCCAACATTTTGTACGCCAAGCTCTTGATCAAAGAACTTTGGCTATCAAAGTGTGAGTGGGATGAAACACCCCCTGACCATATTGTCGCCGCTTGGGGCCAGTTTTGTATTGAGCTTACCGCGCTCAATCAAATTACTATTCCGCGTCATCTTGGGTTGGTAGATGGATGTACCATCAACTTAATAGGTTTCGCTGACGCCAGCGAGCGTGCTTACGGCGGAGTCGTATATCTGCAAGTCCGCATTGGTTCTAACTACTCGGTGCAGTTAGTTTGTGCCAAGTCCAAGGTCTCGCCTATTAAAACCATTTCGGTTGCGAGACTGGAGTTGTGCGCAGCCCTTCTGCTGTCTCAGTTGCTCCGCAAGGTTCAAGACACAGTTTTGCCCCACTACCCTATTAATAAAATACACGCATTTTCTGACTCCAAAGTGGTGCTCGCTTGGATTTACTAATCTCCTCACCGCTGGCAGACTTTTGTCGCCAACCGCGTTAGTAAATTGATTGAACTTGTTCCCGCTACTTTTTTCAATCACGTCGCGGGTATTGAAAACCCCGCTGATTGCCTGTCTCGTGATGTTACTCCTCTTAATCTTCTGCATCATTAATTGTGGCATCGTGGACCTTCTTGGATTTCCCATGATCCGTCAGAATGGCCCATGCAACTCTTTGACCACAGTGCAGAAGACGAAGATGTACCCGAACGGAAGTCTGTTTCTTATCCCGTGATTGCTGAGGTTGCGGAGTTTCCAATCTATGCACTCACACTACGCATGTCATCGTGGTCTAAGTTACTCCGCGCCATCGTTTATGTCTGTAGGTTTCTTAGGCACCTACCTAATGGGACTTTTGTTTCAAGTACTGATATCGAATTCGCAGAATGTAAGTTACTACGAGCTGTACAGGCTGTTCATTTTAGTAACGACATTCAAAATTTGAAAAACAATGTACCTTGTTCTCCCGCTATCCTTAGGCTCAAGCCGTTTCTCGATGAACACGGCGTCATACGCGTTGGGGGTCGTCTGTCAAATCGGATGAACCTTATAACTACAAACATCCTTGCATTCTGCCGGGTCATGATCATGTTGTCGACCTTCTTGTTGATTTTTATCACAAGAAGCACCTCCATGCTGGTCCAGAGTTGCTTATGTCCTAACTTAGGCATAAGTATTGGATTTTAGCCGCTCGACGAATAATTCGTCACAGAATACATAGCTAAGTTCAATTTTATTTTTTTAAAGGCAACCCTTTAGGGCCGGGGGGATATGGTAGCGCCATCTACCTTTCTATTGATAATTAATTACATCAACGTCAACCGTTCCTCGCTTGCTCGTCCAATACGAGCGATCCTTTTATTCCTTCCCTCCCAAAGGCACGCCTCGCTGATTGGTCGCAAGAATTCAACGACGCTACGAAGGAGTCTAGAATTATCCGTGTCGCGCCGAACACGTGTACCGAACACCGCCATATTCTACCGCTTTATACTATAAACGCAACAAAACCGCCGGCGAGTGAAGTGATTACTGCAGCTTCAGGATTCCCGAAGACACCAGCCGCCATTTGTGAAGAAGAAGACTGATGTGCAAGGTAAGGTGTGCTCCCATACTCCCGTCTCCTATTCCTCCCATGAACCCACTCACCTCGCTTTTCCTTTCCTAGGCGATCAGAACCCACTTCCTTACAGTCCACAATATTAATAATTTTTCTAACTATTCTACAAAGAAAAAATTGGTTATAGCGCCTGCTTAATGTTCCTATGCTTGCTACCCGTATGTACGTCAAAGCACAGAGCAAATGAGCGATGGGAAAAGCAATCGTCCTAATTAGACTATTGCGATATTTTGTCGCGTGCCAGCACATTGTGCGATTATAAAAAAATAATAAGCAAGTCCGTTATGCCGCCTTTTTCATTTAATTGAATATTTTACCGCATTTTCTCGCCTTTATTATATTTTTAATTGGTATTTTGCTTTATTTGAAATTTATCTTGGGTATCTGGGATTGCGGGTAGAAAAAGGTTTACAGTGGATTATAACAGTCTATTTTCAGAACAGTTTATTTATGTTGTACTTTTTTGCCATGTATTTATTCGACTTCGATAAAAATCATATAACAATACACAAAAGAATCTGTTAATTAGATTCCTTTGTGTATTATATGATTTTTGTGTCCATAGAGTAATTAAGTTGTTTTCTATTTTATTTTAAACTAGGTATAATCATACAGCAAAACATTGCCCGGAAATCACACTATCTATTGGTAAAAACCAAACCTTTTGAGTTTATTGCATGCTTATAGACATAAATAGGACACGACGGAGCGGACAGTTACAATATGTGTAGATGGACTGGTTTATAATATCAGCCTAAAGAATGCCCCTACTGAACATAGGCCAGCCCCCTGGCTCTCCACAAAGAGCAAACCAATCAAATTCCAAAGTCAATATTGCACGCCATGGGTTCGTTCTCGAGACCCTCTGTATAGCAGTCTCTTCACTGCCTGGGTAGGGTATCGCAGCATTTACTAACTAAATTCATCTAAACATTCTCGGACTACAATATCACAAGTATCGGAAAGACTCACAATGTTATACCACCATAGTCTCCAATAAGCCAACCTTGAACAAATATAAGACGAAATTGGAAAGCATATTTTTCTACGAAAATCCTTCACCGACATACCTACTGTATTTGCCCCAGACGTTGTTTGTTTTTAATTTTCTTTGTTTGTATAGAAACTGAATGTAATTGTTTTTTCAGACAGTAATGTTCAAATTCAAATTCAAATTCAAATCATTTATTGCAAAGCTAAGTGTACATGGTGATGGTATACAATGGTATGTGCTTAAAACTTAGCGCCTTTTTCAAGCATAGCAATATTGAGAGCTGACTAGCAATTATAAGTAAATAGAAAACATTGTTATAATTGTTATGTACAGTTAATAGTTGTAGAGGTAGTCCGTAGTACAATTAATTGAATATTATATAACATTATTGAAATTAAGAAACATAGAATTAGTATTAATAGATCGATAGGATATAGAATTAGAAAATACAAAAAAATTGTTATGTCCTTATTTAAAACATGTTAAAATAAATCAGCTCGTGTAATCAAGATTAGAAAATACAAAAAAATAATTATGTCCTTATTTAAAATATTATGTCAAAATAAGTCAGCTCGTGTAATCAAGAGCTTCGTCATATACGTAATATTTAGACATGTAGGTATTATTATTATGAATATATTACTATTATTATTATGAATATAATTATAATAATTTATGATTATATTATTATTATGATTATAAGTATTACTATTATTATTATTACGTCTCTAACAAATCAATTCTAATCATTTATTATTTAGGTATTCTGTAACAGAATAATAGCATTTTTGGATCAGAAAAAATTTGAGGCGTTTAGTAAATGTTGTTTCAAGCTTTTCTTCTTTAACAAATTTAGGTAATTTATTAAATATCTTAACAGCCATGTAATATGGGCTCTCGTTGAGCATTTTTGTTTTTGAAGGAGGTAAGTGTAGTCTGTCTTTATGGCGTGTATTTAAATTGTGCATGTCTTTCACTTTATTAAAGGAGTCACTGTGTCTGAAAACGAATGTACATATATCGAGTATATATATTGATGGTAGTGTTAGAATATTTAGTTTAGTAAAGTAAGGTTTACAGCTTTGCGTATTGTCTATATGTGCTAGTATTCTGACACATTTCTTTTGAATTATAAATAATTCCTCTACATTTACACTGTTACCCCAAAGCATGACCCCATACCTCAGCCAGGAGTATGCATATGCGTAGTATGCCGACAATGCTGTTTGTGTGTCTGTGCTGTGTTTAATTTGAAATAGAGCGTATGTAAATTTAGATAATTTGGATTTGATGTGATCTATATGTGTTTTCCAGTTTAAATGTGTGTCTATGTTTATACCCAATAAACTAAAAGTGTTGACCTCTTCTATTAGTGTATTTTCGTGTGTTATGTGTAGAGAAAGGGGTGTTTTTTTGTGTGACCTGAACTGCATTACTTTTGTTTTGAGTGTGTTTATTTCTAAATTATGTTCTTGGAGCCATTGTGTAATAGATTGGAGAGTGTTTTGGATCTGACTATTATAGTTTAAGTAGTCGCATTTTATTAAAATCGAGACATCGTCAGCGAAAAGTACTGGTAGAGATTTTCCCGAGTCTAAGGTTTTTGGCAAGTCATTTATGTATATTAAGAACAATATACATCCTAGAACGCTTCCCTGAGGAATTGAGCATGATAGATGTATAACTTGAGATCGAGTAGATTTTATTTCTTTTGAGGTTCTATCAAAATGTTCAATTTGTACCATTTGTGTCCTATTATTAAGATATGACTTAAACCATGAGTAAGCAGGTCCTCTAACTCCGCAACCGTTTAATTTCATTAAGAGTATGTTGTAGAGTACCTTGTCATAGGCTTTGGTCATGTCAAGCAACAATCCAACAACATACTCCTTATCATTTAGGTATTGTAGTGCTCTCTGAATATACTTATAAACCGCTAATGTTGTTGATCTACGTTTTCTAAACCCATTCTGACTATCGTCTAGTATATTGTATCGTTCTAAAAATGCGTACAGACGGTTGCACATTGCTTTTTCAAAGATTTTTGAAAATGTCGGGAGTAGAGCAATCGGTCTATAATTGTTTGGGGTTAGAGTGTCCCCCTTCTTGTGTATGGGTTTAATCAATGAAATTTTAAGTAAATCGGGAAATTTGCCTTCTTGAAAACTTTGATTAATTAAATGAGTTAAAAAGAAATTAATGTGAGTAATTGTATCGCTTTGAGTATTGTTTTTATAGGCCTTTTGCGATGCATAAAAAGGTTTATGGGAATATTGTTATACGGAGACTAATGTGTCTGGCAAAACTGTTTTATTTAAGAGTACACTTTATTTACATGGATATGATATCAACCATAGCATGACTTGACTTACAATTCGTAATAGAATAGAATCAGCAAAGCTAAGCAACGCAAGCAGAGGATACTTGGATGGCAGACTCTCTGAGGGCGTTGTGAGGAGCCTACTTCCTCAAAAACTGATCTTATCATCGTCCTCATATTATCCTGGTTACATCCTAAACTTTTGCCTTGGAGCCCGGGGTAAAAGTTTTTACACAGAGAGACTGTCTTTTAGCCTCTGCAAACAAAAGGGATGGCGATAGTCTATGACTTAGACCAGTTTCAACACATCCGAGGATACTGACTTTCGATAACGCACTTCAATGATCTTTATGACAGCTGAGACCGATGGCTAAACGTGCTCACAAGGCAAGAGATAACTAACAATTTAATACGCCCGTTATTTGGATAATCCAGCGGCGTGTGTAGTGCATTTCAACCTTATACTCTCTGCATGGCAGTCTATAAGTAGTAGTACAAGTAGTAAGTTGTCAGTAATACCTTAAAAATAACATATAAAATCTTTATTCTCTTTTTAAGTAAAACCTTCAAAGGAAAGTATAAATATTTATCTCCAATGTCAAGTAATATTTAGTTGCTTGAAATTCTACGCCTTTCGCAGTGACAGAGTGTTAAGTCTAAATGAATTAGAGAACCTCCATACTAAACAATATCTGTCTTCTTATCTGTATATATAAAATCCTTGCGTTGCTGACTGACTGACAGACAAGCCCCAGCCAAAACTACTGTGCGCAAGAAGCTGAAGTTTGCCATGTATGTTCCTTCGGGATCGTAGGGGTGCACTTGCAAGGGATTGCCCGAAATGCCCAAGGGAACGGGCAGAAAATGTAAAATTTAATAAATATTCGGGCGAAGCTGCGGTCATCCACTAGTGTATAATATAAAATCTTTGCATTCTGGACAGACAGACAGACAAAACTATTAGGTGCAGGAAGCTGAAATGTGGCATGTAATGTATGTTCCTCGGCAACCGTTGGGGTGCACTAAGAAAGGATTGGGTAAAAGGAGTATAATTTAAAAAAAGGTGCAGGCGGATCTGCGGTCATCCTCTAGTTATGTATATAACAAATCCTCAAGGACGATAACAAAGTTAGGTATTTCAGGATAAATTTGTACAAACCGAATAATTTTAATTAATCAACGCGTAGATAGACGGCTGTTAATAATTTAGAAGTTTTAACTGTGAATTCATTTATTTCATTTGGTGGAATTTTGACTGGTCTAGGGTTAGCCCCTTGAGTGTCCTACGGGCACGGTGTGTCCGTAAGAGAAATAGGCCGGTAGTGTCCTACGGGCACGGTGTGCCCATAAGGATTTATGTGAACTTAACTCCGGTGTTGTGTGATTGGTTACAATAATAAAAACGTACATCGACTAGTTACAGATAACCAACATAATACCATCAATTTTTACCATATTTCCAAGCTTGCAACCGAGTAAAATAATCAAATTGCTGATATCGGTGCTCAGTTTTCTCCGTGCCGCCATATTGCGCTGTGGCAATCAACTAAGTTGCATTTATGATATTTTTTTAATTTGTTCTCACCGCAAACGGTAGGGTGCGTGGTGGGTTCCTCTTTCCTTCCATTAGGTTACAATGGAGTTCCGCCAAGTAACGCCTGATTCAATCAACTATATAAATGGGTATAAACATGTTTTGTGAGTGAGAAATGTTTTCCGTCGGATCGTCAAAATGGCGCAAATTTTTCGCTGCTATGAAAAAATGGTTATTGTGAAGTAATATTGGTCAACTGTGCTAAATTAATGTATATAACCGTCGCGTCGTCTATCCGTGTCAATATTAGTGCAGTGAAAAAGGGAATTTCGTGAATAATTTATGTGTATTTTGGAAAAATGTTTCACGTGGTGTAAGAAAAAACAAAGTGACCTGCATTTATTAATTTTTTTGGACATAAAAAGGTTAAAGGTAAGCTATTTGACGACCGGTTGGCGCAGCGGGAGTGTAAGCGACTGCTACGCCGAAGGTCGCGGGTTCGATTCCCGCTCAAGTCAAACATTTGTGTGCATGAACATGGATGTTTGTCTTGGTCTGGGTGTTTCTATGTATAATATGTATGTATTTACAAAAAAAAAAAAAAGTATATATGTATGTTTATCCATTATCTAGTACCCATAACACAAGCTCTGCTTAGCTTGGGTCTAGATGGTGATGTGTGTATGTGGTAGAATATTATTATTATTATTATTATTATTTGAATATAATTCTCATATAGAGTAACTTCTGAACTGTATACGGTTTAAAATTTACGTCATATTATTATACCAAACGCGAGAAAATTAAACTTTTATAACCTAGGATCTTATAAACGTTACATCCTCAAAATAGCTGGACACTACCGGAGAATATGCATTTTAGAGCGGGGCATGCGAGGGGATAATCTGACGTCTCGATTACTTTACAAGCTCACAGTAGTTTAATTTCAATGTGTAAGATTCGCGTAAACCCAGACAAATCTATTTATAAGGTCTAGGGGCTCTTGTTAGTTTGTATGTAAGTTAAAATCTTATGTAATTTTTATCCACGGGCGAAGCTGTGGGCAATAGCTAGTACAACATATAAGTAAGTTTGTCTGCCGTCAAGCTTCTCCGTAAAGTTTGAGATCTTTCAGTGACCTTAATACCGTTCGTTTCATTATGTTACCCTAGTCGCCCTTCTATTGGGTAAGCATCGTCTTAGGTGTGGAATTGATTATGTAATGCCTACACACTTTATACGACTTATTAATCAAAAGAGTTAGGCTGCCTCTAAATATATTAACAACTTACAAAATACTACACTCCAAAATGAAAACCATAGATGTCGCCCACAAAGCTAAAGAAAACTTAAAGGGGATTGGGCAGGCCACGTTTGCCGCATGCTTGGAGAATTTTGGGCCAAAATCGCTACTAATTGGGTCCCCGAAGGTCGTATGCGACAACGTGAAAGGCCGAGACGAACTGGGGGCTTATTCACTATGACCACTGAAATACCATGCTCAAGACGTGTGTCGTCGTGACGTGCACTAGACGTAAACGTGATTCAGTAACGTGACGTACCACGACAATTAAAATATTGTATTCTGTATGCCAAACGTTAGCTTGTCTATGCCTAGTTATCAATTTCACAACATTCGTTCATAAATCTTAATGCCGGTTTGCCGGCTCAATTTCGATTTTATAAATATTATTTTACTAACTTGTAATTTTCACTAAAAGCTACAGTACAAATAGAAAAGGCTAATAAAACTTAAATTATATTATTTTAGTTCAATTTCGCCAGGAACAATCTCAAAGAAAAAAATTGATCTTCAAAATTTAGTTCATCTTTTGTACTCTTGTTTGTACTTAAGTCAATTTTTGAACGAAAACATTATGATGACATTGATGAAAGACATGACAGTTGCAGTCACAGAACACCATATACCCTGGCGGGGTTGCAGTCGCGCTACAATATAAAAAAAAATAAGTGCGATTAGTGCAGCAAATAGCCCAATTCTAATAGAATCTAATAAATCATAATGGATTTATTATTTATCTGAAGACGAGTGAGACGCTGGTGCCATCGACAGGCGTCAATTTTCATAAAACATAATATTTAATTAAATAACTTTGACACGGACACTGGTAAATAAAAAAGCAAATAAACTTAGCATTTAACCACCAACGGACACTGAAAATAATATAAAACAAATAAACTTAGTACTTATTTATCCTCTATCGTTTTACAATAAACGCGTTACGTGCATGTTACGCGACCTCTTAGCTCAAGGAATTTTGACAACTAAAACCGTGTCCGAAACGTGCGCTACCGTGCTTGTCAAACTTGAAGTTGGCATAGTGAATACCGTTTAAGCCAATAACGTACCGACGTGGGTAACTAGCACGTTAAAACACGTTAAGGGGCGGAACATATCTGACCGAAGATACGTCGAACGTATCTTCGGTCGCGTCTTTTCCGTCAAATGAATCGGTACACATCTGACGGAAAATGCGTCGAGCGTATCTGCACACATTCGCTGAAAGCGTGGCTATTATGCACACATATAAGTTTGTTCGTGCAGGGCCGTACTCAGGGCAGCTCAATATTTTACTGTCATATTCTTTTACCTAATCACTTTTCGTGTTCCCTGATGTTATGTAGTCACTGAAGTCCTGTAGTTATTTATATTGCAATTCGAGTTTGACTATTAAAAATATGTCGGACTTCGAAGATTTTTTATAGTAGCCAACAAGCGTTATTTAAATATATATCCTATTTAGGTATGGAGGTTCAAAAATAAAAGACGATAATACGATTTGGTTACGGTTTTTCACAAAACTTATACAAATGATATAGAAGCGGTTACAGACTACAGTTGCAGAGCAAGACACAAAATGTTTTCTATATAGGTATGTATGGAAATTGTTCCCGTGGACCTTTAGCACCTCATACCCAAAAATTGGCCCTCGATCCAAGCTAGCAAATATGCGTACACGCACATACTAACACTACATTATTCTACACATTTCGTTTCTGAAAAAATAAGTAAGGGCTGGCGGCCCTGGAATCTTACGATCTTAAAATCACCGATCTGGGAATGACATGGATATGGTATGTCCAATACCTACGAATTTAGCGTGCTCACCTACGAAATTAGCGTGCACACCTACGAAACGTTGGGCAAATAAAATGGCTGCCATTTGGGTTGTTCTCCAGAATGTAATCGATAACGATATGGAGCCGGTTAGAGGAGAATAATACATTTTTGTAGTAAATTACCTTTGTTAGTTTAAATCTTTTGCCAGATTAGTTTATTCCATAATGCAAATGTGGGCGAACATGGCAAAGCGAAAGACGACCCTTGTATGAAACATGTAACAAAATATTCTCTGAGAGCCAATATCGGTTTTTTAGACATATTTATGCACAAAAACAAAATTATTATGTTCGATAGACAACGATTTCGCAGCAGATGTACCACAAACCTTGGCGAAAAATATGGCGATAGTGGCACGAATGACATTTCTAATAAAATATCGTCATGATCAATTTATTCAGTAAACTATGGCTATCTCTTTTTTCTGACAGAAATATCCCTAAGACAAAACGAGACAACACTATGTTTGGTGGCTTTATGTCGATTTCGTATATATGTGTATAAAAAAATCATGGCGAAATGTGGGTGTAATATTACACCTCTGCCTACCCCTCCGGGGATACAGCCGTGAGTCTGTAAAAATATAATAATTTATGTGAATAATGTAATTTTTCTATATGTACCTACTATTTGCCCTCTCCATTTATATTCCTTACTCAACGGTCAAAATTCACGTGGTGCGTGGTGCGCGCGACGTCGACGGATAATCCGTTAGCACGCTCGACGTACTAACGGATTATCGGTCAGGTGTGAATGGTTGAACGTTTTTCTATACATTTGTATGTATTGGCGTTACGCGACCGATAAAACGCGACGGATCTTCCGTCAGGTATGTGCCGGTCCTAAGACTTCAAAATGGTCATAGTGAATAAGCCCCCTGGACGCATATAGGAAGGACTGGCCTGTGCTGGCACAAAGTGGAGATGTGTGGAATTAGGATAGGGAGGTCTTGGCTCCGCTATAGGTATATATCCCTATAGGTTGAAAAAAAAATACTTTCAAAGTTACGTTCGGCTAAGGAAAATGAAATAATACAATTGGTAAAATATTATGAACGCGATACCTTCATTTATATTATAGTAACGTACAAGCTGGCTTCGCCTACTTTTAAGTTTTCGTATAATTTGGAATTTTGTACGCGTATTGGAAACCGGATTTATTCCGGTCGTATCCCCTGATCTGATCCCCTTCAGATTATTATTATTCTTTCATTCCTGTCTGATCCACTAAAGGCTTTGTGATTCCGGTCTGATCCCCTAACACTTGTTGGCAGGTAAGTACAGTGAAGAGAAAAACAGTTGTTCGTGAAAAAAATATTACTTTTATTTGTTAAGGTGTTTAAAATCATTACAGATAATCAGACTTGGTCCATTAATTTGGACAATCCTTAATAATAAACAAGCGTTTGATCATCTTAATTACATAACAAAAGAGCTCTTAAAATTACTATATAAAATCATCACAGATAATTAAACACTTGGTTTTACCTTAATACATAATAAACATTTTTTTATCGTCGTACTTAATTAACGAACAAAAACAGAACTTAAAATTACTACATAAAATCATCACAGATTGTCAGACATTTGGTCTTTTAATTTGGCCATACCTAAATATTAATCAAGCTTTCGATCATATTAATTAAATATCATAAAACAGAACTTACTATCTAAAATCATTATAGATAATCAGACAATTGGTCTTTCGATTTAAACAGATAACAGAAACATAAGCAGAACTTCAAAGGCTAAATAAAATTTAAATAACAAATAAAATAATCATTTCTTAATAATATACTTGACTAGATAAAAAAAAGGTTTTCTAATTTGGACAAGTTACTTATAGTCTAAGCTTTTCTAAACAGTGACCAACTGTAATTTTCCCACTGAGAAGTTGGTCAGTTACATGTTGGTATCACTTATCAGTTACAATTTCTTTTGTTAACCGTCGTTTCGAGTTTGACGTTTCGACACTGCTGATTTTCACAATTTGCAAATTTGCGTCGTCTTTTAAGGCTTTTAAAAGCTGGTATAAATTTGGATTTTTCGGTAAACAGCTGTTGAGCTTTATATGCCAGGATTCCACAGCATTGGTTGTGCGATGACGTTTAATCACACCAAGGGTAGGCACACCAAGTATCCACGAAACTTTCATCTTCCAGCCACTGTGTTACTATGTAATCGTTAAAAGTTTGGATTTCTTCTGACTCCGGACTGTCTTCCAATATATAGCACCATCCGTCTGAGATATATTGTCTAGGTAGCAATGGTAATAAGGCTGTAGTCGCTACATGCTTGTGAAATCGTTTATTTTTAGTTAAATTCAACGCTTTAGCTTTCTTCTATACGTTATGAGTAAAATGAAAGTAGCATCCTTTTACTTCAACTGAGGGGAAAACAGTTGATATGGCATTCATTGCTGCTCGCTCGAAATCTGTCATATATTTCAGTGGGTTCCATTCTGGGATACATTCCTTTAATAACTGGAATAGTTTAAGGTAGATATCTTCATTTTTTCTATTCAGAAACGCATATAATAAAGGTACTATTCGTGTGTGCTCTTCATCACTCCCAAGATCTCCATGGATAGTGTATAGTTGAACGAATGGTGTTGGGCAACAATCAAAAGTTCTATCACTCAAATAAAATTGAATCGATCGCATATGATTTAATACATTTGTATCTGCGAAAACTATTATTCGAGTATCAGAGGTCTCGTCATAATGATTGACTAGTAGAAAATCTTCAAATTGAGAAGGAATTTCTACTTCTTGAGCTTTTTTGCATCTTATTTTTGATATACCAGCTTGTTTATTTCTAGCAATGTACAATGCTGTTTTTATTTTTGTAAACGTCGGAAGCTTCCTTATTAGATCTAAGCCGGTGTAGTTGAATTCCGCTTTAAAATTATTATAAATATTCGGTATTGGAGAAAATGATGATGATAGAACTTTTTCTCGACAATCATGTAACTTCTGTGCCATAATATTATCTAATTCACTGGGATCACATTGATGATGTTTGTCATTAGTGATGTTATTACCCTAAAACAATATAAACGATGATTAGAAATTTACACTAATGACCGTATAAATAAAAAACGCCATCAATAACATTACACGTAATAACTACCTTAATGTTAACAGACCCCGAGCAATTCTTTCGCCAGTTGACACATCGCCATAGGCTCCACCACCCAGTTTTATATTGTTTCTTCTTAGTGTACTGGTGACCAGCTCTTAGTAAAACTATGCCAACATTTCTATTAATGTATTTTAAACTATTAGAAATGTCAGAGGATGTTGACGGTTGATTACCATCTTCAGACATTCTGGAACGGATATAAATATAATATGAATATTTAGTATATGAATTATCATAATAACATCACAAGTATATTATTATATAATATCGTATAAATTGATATAAAATACGAGTACCTAAGATTTTAAACAACAAAAATAAAATATTAATCTAAAGCTACTTACTTTTTTGGAAGAACACTTTTACTTGATACACACTTTACGCAGAACAGAGTTAAAAATAGACTAATACATTCACATTGATAACCCTTTGCTCGCAGTCAAAAAAACTTCACTCATCCGTGATTGGTTATTCCGACATTGTTAAACAATAGTCGAGTCGATAACAATAAAGCACAATGCACACCCATATTTTTGCAGGTAGCAACTATTAAAAAAGGCTCTAACCAGGTGCGGTGGTTTGACCAAGACGAAAATGTAGAATAGTTGCTTTTTTATACTAACATATACGTGTCCATTACGATAAATATGACACACGCAATGTATTTCAATAAACCCTGTATGTATATATTTTGTTGCTGACTGTCCCAAAAATCAGTTAATAGGTAACTAGAGTATCCGACTGAAATAAAATATTTAAATATATTTGTGATACCCTGCATGGTGGATCAGACCGGAATAGAAAATATTATAAAATAAAACTGATCCCCCAGGGTATCAAATACGGTGGATCCGACCGGAATAACTCGAGCCATTAGAGGCTTTGTCAGGCTCAGTTTTGTAGAGCAAAACTATTTTCACGGATTCCATTGAAATTTATTTTATTTCGTTGTGTATTATATGTATTATAGAGACTGTTTAGTGTTAGTGGTAGCTAAAATTAAATTAAATGAACTTTGTTTGTTTAAATAACCTGCCGTATTGTTTTAAAAACATTATGAACTTTTATTTTTTTTAGTGCCTTATTATGTTATTGTATATTTAGATTGCTTTTTATTATCCTTAATTTGACTGCCTCCGTGGTCCAGCGGATATATTTATTTCTGTATTTTGGTTGTTTACAGCGCTTGT
Source organism: Euclidia mi (assembly GCA_944739405.2). NCBI lineage: Eukaryota > Metazoa > Arthropoda > Insecta > Lepidoptera > Erebidae > Euclidia > Euclidia mi. Next base: position 75,954,595 of record OX123192.2, read on the forward strand.
ACAAATCAAAACACCATTGTTGATTCTAGCAAGATCATTGGTGTACAAGTTAGGGCCTAACCTTCGATAGCTCTTAAGTATAGCCCTAAGCTTGCACGTACCTAAACCTAGACTTATCCTAATTTAATCCTACTGGTTCCTATATCTAGCGTAACCTATCTTATGATATACCTATCCCTATTTTAGATCTAACTCTAACCTAGCTCCCTAGTCTACCCTAGCCCTGTTAGGTATAGTGTATAGCGAGGCCGTGTACACTGTGGTCACACAGACTGTCGCGTATACGACCCTAATCCCTAGTTCCCTAGCAGTCCCTGGGATCCCTAGGCCGGGATATCTGTCGCCGGGAGACTTAAGGCGACAGACGGAAAGTGGGTAGGATTAGGGTGTAGTGAAGTGGGTTTTCTCACTGCCGGTCGAGCAGACTCACAAGACCGATCATGGTGACGGCTAAGGGTGTCTTGGCCGCAGTGAGAGGTGAGGGGTAGGGTATGAGTCAAAGCCGGGAGTGAGCTAATGACTGGTTTATTTCTTAAAACTATAATCTTATATACTAAACTTATTCTATGTACACATATACACGTATTTAGTTGTGTGCCGTCGGTGTATTGTGCCGATGCAGCATGTCTGAGCCGACCGCCGTACGTGATAAATTACATGATCTTAAAATATCACGCATCTTCCTCGGTGATAAGTTGGATGTGTGTTGGAATGCCAAGAATGTCATGTTCATGTTTGAACATTCTGGCGTCTCTCCGGGATAGGCTTCAGGAAGGTCATGTTCCGGCGTGAACATTCTAGCGCCTCTCCGGGGCAGGCTCTAGAAAGTTCTTATGTTCAGGCGTGAACATTCTGGCGTCTCTTCGGCGTAGGCTTCAGCTCAACGTTAACGGCATCTGTAGTTTGTTGTTCACTGGTGATTCGTTTTCTTGACGGCTTCGGTTGGCTGGCTGTAGGCCATGTATGATGCGGTCCTGGCAGCGGCAGCTTATTGCGTTGCTTGCTGTGGAACCTTGAGGATCGTTGTGGCGGAAATGTTAAGAACTTAATCGGTAGGTATATATGTATTAAAAATATATATATTTAGTCAACATGCAATTGTAATATTTTTTGTTATACAATTGCATGTTCTTCACCCCTCCAGAAATTATATTCCTTCCCTTATTTAACAGTAGTATAAGTTGTAGTAGTAGCAATTATAAAAGTAGTTTCTCTCAACTTGGCTACCGTCGCAGTAACCAAGTCCTCCTATTCCTTTGTTGTAGTAGTAGTTTCCCTCAACTTGGTACCATCGCAGTAACCAAGTCCTCCTATTCCCTTGTTGTAGCAATAGTTTCCCTCAACTTGGTACCGTCGCAGTATCCAAGTCCTCCTATTCCCTTGTTGTAGTAGTAGTTTCCCTCAACTTGGTACCATCGCAGTATCCAAGTCCACCTATTCCCTTGTTGTAGTAGTAGTTTCCCTCAACTTGGTACCGTCGCAGTATCCAAGTCCACCTATTCCCTTGTAGTAGTAGTAGTTTCCCTCAACTTGGCTACCGTCGCAGTAACCAAGTCCTCCTATTCCCTTGTTGTAGTAGTATCCCTCAACTTGGCTACCGTCGCAGTAACCAAGTCCACCTATTCCCTATCTCCCTAGTGCTACCCTAGCCCTGTTAGGTATATTGTATAGCGAGGCCGTGTACACTGTGGTCACACAGACTGTCGCGTATACAACCCTAATCCCTAGTTCCCTAGCAGTCCCTGGGATCCCTGGGCCGGGATATCTGTCGCCGGGAGACCTAAGGCGACAGACGGAAAGTGGGTAGGATTAGGGTGTAGTGAAGTGGGTTTTCTCACTGCCGGTCGAGCAGACTCACAAAACCGATCATGGTGACGGCTAAGGGTGTCTTGGCCGCAGTGAGAGGTGAGGGGTAGGGTATGAGTCAAAGCCGGGAGTGAGCTAATGACTGGTTTATTTCTTAAAACTATAATCTTATATACTAAACTTATTCTATGTACACATATACACGTATTTAGTTGTGTGCCGTCGGTGTATTGTGCCGATGCAGCATGTCTGAGCCGACCGCCGTACGTGATAAATTACATGATCTTAAAATATCACGCATCTTCCTCGGTGATAAGTTGGATGTGTGTTGGAATGCCAAGAATGTCATGTTCATGTTTGAACATTCTGGCGTCTCTCCGGGATAGGCTTCAGGAAGGTCATGTTCCGGCGTGAACATTCTAGCGCCTCTCCGGGGCAGGCTCTAGAAAGTTCTTATGTTCAGGCGTGAACAATTGGTTTTTTTTTTCATTTCATTTTCATTCATCTTTTTTTATTCTGTCCTGACAACACATGCTCGCCGGTTACGGGTGTTTCGGACCTTTCTGTTTTTCAAGACGTCCCCAATTCAACCGACTTGCTGAGACACATTTGCCTTATACATATATTTGATTCGTTATTATTTATATTAATATACTTTACTCTGAATAAAAAACACCGTAGGCATACACTTTAACATTAATCTTAAAGCTTTGAACTCGAACAGGCTTTAGAGAATCGTCGACTCGCGTCTTGGCATAACGCCAGAGGCATATAATACTACCAACTTTGTTTTGTCTCAAGTTTGTGAGTAAAACCGAAGGCTTGGGGGTCAAGGGCATTACAACACTGGGAGCTCAAGGTAATTTATGATAGTAACAAATGAATGATGATGTTTAATAAGATTTTGGTACATTGATTTGTATTAAGCCAGTTCTAGGAATCAAATCTCTGATTTTAAATTTAGTGTCTGAAAGTTTAATTGTTCTGAAACCCAGCAGCGGTACGTACTTGGATAATTTTTTTCACAATCGACGAGGTTGTAAAACAGAAATATTGGAATTAGGCGTATTAGATCATACAGCGCAGTTAATGAAATTTCCAGTAAAAAGAACGTGTGTTCTGAAGTATTACTACAAAATGAGACGAGATTATAGCACAGAAAACATTGACCTATTTAAGAGATGTATCGGGAGCCTAAGCTTCAGTGAAGTTTACGAAATGAAGGACCCTAACGAATGCTTTGATTCTTTTTACAACCTGTTTAATTTGTTTTATGATCTTTGCTTTCCGGTAATGAGATGTAAAATACCGACTGTTTTCAGGCCTAAATGGATAACAAGAGGCGTAAAAAGATGCAGTAAAAACAGACGTGCTCTATTATGGAAATATAGGTTGTCACCTAATGAAAATACAAAACTAGCATTCCAAACATTTTCCAAGAGGTATCGCCATGTTGTAAAACTCACTCAAAAAGCACAAAACAGTCACTTTATTGAAACAAGCACTAACAAATCTAAAGCAACATGGAAGGTTATAAATTCCATAAAATCAAACTTGCCTAAAACAAGTATTAGCATTATCGACATAAATGGTCAATACATATCAAACCCTGCAAGCATAGCCCAACAATTTAATGATTATTTCGTAGACTTAGTACCACCAAAGGCTAATATCGGTCAGCGTTACCAACCTGATATAAATATAAAATCATACAAGTCTATGTTTATGAAACCAGTTGTACCAAAAGACGTTTTAACAATAATTAATGATCTAAAAAACTCTAACAGTACGGGGTATGACAATATTCACACTAAAGTTTTTAAACCAGTGGGACCTATCATAGCGACTACAATATGCGATATAATAAATAGTTGTATACAAAATGGCACATTTCCAAGAGATTTAAAATTATCTATTGTTAAGCCACTACATAAGAAAGATGACAGAACAAAAATGAGTAATTATAGGCCTGTAGCATTACTACCAGTTTTCTCAAAAATATTTGAAAAAATTATATATAATAATCTAAACGATTATTTTGAGAAACAAAATATTTTCTGTAAAGAACAAATGGGCTTTAGAAAAAATAAATCCATTAATATGGCCATTTACAACTTTTTAGAAACAGTACACCATAATATTGATCAAAGAAAACCTGTTGTGGCTATGTATATGGATATGACAAGGGCGTTTGATCACGTGGATCACAAAGTACTTCTAGATAAGCTCTACAGATATGGCGTCCGAGGTAACGTGCTTGAACTAATAAAATCTTATCTCGAAGATAGAAAACAATTAACTGAAATATGTCAAGTGAACGTTAAGACGAAAATGGAACGGGTCTATTCATCTAGCTTAAGAACGCTAACTTATGGTGTCCCTCAGGGTTCTGTATTGGGTCCGCTTCTGTTTATATGCTACATCAATGACCTTCCTAAGGTTACCAAGCACCAGATGTCTTTGTTTGCTGATGACAGCACAGTTATCTACACTGGAAGTAAAACAAAAATTGAAAATGATATTAACTCAAGCCTTGCTTCTATAATTGACTGGTTGAATGCTAATAACCTTAAAATTAATATATCGAAAACCAAAATTATGAATTTTAGATTGCGACAAACAATTCAAAGTCATTTACAAATTGACTACAATGGAGAACCAGTACTAGAAACAGATACCACAAAATTTCTTGGGCTCCATATTGATAATGATGTCTCTTGGAAAAATCAAATCGAAAATATATGCACAAAACTAAACCAATTCTCCTACGCACTCTATATGCTTAGTAAGGTTACAAATAAAGACGCCCTATTAGCAGCATATCACGGGTATGTCGCCTCTACTTTGCGTTATGGAGTTATATTTTGGGGCAATGGAACTAATATTGACGACGTATTAATTGCCCAAAAGAAATGTATTCGAGCTATCTGTAAGATAAAACCAACAGATTCTTGCAAACCTCATTTTATAAATCTCAACATATTAACTGTACCATCTCTATATATCTTCGAGGTCAGTGTTTTTGTAAAAAGTAATATCAATTTGTTTAAACCGATAGAAAGTCAACGTCGTTCAAATAAGTTGCATTTGTTGCCTTCGAAAACTACCTTTTTCCATAAAAGCATTTACGCTATGGCACCAAAAATATATAATAAGTTACCAAATCGAATTGTTTTAAGCAGGTGTATTCATGAATTCAAACATAAATTATTTAAACTTTTAGTTAATAAAGCATATTATTCTATTAATGAATTTCTAAATGACGTGATATTGTAGCAACTATCCATAGCTTTGTGATACTTTTCGTTGACATCTCCTTTTACTTACTGTGACATTTTGAAATTGACATTGATAATTTATTGTTAATTTGTAATTGCATGTTATATTAATTTGAATTGAATAATATCTTGATACAATTTAATTAATTTTGTTATATAATATTTTGTATGCCTATCGGCGGGACATGGAGCGCACTATATAAGTTACTGTAAACAACTTGTAAACCTATGTTCACAAAATAAAGAGATTTGATTTGATTTGATTCTGTCGTGAGAAATTCAAAGCATGTAGCAATAACTCGCATGCTTGTGGGTAGTTTTCAACTGCCATGCAGAGGGTATCGGGTACGAATCCACGGCGCGTACCACTAACATTTCGGAGCTAGGTATGTGCGTATTAAATGGTTAACTATGTAGCTTTTAAAAACTCTATATTGTATTGAAATGAATATATAGGAACGTTTTATCGCGACGAGTTCCAAGATAAATGTTTGTTTAATGTAGATTGGTAGGTTTCCAATTTCGATTCATATTGATTGTGGGAGGTTTTTGTAGACGGAATATACTGACTGTTAAGATATAATGTTCTTATTTGATTTTAGCGATATTATCTGTCTGTCTCGGTTTCGAGCTCATAACAAACACCATTTACTTTTAGAAGTGCTGTGCGTATTAAATGGTTAATTATAGTTTGTTACATGCCCCGTAGAGTACTTTAACCCATCGATCCCTTGTCATGAAAGTATTTAGTACCATTTCCCTTGAATATACTGACACAGGTCTAAGCCAAGAAATATCGGTAACCCTTTGGTTTGCGGCAGTCAGATGGCAGTCGTTCTGAAGAAAGGAAGAAGTGTATACACTGCCCCATAAAACAACTACTTATTTTGTGGAAGTGGGAGTGAAAGCTATTTTTAGTATTGCTAATAAGACAGTGACGATCAACGCGCGTTATAACATCCTTCCTATTTAAATAATAATCTGAGGCTTTATATAATTCTTGGTTTTTGCTGTCGATTCCATAGGAGTGTGCAATTTTAAAGTCACATAACAAACACGAAAACTCCCAACATAAACATCAAAAATTAATAATTGGACCGACAATGATTGTTGTAATCGTCCTAGCGCTATCCCAGCTGCATCCAAGACTTGGACTTTGAAGCACGGGGTCCACGTACTAATCTAACCAGAGTTAACGGCATACTAGCTTTGACACAGAGGTGACTACTGTCTGGCAATTATGACCCAAACGGATAGCCATTTGCCATGGTTTAGACTACAAGAACACTATATTATATCCTGATATTAAAAACTATCTACATTATTTGTACTGTTTTCTGCAGGCGCGTTATTTCCTCTTCGAAAGACCTACTCTAAAATGATATAACTTTTCCAATACCATTTCTGTAGTCGGCTCATATGACCCAGAAACACCAAACTATAAAATAATAAACACCATTTTCTGAGAACTTTCAGTTATGTTAACTAACTGTCATTATTACTGCTGGTTGGACGATCGATGTCTTCTGTGAATTGGATTAAATATAACTCTTTGATTTGACTTGTGGTTACTTGGAAGTAAGTAAGTGGCAGGCCACTGAGTTATTACATATTAAGGCACAATACTATTGAGCATTCACTTGTAATAAGCATTCTTGCGAATGTTACATTACAAAAATAGAAAGGAACAACATCGTGAAACATGGGCCGTTACCAAAAAGAACGTGCATACCATTCAAGTTGCCGAAATGAAGATGCTGAGATGGATGTGTGGCGTAACCAAGCTCGACAAAATCCGCAACGAGTTCGTGCGAGGAAGCTTGGGAGTACGCGACATTGCAGACAAAATGCAGGAGAGTAGGCTGCGATGGTATGGCCACGTAAAAAGGAGGCCACCGGAATACGTAGGAAACTTGGCATTACAACTCTCGATCCCCGGTCAAAGATCCAGAGGCCGACCTAAAACGAGATGGAGAGATGTAGTGTCAAGAGATATGAAAGAGTGCCAGATATCCGAGGAACATGTCGAGGACCGAGCGAAGTGGAGGAGATTGACAGGGAAGGCTGACCCCACCACCATATGGAATTAATAGCCAGGAAGAGAGAGAGAGAGAGAAAGGAAAAACATTCGCTCGAGCGTTCTGGCGCGCATTCTAACGAAAGGACAGTTTAGCTTCGAGCTTTTTGCCGATTAGAGCGTTCGCTAGAAAGATAGTGAAAATATTTGTAGCGATGATGGTTCTGTTTGTTGTTAACGTGCCAGGTTTCTGATTCTTGCGGCCAATAGATTACGCAATCCGTTGCATGTCAGTCAGTGATGCAAGAATTTTATGAAAACAGACTAGACCACCGTGATTTATTATACTCTTAATCCTTCCGCAGGAATCACACTATTTACTTGTGAAAACCGTGCGATATTAGGGCGGTTTCAGATTAGCGTATTTTTCTGCGCGTACCTATACGGTCGTTTCAGCATACGCGCTTACACACGCGCTACATTATGCGCTTCAAAAAATCGGACTCGCGTACACGGGCATATTTTGGTATGTTCGCTCGAAACGGTAGTGACATCGTGTCAATGTCAACATGGACTCTGACGGCTCAAGCTTATACGAGCTTAAAAGTGCGTTCAACGCTCGTACGAGTTGCGAGTGTGCCATAAGGGTCGCCTGTACACGCCTACATGCGCTTCCAAAAACGAGCTTATACGCGCGTATAAAACTCTAATCTAAAACCGCCCTTATGTTCGGTAGTTTATCGTTTATCGCGGTGTACAGATATAGATACTGACGTCACAAATTCATATCAATCTAGCAAATGTTATTGAAATTACATTAACGGCGGCTAGAATTGTTTACTTAGAACTAATATCTTCATAGGCTTACAACAAAGGCCAAACCGGCAAGGTAAGTAACTTACTACAATGGAAATCACTAACCAATTTCCAGGAAATGGAACCGAATGGGGCTTCTAAGGAAATAATAATTTACCACACTATGTATTATGCCTATATTGTGTCTCAGACTACATTTATAAAGATTTGAGGGAGGCCGTTGCCCAGCAGTGGGTCAGCTATTGGCAAGCATAGCTATAAAGGCTATTGAAAAAAGAGAAGAGAATTTTTCGTTGAAAAAGAGCTTGCGCTGCAAATGTGATAGTGTAAGAGGTTAAACAACTTTGTCTCAGCAATTTTTGAGATGGGCTCTATTTTTAAAAGCATTTCAACCGTTCAGTAGATTTGGGAATTATTTGAGTTTTGGATAAGATGCGAAATTTGAAAGAAAAGAGGTCTTAATGATATGTTAGCAGACAGCATAGTAAGTGATAGTAAGTGGTAACGCATAGATGGTATAGGTATTATTATTAGTTGCATGGCAATAATGACAATCATACATATTCAAGGCATTCATAAGCAGGGGACTTGACAAATAATCTAACAACGGACACAGAGAACCACCAGATTCGACACAACAATTTGTGAATCACACAAAGTGTTGTCTCGTGTGGGATCAAAACCACAACATTTTCTACACAGTGGATCGGCGAGATGGCTATTTAACCTCTACGCCATACATGCGTGTTTTTAATTCCCTTCAACAATGAAGTGAAACTTAAGTCATGCCGTGTCGAGCGATGCTAAACATCGTTTCATTAGTACCTATTTCTAATGGTTCCTCTTAGAAATAGGTACATACGCTTCATGTTAACTATGAATATAACGTGCTTATATTTCGTGTAGGAAAACATTACGGCTTTCATAACATCAAATTTTATGTACTATTACAAATAATGGCTTCCTTGATGCTAAAAGAATATTTCTTATATAGGCTCTTAAGAAGATAACCTCTATCCATAATGGATAACCTTTATACAGAATAAGTGTTTCTTCCCGGAATTTCGGGAAATCCCTTCTTAGTGCACCGTAAGGTCCCCAAGAAACACACATGCCAATCACCTTCTGGCGCCTGATTATTTCGGCTGTGTGTTGTCTGTCAGTCAGGCAGTAACGCAAGCATTTTATATATACTCAATATTGTGGTTTATTATATACCGAATTCAAGAGGGTGAGACGAAGCTTGAAGAACCGATAGTCATCGGGGCTGGAAGGTTCTAAATTGGCGGCAATGTAGGAGGGGAACATTCCGTATGATGGATCGACGATCTTGTTGGGATCGCGGAAAGTGGTAGAATGCGGGCGGGTCAAGATCGGTTATTGTCGAGAGTTATGGGAGAGGCCTATTTAGCAGTGGACGTCTTTAGGCTGTAATAAAAGATGATGAGGTACCGAATAACAAACGAAAATAGGGTCTGAAAATATCAAAGAACACGTATCTTTGAATCTGTACCTTTTACAAAAACAAGACCTAAACATATTAAAAATCTTTCTCCTAGATCCAGCTTATTTCGGAGCAGCTGTCAGTGAATGTAATTAATAAATTACATTCCGTGAATGAGCAAAACGCCACCTTTTTTAAAATACTTGCTTGACTCTCTATGGGTATCGAAGTATGGATAATAGCATACATGATAAGACTAGCGAAGCACTTCTTTGTGAAAATTTTACTAAGCTTCAATAGAATTTTACAAAGAACTCATCCATACATTCTGACATACTCAACACATTTGTTTTCCAAGAAGTGGAAACGGAAATGTTTACTTCAAATGGGAACAAACAAATACTCCTAACAACATAAATGTTAACTAAATGAGCCTATCTTTCGGCGATGTTTGACAAAAAATCTCTACTATATTACCATACACAAGGAACTACCGGGCCATCGATTTGAGATTATATCTTACAGATTACTAACATCATTTTGCTGTTCAACGAAAACACGCTGACTCTTATTTTTGAGATGATAGGGTTTATTTTTGATTGATTGATTGATTAACACTTTATTGTACACCAGTAAACATGAGGACATACAATATTTACTTAAATAACTTAAAACTAGTAGCACAATAGGGCGGTCTTATCGCAAAATGCGATCTCTTCCAGACAACCTAGTTTGGAATACAATGAATAAAAGTATAATAGTGTGGCTTAAGGTGTACAATGAAGAACAGTGTCATAAATAGGTAAAATAATGAAACATAGTATTATGTCAAAACAATGTAATATAAGTAAAAACATATAATACGTATAAATTGTACGTACAATACATATAATAATACTAATACTAAATTACTGAATGGCAAAACAATACTTATATACTCTTTCAGCCGTTCTCGACTACTTTTGTAGTGTAGGCCTCCTTCAATTTCCTCCATTCTTCTCTATCCTGTGCAGTTTGGATCCAATTTTTTCCTGCTATAGTCTTTATATTATCTTTCCACCTCATTTGAGGTCTTCCCCTGGTTCTTTTCTGCCCCCATGGCTTCCATTCTAAAAGCGTCTTGTACCACGAGTCTGTCTTTCGGGCTACGTGACCAGCCCATTTCCACTTTAAGTCTGCCACCCTTTTTCCGACGTCCACAACTTTGCTCTTGTTACGGAGCCAAGTGTTGGTTTTTCGGTCTCTCAGTGTTATTCCTACCAATTTCCTTTCCATAGCCCTTTGCGCCACTTGAAGTCTGTGAATTACTTCCTTCGTTGTGACCCAAGTTTCGGCTCCATATGTCAAAACTGGTAGAACGCACTGGTTAAATAGTCGGGCTTTTTGGCGGGATGACAGATTCATTTTAAATACGAATTCTAGCTTGGAAAAAGCTGCCCACCCCAACCTAATTCTCCTGTCAACCTCGTTACATTGGTTGTCCTTCCCCATACGGATCTCCTGACCTAGGTACACGTATTTATCCACCCTTTCAATAGTGGTACCTCCCACAGAGATCGTCGTGTCATCCTCGGTTTCGGTGGTCATGATTTTAGTCTTTGCTAGATTCATTTCAAGCCCTACTTCCAATGATGCTCTGTGTACTTCGGAAATCATGTTTTGCAGTTCTTCGGGTCTACTAGAAAACAGCACAATATCGTCCGCAAACCTCAAGTTGGACAATCGTGCACCAGATATTAAGACACCCTTATCATGCCAATCCAGCTTTTTGAATACATCCTCAAGGACCAGTGTAAAGAGTTTCGGCGACAAAGTGTCTCCTTGTCTGACGCCCCGTCTGATGTTAATAGGGTTTGTTAGTTGCGGTATCGACACCTTCATCGTAGCCTTTTTGTAAATAGCGGCTATTAGATCATTATATCTGTGATCTACCCTTGCATTTTTCAAAGAGTTGTGTACGGCCCAGGTCTCCACACTATCAAATGCCTTTTTGAAGTCGATATAGGCCAACCATAGTGGCATCTGATATTCAGTGGACTTTTCTATAAGAGTTCTCATAGTGTGGATGTGGTCCATGGTACCGAACCCACTTCTAAACCCAGCTTGTTCTTTTGGTTGATAGAAGTCCAGTTTGGTGGTAATGCGGGTTGTTATAATCTTCGAAAATAGCTTATATATCTGAGATAATAAACTGATGGGCCTATAATTATTCAAGTCCGCCTTACAGCCTTTTTTGAATAAAAGTATTACAATGGCACTATCCCATTCCTTAGGTATTTCACAGGTACAAAGACATTTGTTAAATAGCGTAGCTAAACAGTTTATAAGTGTGAAATCTCCCTCTTTTAACATTTCGGGCAAGATTTGATCTTCTCCACCGGCTTTCTCATTCTTAACCTTAGACAAGGCTGCCCATATTTCCTCGGCTGTTATGTCAGGAATATCCTCCGATCCTACGTTCAATATTTTTAAGCTGTTTTTAGTGCTAGGTTCCAGCGTTGTAGGTGAGTAGAGCTTACCGTAATATTCTTCTATAACCTTTAGAATTTTAGCTCTGTCTTAGGTCAAGCGTCCTTGTTCATCTTTGAGTTTTGTTATTTGCTGATTGCCAGAAAGAAGTGCCCTGTTAAATATCTTCGGCCCTCTGTATTTATTGACAAATGTTTCCACTGTCCTTTCCTTGTAGTCATCTATGTCTCGTTTCAGCGTTTCCCTTGCTTTCTTGCAGAGTTTTTTGAAGTCTTCCGTGTCATTTTCTCCATTTCTTATCATTTCACGCCTCTGGTCTAGTAGGATTTTAGTTTCTGTTGACAGTTTCCCCCTCTGGTTTTTATCTTTCCTCGCCACAGTATACGCTGCTTCCAAGGTGGCGTTTGTAATATGTTGGCTGAGTTGGTCGACACTAGACTCCACGCAATTAATGTCTGCAAGATTTTCTTGGAGCTTTATTCGATAGATGTCTGCGTTCGCTCTAAGTTTCAGTGTGTCCACTTTACTAGATTTAGTCTTTTTCAAGGATAAGTATCTCTGCAACTTAGAGTTGATGACCACTTTCGCACGTACGAGTCGATGGTCGCTCCCAGTGTAGAAGTTATTTAGCACATTAAGGTCGTGAACAATACACTTGTGACTACACATTATATGATTTATCTCATTTTTGAACTTTCGTGGTGAAAGCCACGTCCATTTTCTCATAGGTCGCTTTTGAAAATGTGAGTTTAGATGGTATAGTTTGCATTCTTGTAAGAAATTGATCATCGAGGTACCTCGATCGTTTCTTTCTCCGTATCCGAAATTACCCATTACTGTCTCCGATGGTTCTTGTTTCTTGCCAATTTTGGCGTTAAAATCGCCCATTACAATTGTGTATGTGGTCTTCGTTGTATTCATGGCAGTCCTTATGTCATCATATAGAATATCAACCTGATCTAATGGTGCCGATGATGTTGGAGCATATACTTGGATCACTTTGATTGTAACTTTCTTAGATATGTTCAAAATGGCATATAAAACTCTTTCGGATACAGATCCCAGAGAGCCTATTTGATGTTCCAGTCTTTTGTGAATAAGAATCCCGACACCATGTTCCCGCTTGCCGCTATCCTTTCCTCTGTAATAGAAGGTGTGACCCGTTCGCAACTTCAAACACCCCTCACCAGGTTGTCTTACCTCTGAGAGTCCTAGAACGTCCCATTTGATTTTATCCAACTCGTGGTGCAGCTCTTCCATCCTATAGTCTTCACTAAGTGTCCGTGCATTGTAGGTAGCAATATATAAAGTTGAATGTTGTAAACTATTCTGTCGGCAGCTTTGATACTCCCAGGGATTCTTAGCACCCCTGAACAGGCTAGAACTGGAACCCACGCTGCTGCCATTGCTGAGTTTTGCCTGTCCGCTGGGAACTCGGGGCCGTTTCTTGTGCTGTACTTCCATATCGATTGAAGGGTTTAGACATTTAACTCGTCCGCCTGCCCAGAACGTCCTGACGAGTGAGAAGTAATCCAGCTGACTAGGACTTTGGGTGCTGCCGTTGATCTTGCTCTAGAAGATTCATCCGCCACCTACCCTGAGTGATCCCCCTCCTCTGAAGACCACTAGACCAATGAGCCAAATGATTATTGCCCCATTGATCCCCCCATCTCTCGTCTGTTTGTTGACTCTACTTCCCACTGGGATTGAGACCCAATCTTCCATAGAGTTGCTCAACGTAACAGGGTTCACCGCGTGAAGGTGAGAGTGGAGTTGAAGTGACATAGGCTAGTGAGCCCTTCTTGGTAGAACTCATGTATTGCGCTTGACACTCCCTTGAACCCCAACCCCCCAACTTATATACAGTAGATGAATAAACTATACATATACTAAACATTATAATATACATAATATAAGCTATATATACAAATATATATAATTATATATCTAAATATATTGATTAATATATACCTACAACTGTCATGATAATTATGACAAATAATGATTTGTTATAAGTTTTTTAAATACAGGGAGAAATTGAGCCCGTCTGATTGTTTCGGGTAACCCATTCCACAAACGTACAGCTTGCACTGTGAAAGATTTTTGAAAGAAAACTGTGGAGTGAGTAGGGACCTTCAATTTGAGATTCTCTGATGATCTCAAGCACTTCGAATGAGTGTCATGTAGATATTCGAATCGTCGTTTAAGATAAGAGGGTAATGAAGGATTAAAAAGTATATTATATAGAAGGCAAAGGATGTGAGTATTCCGTCGAAGGCGGATTGGCAGCCATTTGAGCTTGTTACGAAATTCAGTGATGTGGTCATATTTACGTAAAACATATATGAACCTTATACAGAAGTTTTGGAGGCGCTCAAGTTTATCTAGCTGGTCCTCATTGAGATCTAGATAGCTGGCATCGGCATAGTCAAGAATGGGAAGAAGACTAGATTCCACAAGTGCAATTTTAGTAGGTATGGGAAGGAAATTGCGTAACCTTCTCAGTGATGCAGCGGCAGCAAAAAGTCGTCGACTTATATTTTGTAATCCCCAGATTCTTCACTTCTTTACTAATAGGAATTGAGACGCCATCAAAAGATACTGGGGAAGCAACGACCAAGACACCTTAGACATCAGTCTAGAACTGCCGACAATTGTGATCTGGGTCTTCGTATGATTAATCATAAGTCCGTACATTTTGGTCCAATTTGATATACTAGCCAGATCGTTATTTACTGTGGAAATAGCCGACGACAAATTTTCATAGTCTGCTTGAAAGTAAATTTGCATATCATCAGCATAAAGATGGTAGGAAGAAGAAATATTATAGGATATAGAATTAATTAAAATTGAGAAGAGCAAAGGAGATAAAACGCCGCCCTGTGGTACACCCGCAGAATTATCGCACCAGGAAGAAAAAGTTTCATCCAGATGGACACGCTGCCGGCGGCCAAACAGGTAACTACGAAACCACTCGATTACTGATGGAGATATGTTAAGAGAGCTTAGAATGGCAAGGAGAACATCAAAGTCGAAAGTATTAAACGCATTGCTAAAATCTAGCAAACAGAGAATATTAAACTTGCCATTCTCCATACCAGACCTGATATCATCCGTTATATTAATTAGCGCAGTAGTGGTACTATGACCCGTACGGAAACCAGATTGGAAGGGATTGAGGATGTTATATCGAGAGAGGAAAGAGTTAAGTTGGTTATGGATAAGACGTTCGAGGACTTTGGAAAGAAAGGATATAGATATAAGGTAAGATGGATATAGGTCGATATTCAGAGAAGGACACACGGTTAGTTTTCTTAGGGAGAGGAACTACGTGGGCATTTTTCCAAGAAATTGGAAAGATGCCTCTAGAAATGGAGTAATTAAGCGTGTGGGAAGTAATAGGAATTTTTGTGTACAGTTTTGGTGTTGGACAGTAAATAGTCTTAGTCAAGGGACTTCTCCCTATCCTAAAGGATTTTTTTGAGACAGTTTATGACCGCTTAAGATATCTTTGGGAGGCTGGCTTTGGATGTTGTCATCTACTCGATATAGATATTTGATAAAATTTTGTAATATAAAAAAACATTGTTTGTGCAAGACTTTTGGGTAATCTGTGCACGTTATGCTTTTGTTCAATATTTGTGTCTTTCAAGCGTTTATCTGCTAAGGGCGGTATCAGATTAGCGTATTTTTCTGCGCGTATACGGTCGTTTCAGCATACGCGCTTACACGCGCGCTACATTACGCGCTTCAAAAAGCCGGACTCGCGTAAACGGGCATATTTCGGCTCGCTTATACGAGTTTAGATGCGCGTCAAAGCTCGTACGAGTTGCGCGTATGCCAAAAGGCGCGCCTATACGCGCAATCATGCGCTTCCGAAAACAAGCTTATGTGCGCGTATAAAACGCTAGTCTGAAACCGCTTTAAGGGAGGTCCGAATTTTTCTAATATTAATATAAGCAAAATGTCCTGTTTTTGTTTAGAATTGAAAAGGTTGATTATAAGCCTTTTATTGGTTTGATTTTGTTTATAGTTTCTGGAGAATGTTTAGTAGCAAGTGGGAAATTAGATTAGATTTTCGTGCATTCATACCTTTTTGAAATAAAAATAGCTAGAGATTTTCGTTTCTTTGTGAAGCTTTTGGGCGTGATAAACTTCATAACTGCTTAAACAAAATACTTCTGGCATAATACAGATATCAAAATGTGTCTGGTCATTAATATTAAATTTTATTTGTATTTCGGGTTGTATACTAAGTGTATGTTCATTTCGATTATCCGATATTTCAATACTGTTGCAAGCACCATAGTCACGGATCTACTGAAATATTGTGGGTGAATAAATGTGACCCGATTTTTATCACGTACTTAACTACAAAAAAGACTACTACATCAAAGCGAATATGTGCCAACTCTTGCGTTCTTATTCGATGATAAAGTGAGCTATGCGAGCTAATGATCAAAAATCCAATCTTCCAATGGCTTGACGTTCACCAATCATGCTTTGAAATCACAGTCGCTATAAAAAATAATGCTAACAAAAAACCTTTTGAGCCATCATACTTAATCTTTTCAAACCGTAAGATGATCATCACGCCCCACATTCACTATCAGTATGTGCAGTAAATGTCAACTATAAAAGTCGCTTCATACCTCAGAATTTAGACCGGGCTATGACGTAAATATACATATTATATGGACTATGTTGCTGCCTGTACTTCTCACATTTTACCGGTATATGATTTTCTAGACAAGTGCATTCAGAAAATGTAATGCATGCTCGTTTAATATTACCACACTTGCAGGTTGCGATACATCTGCTTGGCGCAGACTGTCTTCTTTCGTGGCTTCTTTAATGTTCTCGAAAGAAATGTGAAATCTATCAACCCGCACTTGGCTAGCGTAGTGGATTATGGCCTAATCCATCACATTCTGAGAATATGTCTGTACCCAGAAGTAGAATAGATTACAAAACCAATGGCTGATGGTGATGATATGGGGAGAAAGGCTGTGCCATTTCATAAAATACTATATTAGAGACCAGTACAACAATTTCAATATTAATAATAAAACAAATGATCCGTGAGGTGACGGATCAAGGATACAAAATGTCAATACCGCATTTCAATCTGTGGATGTCTTTGGAGACGAATGAAGGTAAAGAGTTTCAATATTAGATCTATCTCTGGATTTAAAGGTTCGAGTTACGTGTTTGACATATTTTGTATGGCACTTATGACAAAAATGAATCTAAAATCTAAGAAAAGTAATCTAGTAAAATGGATAGATCGAAAATTTTATTCAACAATAAGTAAAATACACGAAGTAGATACATCACATTTTGCCGAAGAAACGGAAAACTCAATATCAAACCCTTATGCAACCAATCTGGCCAGCGTGGTATAGTAGACCAAATCCTCTTTTAGACTCATAGTGCTACTGCGAGTCCAATAAGAAGAGGATTAAGGCCAGTATTTGACTACAAAAATCCAGTAAAAGAATAAAACCAAAGCGGCAGTGTTCTAGTTTCGTTACCAAACAAGTTTAAGTTCTGTTCATTCAAAGAAAAATTTATGACAACGTCACATCACAAATCCTCTTTTTATTTTATACTTTCCATGCGATTTTATCAGTATAAATAAAACGTTGCAGATATCCAACATGTGCCCACACTACATATCGTAGTAGACATGACTAGTGTTGCGACGCAAAGCAGACACTTTATCCCGGACTCGTGAGGGTATCAATGTATAACTTATGGTCTCAGTGAACGCAGTTCTATAAGTGATAACTTTTTGTTTTATAGGTTGCTGTACTTTGTGGTGAGTTTTAATACGGCTGAAGCTCTAGTGTAAGGATTAACCAGTAGGTATCAATCAATCAATCTACAGCCCTATGTACTGTCCCACTCTGGGCACGGGCCTCTTCTCTCTATGAGAAGGGTAAGGCCATAGTCCACCACGCTGGCCAAGTGCGGGTTGGCAGACTTCACATGTCTTTCGAGAACATTATGGAGAACTCTCAGAGATAGTTTGCAATAATTAATAATTTAATTCGCACTTGACTTTGAAAAGTCATTGGTGCGTGCCGTGGATTCCAACCTGAGACCCTCTGCGTAGCAGTCTGTCGGTCTCTCCACTCGGCTATCGCTGCTTTTTTGCGCAGTAGGTTAGTATCTTTAGTTATTTTTTTTCTATGTTCGTTTATTAAGCGGGTCTTACTCGCGATCACTTAGTTATTTAAGGCATACAATTAATTTATTTACATTTGGTAGTACAATATAATCCATTAGTGACATAATATACATACGACTCGTTTAATACTCTATGCTATACATAAATTGTATTGAAGTTACGAGTTTAAGTGTGTCCATTGTTTAAATATTCGGGTTTTAAATAAAGTTCATACCCACGATGTGCATCACTGAATTTTGGATGTTCATGCGAATTCATTTTTAATTATCGGTTGAAAATAACGTTGAGCCAACAGACAATGGTCTAAGCCATGGAATATGGCTATCTTTTTTCTGTTGCGTAGGTCAGGCGGCAGTCGCTCGGTGAAAATTTATGTAACATTGTGCCATATCTGGATAGACTACTGCACGGACTCCAGGCCACGAAGCGATAGTCTTACTTGATACTTGATGGCACGGGCTGTTTCCGCAACTCCACGTCTTGGCATGTATTTTGCGTGCGGGTGGGAATGGTGTCGTCATTCGAGCCACCCCAGCTCTGCGAGGAAGGCCAGCAGACTCTTGGTGTGGCCCTCGGCTTTCCTCAGGGTGCTGTATCTGGACAGGTACTGCTGCCTGTACTGTGCGACCTCAGGGCAGTCGAGGAGCAGGTGGGCTGCCGTCTCGTCTGCTGAAGCAATAGTCTTTGAAGCAACTGTAACGGAATCCGATAGACCCCAGGCTGAATAAAATTTTAGTTTTCTTCATGACTGGGTTTAAATGGTAAGACTGACCCCAGTGGCAGTGATAAAGCGCCCCGCGTCTTCGCATAATCCATGACACTCGTCCAGGCTACCGGGCATGTCTCTGCTGACAGCATTTACCAAGTGTAAACACTTCTAAGAGTGAAAAAAGGACATCAAAATAACAAAGACAACGATACATTAGTATTGGTTTGTCATCACAAAATCACTTTCCTCATATTCATGCTTCGCATGCTGGTACTTAAGTACAAGGCAGCGTATCTCAGAGACGGCAGCTCCATGGAGACGAAGTACATGATCCAGGTATATTAGTCATATAGTATTATCGGCGTCGAGTATTCCAATGATATCCAGTGTATAGTATTGAACATACAGTAACAGTCTCAGAACTTATGTCAGAAAACGCCTCCTTGCCACAAGTCACAACATTGAAGCCCACACAAACATAGCCAATTAAAACGTATAAGGCCATCGCGCATAGATTGCAGGGAGGCTTTTGTTACAATTGCCGCCTGGTTAGCCGCCAGGACTTACGGGACACCGCGTGATCGACAAGTGGCTCTTCTTTTGCTCTTTAAAACCTTGTCAACTGCTCTGTGCTGACCTGTACGCAGGTGTAGACAACGATTGTGAGAGTCCTGCGCTCTACCACCTGATCGCGAATACGGAGACTCCCATCATATATCGCTCATCTTCTACATTCATCATCAACAAGGTATGAACCACTACTAATGTTACACGCGGTTATTAATATTATCTCACAGAGAACATTATATTTTAGACAGCCTGGGATAAATATGGTGTGATATAGACATAGATACACAACAGAGTTATTAATGTTATACAGTTCATGCAGTAAATTATAAAGATAAAGATAAATTTATTTGTCTCAACATGTGTACAATCAGGTGTTACAGCTTTGTAGTATCAACATGCTCTGTCTGGTCAGACTTGCAAATATAATGTAAGAAATATTATTATGGATCCAATTAAATTATCATCGTGTCCATTACAAGTTATGATGCTATTAATATTATATTAAATTTGCAAATAATATAGTAATTAATTAATAATATGTAATGTCAAATAATAATAGAAAGATTAAATAATAATAATAGAAAAATTAAATTCAATAATCATGTCAAATTAAATTAGATCCTGATAACATAATGTCTCCTCAATTAATATAATTGTTTGGTGAATAATTATATTAATTGAGGAAAGTATATGATTTTATATGTTATTAGTCACTGTTTCTTTCTCTACTTCATAATTTTTATTGTACTATATATAAGAGGTCACTATCACTTGAGGATCACTATCAGGTATTTACATTTACTGACTTTAACACGCTGAATTTATATTTTTTAACACATAAAAATACGGAGCTAATGTTGACACGACAGCTAGCGCCATCTGTCTCTGTCTATAGTAAAGTGAATAAATGACACTCACCGGAGTTTTAACTGCTTCGCTGCCCAACAAAACTTACCCCCTGCCTTGTGCTGGCCACCCTCTCTTGAAGCGGTCCGCATTGTTGTTTGATATCACTAAACACTAATTATCGACTAACACGTCAAACTTCCGATATCCGCCTAGCTAGCTAACTACCACGCGAGTACGTTCCCGAGATCTGCCTCGTTCCGCGCCATAAGACCGACTGTCCCTTCAAACACCACCAACCCGACGCCTCTGACCACTTACTACCTGAAGGTCCTTTTTCTTTAAGTCGTGCAGCGACCTTTTTTTTATGGCACTCAACAGTTTTAGCGATTCCACGTCTTTAGAGCAAATTTTATCTCGTATTTCATACTGTTGCATAGTTCTTATAAATTTGTCAAACTCGTGGAATTTATGATTTTACTAATTGCAAAACGTTGGCGCCATCGTAGCGATAAGACAAACACATGTGGAAACAAGTATGCGACCCAAGGACTATATATTATTATTTAATTTGGTGTAGCCAGTAACAACCATTACACAACAGAGTAATGCTAGGACCATGACGAAATAAAGAAAATACAGAGACAGAGAAACGACAATGTTTTATGAAAACCATAAGTCTTAATTTCTTAACCGGAAATTAATTTATTAAACGGACCGTGTGGTGTTGCCAGAGAGTGGATTTATTTATTCTTTTGTTTCTTTTCCATACTTTTTCCCTTTTTATTTTTCTGATTGCTTTTTTCTGGTTGAATTATTTGGCAAATTTGTCTGCATAATAACGCAATTTCTTTTTAATATAAAATTGTTCTTTTCGCGTTCACTGAAGCCCCACTCAGACAATGCAAATGTCCATAGTTCGAAACTCTGTGTTATCTCTCAGTTTCAGAGGAGATTTACGCGCCAACTTTGTCCCGGCCTATTGTTAAGTATCCCCACTTATTTAAAGTATGACAAAACAAACATCTGTTAGTTTGTATATATGATTTTTCTTAAGAAGCCTTGAATAAGATGTAAAGTTTCTGAAACGTGGGAGTAAATCTCTTTGCGAGTTGGATAAAGCTATTTAAGCAACTGTGTATTATATTTTAATGCATATTCTAGAAAATAAATTCTTCCATGTGTTGACGGATTATGAATACAAAATGACATAACATAACATAACATAATTTCACGCCTTTTATCCCCGAAGGGGTAGGCAGAGGTGTGTAATACATTACACACCCACCCTTCGCCAGTTATGTTTCGGTCCCAATGTAATAGGCGGCGAGCCTATTGCCATCTACCGGGCACATCATTAAGCGAGTGATAATTACTTTATAATACAAAATGACATTACAACATTTTATACCGGGAGTGTAGTGAGAAGCAATTTAGGAATATATGCGCAGCAAATAATATCTTTGCAAAGAGACCAAAATTCTGACATCAAACTCCGTGCCAAACCATCTGGTCAGCGTGGTATAGTTGGACAAATCCATATTACCTCACGGCGCTGTGGGAAATTAGGATAGGCTGAAGTGTATGCGAAACATAAACTTCACAATTTATTTGCTTTGCTAAGCTTAACATACTTTGCCCATAAGTCGGACTGCTATGTGTAAATCCTGTGTAATAGTGGTAGAGTTGCAACTTTTGTGTTGAATATTGTGCTGATTCTGTAGCACATTGCATTTAATTGTTGGTTATCGCGTGATAAATTAGTATAGGAAAATTATTATTATCTATAATTAATATTATTATTCATACTCATCTTTAATATAATCGCATAACAATACAGTACATTTTTAAATATATCAAGTAGAAAAATACATTTAAAAATATAAAAAATAATATGGAGTATCGAAAACAGGGTCCAAGCTACTGGTGGTTAGGGCCCCAGAGACAGGAACCGCCTCACTATGCGTGCCGTGTCCAAGAGTACCGCCTTCTGTATCAGACCCTTGACCCAAGGATCCAACGCGAGCCTCCTAAGATGGTGGTCGAGGCTCTTGGCTATAAGACCATTCACTGAGACGATTATCGGCACAATAATTGCTGAATCGACATCCCACATGTCGACAATCTCGTGGGCCAAGTCCAGATATTTAATCTGCTTATCTTTCTCAGCCTTCACGAGATTCTCGTCATGAGGCATGGCAACATCCACAAATATTGCGCGGCGCTCTGATCTATCTACCACCACAATATCAGGTTTGTTGGCTACAACAGTCCTGTCTGTGATGATAGATCGATCCCAGTAAAAATGTGATATGACCATGTTCCAGAACAGGTTCCGCCACATACCTGTAGTACGGCACTTCAACATCTACAAGCCTGTATTTCAGAGCAAGTTGCTGGTGAATGATCCTGGCTACTTGGTTATGCCTGTGCAAGTACTCGCCGTTAGCAAGACGCGAACAGCCGGAAACTGTATGCCTGAGGGATTCACCAGGCTGGTGACACGCACGACAAATGTCCGTGGTGCTATCCCTCAGGATATATTTCTGGCAGTTATTCGTCTTGATAACTTCATCAGCAATTGCACAGATAAACCCTTCGGTTTCCCCAAAAAGGTCACCGAAGCGTAGCCAGTTCACCGAGGCTAAAAGGTCTACATCTGGCCCATTCAGTGCCCGGTAGAACCTGCCATGAAGCTCCTTGCTCTGCCATACAAGCCTGCGATCGTCAGTGCTAAGTACTACAGTGCCTGCGCCAGTTGTCCTTAGAAAGACTGAGCGGGATTAACCCGGCGTCCACTGCTACAACATCACGATGCACATCCACGTTTGCGTTGAGAAAATATTCTTTGATGTTGCATACCTCGCGGTTGTGTAGGGATTTGACATTTAAAAAGCCACGACCCCCACACTTCCGCGGGATATACAACCTCATTACGGATGAGCGTGGATAATGCATCCGGTATGCCGTCAGCTGTGTACGTACCTTTCGGTCTAAGGTGTCCAGTTTAGTCTGAGTTCACTTGAGTATGCCAAAGGAGTACATGAGAACCGGCATGACCCAACTGTGCTGCGCAAGCTCGAACTTTATTGCCACCTGATAAAAAATTATTTAATATCTTTTTCAGGCGGCCAAAAAACCGCTCTTGCAACGATTGTTTCATGTCAGCCTCATGAATACTTAAAGCCTGTGACATACCCAAGTATTTGTAAGTATCAGTTCAAAGGAGTGATCTTAGATTAAGGGAATCTGAGAGTTGAATCCCTTCAGATTCCACCATCCTTCCTTGTTTTACATGAATAACAGCACATTTATCCACACCAAATTTTGAAAATAAAAAAATGTTGAAAAAGAAAATTGAAATTTGTACACGTCTGTCGTCTGCATAAAAATAAGAGGCCGGTTCAGCATATTGCCGGACAGACGTGTCCGGTGCTGGTTTTAAACTGGCTCCTAAGTAGACGCGGACGTCAAAACGTGTATGCAATATATACTTACTAAAGTATTTGTAAAGTTAACATTTTAAAATAAATTTATACAATTTTTCTTAATTAATCTAGTACAAAAAAAGTGAACGAAATCTTTTTCGTAAAATAGAGTGTAACATAATGTTACAAGTAACATTAAATAATTTCAAAGGCTGTCAGTAATCAAGTTCATTATAAGCATGAGCTGGCAACGACTTTGATCAAACTCAGCGGCGAAGAAAACCTTTAGGCTTTCAGTGTCCTATTTGAAGCAAAAGTTTAATTACATAGATTTTGTTTTACACAGTGACTCTTGTATGGGAGTAGTGGCAACCTCATTCCCACTACTGTATTACCTGTTAGGTCCAGCAGCAGTAACTATTCAAAAGAACGAGTTTTAGAAATTGGACTTGCAAAGAAAGTTTACCTGACTTGGAACCTACGGTGAATTTACATCATCAGCCATTAACAGTCCACTGCTGGACTAGGCCTCTCTTTTGAAAGGAGGAATTGGCCTACTATACCACGCTGGCCAAACGGGTTGGTATAGGGTTTGTATCAAGTATTCGTTCCCTTACAGTGCTGTTCTCTACATAATATGGTCCCTCTGTCGGCTCTTACGACACCCATGGGATGATATGGGGTGGTGACATTCCGTATTCTAAATCCGTCACCACACGGACAATTTAACTCAGTGAACGGTAAATTTAACTCAGAATTGTATTGGAGGACATGGCAGTGTGCTTATGCTTTTGATACAATGGTGATGGATAGTAGAAGACGAAAGATTAAAGAAAAAGAAAAGTGTAGAATGAGCTTCACAAATCTTAATATATAAAATCCTTGCGTTACTGACTGACTGAGAGACAAGCTACAGCCAAAACAATTGGGCGCAGGAAGCTGAAATTTGGCATGTATGTTCCTTGGGGACCGTAGAGGTGCACTAAGAAGGAATTTCCCGAAATATCCACGGGATCGGGCAAAACAGATAAATTTAAAAAAATGTGCATGCGTAGCTGCTGGCGTCCTCTAGTATATAATAATATTTTTAAACAGTTCAGATTAGAGCTATACTTAGGATTAAATTTTGACTATTTTTTGTAATAAATTCCTGTATTTTTAAGTATTTGCGTCATGTTAATAACTGAAATATTGCAACTGCATTGTCTTTTTTCGAATGTAAGAAGTACCTAATGGTTAAAGATTTTTATCAATGTATCTCTAACAACACGTTTGGTTATATCGTCGCTTTACAGCATATATTTGGTTTCGTTGGGACGCCACTGTAACGCTGCACGTGCACAATATATATTTCAGCCATTATAGCAAGATTATGAGATGAAAACACGAAGAGAAAATATTAAACAACTGTTACTAAAATAATACGTCTCATGTACAACGCAATCCGAATCTACTAACACATTTCCTGTGATACCACTCAACCCCAATTTCCTCAAGCACAAACCTTTCCTTATACGTAAAGCAAAAACGCCTGATATTACACTATGAGTGCTGTGTTAACTTAATCATATTCCGGTCATTCCGGTCACGTCGCCTCCGACGTCGGTCCCGGAACGGATCCCGGTATGCATCCCATTACCATGCCCCACCTGTGTAGCTTGCATCTTTGCTGCCAAATACAATTTTGAAAAACACAGCAAGAATTTTGCAATATTGCGGCGAATATTACCATTTTAGGGAAAATATTCCCCTTTTAAAAGATAAATCGCGGTTTTGGTGGAAAATTGGATGATTCTCTTTGGCGTTTTGATTTGGCATTTAATTTTTTTCACAATGTGTTACTTATTATGATTTAATTATGGCTGTTTTGTTGCCACATACTTTGCGTTCTTATTTTTGGTTGATTTCGAGGTTCTAAGGTCCTCAGATGGACAAAACATGATTTGATTTTCTGTTCACTAGTACTGAGTAGAAATCGATGGGTTTGGATTTGGATAGGGTAGTAATGTGCATGCGTAGCTGCTGGCGTCCTCTAGTATATAATAATATTTTTAAACAGTTCAGATTAGAGCTATACTTAGGATTAAATTTTGACTATTTTTTGTAATAAATTCCTGTATTTTTAAGTATTTGCGTCATGTTAATAACTGAAATATTGCAACTGCATTGTCTTTTTTCGAATGTAAGAAGTACCTAATGGTTAAAGATTTTTATTGGATAGGGTAGTATTTACCTCTGTGTAATATAAGTAGTACAATCAGTGAAAGTACAAAAAGGGTTATACTCTCCAGTAAAAACCTATTTGTACCTTAGCTGATTGTTCCCAAAGAAAGCGAAGATCTTCGAAGTGGTACTTATAGAATATTAAAGTAAAAAGACATATTTAGTAATTTCGTCAAAAATACAAATAACATTCAGTTATGACTTAACGTCAATGTTGTAAAAGCCGTCTTATGAAAATAAAATTCATGAAGTAAAATGTACATTTCGGAAGAGATGAAATACAGAAAACCAACCCAACGTGGCATAGTAAGCCAAATCTTTGTAATGTCTTACAATGCAATTATAACGCTAATTAGAAGCGGCCCATATCCAGCAGTGGAAGGCAAAAGACTAGATGACGATGAATATAAAATTTCTGGTAACACCTACTTATAAATATAATTGTAATTTAAACAGTGGGTAACTGACATCATCATCATCATCAGCCTACCATAGTGGACTGCTCGATATAGGCCTTTGCAATGGCACGCCACTGAGCCCGATTTACGGCTTTAGGTGCCCAGCCCCTGGCAGCCACTTTGCGTATGTCGTCACTCCACCTAGTCAGAGGGCGTCCTACATTACGTTTGCCAAGGTCTCCACCCTTGACACATGACTACTCCAATGGTTATCGGTCCTGCGACAAATGTGACTGGCCTACGTGCCCGTAATTTAAACAGCGGGTTATTGACCTGCATGTTCACAACCTATCTCTCTTTATCAGGTTTACAGTTACAAATCGCAGTCGTCACGTATAAATCACGCGGTGCAAACGTTTCACGTACTTTGTGTACTGCAGGGAGAATATACAGTCATTGAGAATTTGTTCATTTGAGATTCAGACACTGCGGATACATTCGCGGAATGCTTGATGGTAGTGGTGTCAATGCGAGACCCCTACAAATGGTTTTGTTTAGCTATAGAAGAGAAAGAAAGCAATAATACTTATTGCTTGAGTCCAATTTGTGACATCCAAAAGAGAAACGAATGACTTCCACACTCCGTGATACAATATTTTAGCGACATTCCTTTTCTTATTTCTGTCTTATTGTAGTTATTTTTCTTTACATAAAACATAACACACCTTTTCAATCCACCCGTCTGATACGCCAGAATTCCTTTAAATATACAAACATTTTTACCCACATAAAATTTATCTATACATTCCATTGGCAGATATCCGATATTCAAAGAAGCAAATATAATTCTATAACATCATATAGTTACTGTACATAACTGTGTACATCGGCGTATAATTTAATAGACACTTATACATTTCCTATATTCGAAAAGTCATAAAATTTTATTCCTATGGGTTACCCCTTTTATTGGAGAAATAAGGGCAAAGAGGAGTTTAGAGTAATATTCTGAAATAAATATAAGAGTTTAGTAGACAGATATAGATTTTGCGGTTTTATTCGAAAAGGAAAATAAACAGAGAACGTTTATTCTATCCTTATCTTTATTGTATAGAAAGAAATGGTATGGAAGTTTAAATAGGTTATACCTTAGTATTGATAACGGTACAAATATTTTTAACTTTTTCCTCATTGATAGCGGTTTGGTTATAGATACGCAGGTACGATATTTATTTTTTTCCGTTTATAAAAGGGACATGTCTTTTAATTCGTAATGCCCCTGTAAGAACCTTTTTTGTGTTATTAATCTATGTTAAGTTCTCGGTGTTTTGATGTATAGTTTAGTAATATACTTCCTGTATTCAATAATAGCAACGCCAAATTACGCAAGATTTTTAAAGCAATTCCTCTCTAGAAATAAATCGTGTGATTTTTGAGACCTTACACACCATTTACTAAAGTACACAAATTAACACAATGAATCAAGTTGTGTTTCACAAAAGGTATAGTGGATCACATATTTTTGTTGTTTAGTTGGTTAAACTAGCCTGTTAGTCTAGTGATTAGTTAACCTGACTATTTAGCCGGAGGCTATGAGTTCGATTCCCACTTACAAATCTTATCTAATATTTTTTTACTGACTGTCTCCATGCCAATTGTAGTCCACTGCTGGTCATACATAAGTATGTCAATCAGTTATCTGGTTATCATAAAACGTGATGATGACGGTGTTTAAAGTTGTCCTAAAATGTTAATGTCCTATATCATATCCTGTCACAGAAAACACATAAAACAGTTAGATCTGTTTATCTTTCAGGCCGAGACTCGTTAGGCCATGTCAAAGGCTTTCGGGCGGCCTATAAACTTCAAAACCTAAGTAGGCCACACACCCACACTTAAATATAATTTATTATATCGTAGGTATGTATAGTGTAGGTTTAACAATAAATATTGTTTTAAAATTAAATTTTAAACAAAATGTCCCAATAAGCGGCAATAGGCTCGCCACCTATTACGTGGGATCAAAACACTGGCGAAAAGTGGGCGTTTAATATGCCTCTGCCTACCCCTTCGGGGAAACAGGCGTGAGGCTATGTATGTATGTATTATTAAAAAAGTTCATTTATACTCATACTATAAAGCTGAAGAGTTTATTTGGTTGAACGCGCTGATCTCAAGAACTACTTAGTTCGATTTTTGATTAAATAATTATTTTTGTTTTGAATAGCCCATTTATCGAGGAAGGCTGTAAGTTATATAACATCACGCTATGAGCCACGGATGATGAGCAGTAGCCCAAAATAACGCGGATGTAACTGAGGACTCAGTAATACAATACATATTGCTACCAAAATCTTTCCGTATGAATCAAAATACACACAAAAGAAGACACATACAATATAACTGACACGAATACAAACATATATGTTTTGTCCCTTTCTTCGGAGCTCATTTGGTAATTAAACACTAAAGGTTCGTGAGATAAAAGATAGCACTTTGCTTTAGTGTTTTTAAAGTTGCGATACCGATGTAGATACGACTTTCAGAAGGATGCATTATCTGCATAGAAAGCTGCCACGTTTTAGTTTTAAGTAAATAATATGTCCCGATTTAAATATCTAGATGATATTTTTCTATTTTTTTGTTGTGGTTTACTAAACTGGTGATGACAATGTAGTGTTTTTTTTTGCATGTTTGAAAGTTTGTATAATGTTCTCGTAATCCCATGGGTCTTTTAACCTAGGGAGTAGGGACCTGTGACCAGCTTTATATAAAAAGCTACCAGATCTATACTTCTCTTCTTTTATTTATAAGATTGTCTGCGTGGTCCAGTGGATGGCGTATGCGTCTGCTGATTCAGAGGTCCCAGGTTCGATTTCCGGGTCGGACAAAAGTATTACTGGGTTTTTCTCAGTAGCAGCAGGGATTGTGTCAAAGTGCCCGTTAACGGCAACAGGCTCACTCCCTATTACGTGGGCAAATGGGCAAAATGTGGGTGTAACACTACCTCTGCCTACTCCTTTGGAGGTATAGGCGTGAGCTTATAAATAAAAAATATTATAAATCGTTTGTTTTGTTGAAGGCGCTAATCTCAGCAACCACTGGTTCAATTAGAATATTTTTGTGTATTGGATGGCTAATTTATGCATCCATTCGAATGTAAGTGCGGGCTCAGCTAGTTTAAGAAATAACAGAAAATGTAAAGACCTACTTTTGCATTCGAAATATTAATTAATTGTCGCACGCTTTCTACGTGTTACCCACATTCTTCCGTAACTATATAATATACAGTATAGTAATCCGAATAGTTTCAAAATATCAGAGGTTTATGATTCCATAGTTGTCCGGTGATCTTTAGCTCGGTTCAGTTAATGTGCCGTGTGGGACGACAAGGTCTTATTACGGACACGATTCTGTGGTTTTTGAGCTATTTTGTCGCCTGGATATACATGTTTCGAAGGCTTTTATAAGGTAAAACAACTGATCATATTACGTTTATACCCTATTGTATTGGACACGACTACCTAACTAGGAACGTACAAATAGTGTTTTCATAATTCACGGTTGGAGTAGCGCTGATGTAAGCGACTACCGCGCCGAAGGTCGCGGGTTCGGTTCCCGCTCAAGTCAAACATTTGTGTGCGTGAACGTAGATGTTTGTCTTCGTCTGGGTGTTTCTATGTATAGTATGTATGTATTTACAAAAAAGTATATTATGTATGTTTATCCATTGCCTAGTAGGCCATAGTACAAGCTCTGCTTAGTTTGGGACTAGACGGTGTTGTGTGAATGTGGTAGAATTCAACTAGCTATATAATCGAGTTCCTTTATTCCACTTAACTTTCTAAATTGACTGCTTCCGTGGTTCAGTGAATAGCTTATTCCTCTGCTGATCAGCAGGTCCCGAGTTCGATTCCTGAGTTGAGCAAAAGTGTTCCTGGGATTTTACCAAATTCTCAGTAGCAGCACAGAGTTTAGAGAAGTGCTCTGTAACGGCAATGGGCTCGCTTTCTATTACGTGGGACTATAATAATGCATACCTACATAGCGAAATGTAGGTGTATTATTACAAGTTTGCCTATCTCTTCTGGGATATAGGCGTGAGTCCATAAAAATATTGCATAAATTCCTTCTTTTTATAACTTAGCCGACTTTACCTCTTCGGCTAGCAACTGCCTAAAATAAACATACCGATAAGGCGCACAAACCCCAATCTCTTTTCACAAATTAATACGTCGCAGCGTTTGTCGTCCTACCTGTTTTTATTTTCCTCCGGGAATGATTTGGGGACCCGATTTATTGCTGACCTTTAAGGTGAACTCACTGGAAGTGGCTTTTCAAGGCAAGTGATTATTTTATTACGTTTGGAAAAGGATTTTTGCGGTGAAGGGTCGGCTTGAAATCACACTAGAATTGTTTCGTGTAGATGGTGATAGATTTCATTAACATCTAAATGTGCGTGTTGGTTGTTAAATCCGTACAAATATTACGAACACGATATTGTGTTTGTTTGGTTGTTCTTCTGTCGCGTTGCAACCTTAGACTATATACTTCCTTACTTTATGGTTGCAACGTAGCGATATTATCGTATGATGTTTATATGTGATAGTTAGGAGACGAAGTCGAAGGCTAAGAACTCACGGAGCGATTTTCACCCGCGACCGCCGCGGTTGCGGGTCCACAGCTTCTGTAGAATGCAGATATATATGTAAAAAATTAAAGCAAAACTCACGACGCGATTTTTGCCCGCGGCGTGCGCGGTTGTTTGCGGTTCCCGCTGCACCGGCGGGCAACTAGTGGGATCGTTCGGGCCGCGGTCAACCGTAGCCGCGGCGGGCGGCGCCCGCGCGCTCTGCGGTCGGTTGGCGGGCCGCGGTCACGGGCGAGGGGCGGGATGTACAGAAATCCAACGTCATTTTGCACCAGCCAGTGACTTGTGGCATCGTGACAAATGTTTGTGCATGTCGGCGGTATGCCAGGGTTATGGTGTCCAGACTCCAGACTCCAGACTCCATTATAATAAAAACACACACGTTATATTACTTGGTTTATTTTCAGACGATTTCTAGCACAGAACTGAATTAAAATGCGAGATACATTCCTTTTTATAAACTAACCGTCATCACTTAATGTTTAACAACGCCATTTCCTTTTCTACATATAATCGAAATTACTGTACAATTAATTATAAACTAATCAAAAAGCGACATAACTATTGTAATGAATTTTGCACAACACCAAATGATTTATTTTACACGAATAACAAATTTATTTTATTAACCAAACGCTGCTTTACAACATTGTCAACAGATGGCGCTATCAACAGGATGCAAATATAAACGCATGTTATTTATTACCGTAAAAATAAGTGTCAGAATAATGTTATTTAATACTAATTGATTATACTTTGAAAGTTTCTGGAGTTATCTTAATAACTAAGCGATAAATTAAATACCAAATCTTTATAAAACAATTAAGCAGCCAATACAGTGTCTAATATTATAAAGTAGTTAAGTTCTCAGTTCTGTGTTAACAAATAGTTATTTAAATATCAATCTTAAATATTATTAATATTTTCGTAAGAATATAATAATTATATGTATATTAATTTGCGCCCATACGGCCATTCTGATCCAGCGCGCTCCTCGCGCTGATTATTAAACGGTTACAGAATTAACAGCATATCAAACAAAAAGTATAAAAATTACATAAAATTAGCGTTTATGAGCTAAAAATTATTTACAAGGCTTCACCTAGTCATAGGATCTTAGCCTGAGGCATGCGTCACCCATCTCGGGATCTAACAAACCATGGCTAAGCCAACTCGTGGCATCACCGATTACGGGATCTAGCGCATACAGGCATCACCCACATAGGGTCGATTTAGCCCACACGGCATCACCCATCACGGGATCTAGCCAACACACGGCATCACCCATCACGGGATCTAGCTAACAAGACCAGGATCAAGGATACGCATGGTGGCCAGCCAGCGTTTTGGGAAGGATGTTGGATAGGAAAAATAAAATGCAAAATTTGCCTCATAAACACATCAATGCATATACATAAAATAATGATCATCGTTCGTCATGATCAGTTATATCAATACAATGCAATTACATAGGTCCAACAACGACAGTGGAGGAGGTAGAGGACCCCCCACGTAAATCGGTATCTGACGAATCCTCCGCCCATACGGTCAAGCTGCTCATACAGTTGTTGATATTGATCAGCAACAAAGGTTAGCAAACAATGCTTGACTCTAGCTCGGTACAGCACCCATGCGGCACGTGTGCGCGCAGCCTACACACAAAACCACCGACGTCAAAAGGGCGGGCCACCGTCATCCATACATACCAATCAGTAAAGGACGGCTCGTCCATCCCCTCTTCACACTAAGGTCAGGTCATCTGCTAGGATGTCATCATCAACCTGCAACACTCAAAAGACAGGTGGTGGGCAACATTTCCCATCCAAATATTAGTTCCATGAACCTTCGTTACTGTAGATGAAATAAAATTCTACTCTTACAAAGTGGTGCGGTCTATTAAGCTATATCTATATATCAGGCATGTTCAACTTGTGCATTGGTATATAGTTATCTTTGCTACAACAGTGTTGGAACCCATACTTTACGCATAAGGTAAAATACAAAAGACACACTGAATTTTCTCAGGTTCTGTCTGACACTGCCATTTTAGATAATCAAATATAAAGTTATCAGGATACCCATATTTAGCAGTTTTGATAAAACAGTTAAAACTTAATATATTCAAAATAAGTTTTATCCACATCAAACAGGAAAACAAAATGGCAAGAACAAAGAGAGGCCTATGTTCAGCCGTGAACAGTCGGACTGTTGATGATAAATATGAAATGATTTCAAACCATGTAGATCCAAGGATTTCGAAAATACTAGTGCTATAATTATTACTCATGTAAAAACACGTTTAATCCAATCTTAATATATAAAATCCTTGCGTTACTGACTGACTGACAGACACGCTACAGCCGAAACCATGGGCGCAGGAAGATGAAATTTGGCAATAAATAAAAATAATGTTCCTTGGGGACCGTAAGGGTGCACTAAGAAGCGATTTCTCGAAATTCCCACGGGATCGGCCAAAACGGGTAAATTAAAAAAAAACTGCAGGCGTAGCTGCTGGCGTCCTCTAGTATTAAATATTTTTAGGCATAGTGCAAGCTGTGAAATTGTTGAACTGTTTGCCAACTGAGCCATAAAAGAGAAATTTACAAGCTACCAATATTACAAAGCAAGATTATTGCAGTCTTATTTCTAAAAATGATTCCACTCAGTTTGTATAGTTAATATTGTGGTGAGTTTATATCAATAGTTTTATTTGACTTTATATTTAAGGGAATTTTCTAAATAATGTTAATATTTATTTTAAACTGTTAACATGTGGTGCTAATGTAATTCTTATTTATTCATACACAATAAATTAAAACTGACTAATCACATCTGCCTTAGAAATAAAGCATGAGTAGTCCATACATTTACTTTTATTTGCCAAGAATAAATACTGCTAAATGGGAAAAGAGATAATATCGATGCCTTACGGCCAAAAGAGGCTAACCGCCACTTAACAAACTTTACAGGAGAGTAGTTTAAAGTTCAAAATAAGTGAAAAAAAATCATAGAAAATTTTTTGTACGTTCCAAAAGTTTCAAAATTTAACCATATAGTTTTTGATTAGGTCTCTACGAAATGACATTGTTAATTAAAACAAATCACACTCCTAACACTATTTACTGTCGCTTACCCTCAAATGGTCCTTATTATACTAACTGGAAAAAACGTCGTAAATGAAAACAACCCAATTAATGAGTTCCAACCCAAATGATTTAACTGCACCATTTATTTTATTTCTGTTGAAGAAAAAGAGCATACCTGTGCTTTTTCTGTTCATCAAGTGGAGCCAATATGACATAACCGGCTATTGGTTAATGGCAGAAGAACAAGGAAATTGTTATAAGTTAATGATCTATAAAAAATACTATTAGCTCTTTTATACAACGCGAAAGCACATTGTGATTAATTCTTTTAAAATTATACATACATACTTACATACATACATTAGACTTTTGTAAGTTTTTAAACTGGCTAACCGACTAAGGTACTTATGAATTAAAAAAAGAGAAATTGTGCTCAATCAGTCTTTAGTTTAGAAAATTAAACATTCATGCTGATATTCTAGGTATGACAAAAAATATTAACTTAAAATTTCGTACCTAAGGACCACTTTTAGGTATGACGGTAGGCGTTTGGTCCTCGTCGTCCGCATGTCCGCGTCTACAGTTGTCGTAAATCGCCTCACGACGTCCCACGGTGGTCAATGAGCGGAAAAAAATCAATTTTGCAAAGTTTGACTATTCGAATATGTCATACCAGTATTGGATACTACAAGCCTAAATAAACACAAACACACAATAATTTTATTTTTATTGCGTTATCTTATTAGTTTAATAAAATTACAAAGTTAAAAGGATATTGAATGTTCACTTGAAAAAAGCCCTAATTTAGTGGGTTGTATGTTCCAGTTTGTGGTGTTTTTTTAAATATACCTCAATTTTCTGTAATACTACACGTCTTAGAAAATCTACTAGATAACTAGTATTGTCAATAAAGTGATTAGTGCAGGATAATGAGAGAAGAAAGCTTGTTTTTAAGTTAAAATCTTAGTTTAAACGGCCATATCTAGGTTGCGGCGGCTTCCGGCGGTTTCTCTTATAATTCAAATAATAGGCACATTTGTGTAGATAATTAATAAATCACTTCCAGCTGCGAATACCTGCGAATCTCCATTTTTTAGCCATATTAGTTAATTAACTCATTATTGCCGTGTGGTTGACGGCATAGAATACAAGTCACCACTCCCTATTTTCCCGTGGGTATCGTAAGAGGCGACTAAGGAATAACACGATGCAAATACCATCTTTGCGTAGAGACGGAAAACTCGACATCAAACCCTATACGAATGCCTCGTTGGTCTCGCGGCATAAATGTGCGCGTGGGATCGAGAGGTCCTGGCTTCGATTCCTGGGTCGGGCAGTGTTATTGGGTTTTTCTGTCACGAAATTCTCAGTAGCCGCACGGAGTCTGGAAATGTGCCCGGTACGGCAATAGGCTCGCCCCTTATTACGTGGGACTAAAGTATATCTGGCGAAAAGTGGGTGTAGAAATACACCTCTGCCTACCCCTTCGGGGATAAAAGGCGTGACGATATGTATGTATGTATGTAACTCATTATTAAGCACATTAAGATGGTGCCACAGACACTAACTTGTTTCTAACAACATTAGTTCCTCTCCGTCTCAATGACCAACGAAAACAATCTTCGGTGCATTGGAAGAATGAATCTCCTTCTTCAACCAGGTACTGTAGACCAATACAGTTTCAGTTCATGAAAGAAACTACAGACGTCAGTAACAACGAAATTGCGAGAATGGAAAGTGAAATAGCAAATCTTAACGAAACATATATATTATTATTACATAACCAAATATTGATGAAAAATATTTTGTTTTACTACTTTCTAAAGGAATAGACAACCTTCACAATTATTTCCGCTGCCCCATACAACATGTGCCACTGTGCGTCCGTAGTCGGGGAGAGTCCTTTACAGCAAAGAAACTAGCCAAAACAACCGTGTCCGATGAAGACATGCGTCAGGCGGAAGGTGAGGACACCGTGGCGGCCTTCAGCCACTCCAAAAAGAGGGTTCTTACTATCGCTTTTGCCGTGTATCCATTCATTCGCACTCACGCATCCATTCACTCAATCTTGAGGCAGAATAACAATTTGCAAAAGAGGGACCTACTAACGCTAATATATGTGCAAAACAAACGTGCCGTTTTTATTCTCTCACTCTCATAGTCCCATAGGCAATTCGACACAACAGAGTCATATCAGTCGCAGGATTAACTCTTTACTGTTACTGAAAATTCATCAAAAAATCCAATAATTCCTTGCAGGCCCAACCTGGGATTCGAACCCTTGATTATGATCATAAGCCAGGCCAGCCCACAAAAACTCTGTAGGTACTTATTTAACCATTCAGTATTGTCTGAACAAGATAGCAAAAGAATGACTTCTTACCTATAAAACTTAAAATAACTAATTAGAATACACAATTATAGATGAATATAAAAGTCTATTAAAATAATAATAGTTTTATTTCCTTCGAAAAACTTCGCGCCAAACGGACTCGCAAGCACGGAGGAGCTTATGCCCGCGGTGAAGGTTCGCTATGCAACGCTAACGACATTTTGTTCGAACGAAAGAGTGAGATAACCGACGCTGTTTGTCATTCTTCTGTAAGCTAACCGCCAAACCTTTGATTTACCTTGTTATCTAACCACCATACCAGATATTTTTTTGGGGAGGGAAAAAAAAGGGTAAGCGACTATGTAAGGCGACATTCGTTAGGATGAATTATCCTAAGCGCCTTCGATGATTGATTTAGTGACTAGGGCAAATAAAAATAAACGCCAAATAAAGTCACGGAATTGAGACCTAAATGTAATAAATGACATATATTTTATCCAAAGGAACTGCCCTAATATCCTAACCGAAAGTTTGGTACACAAAGATTCAAGTAAAATTTGACTAATGTATTTCTTACAAAAAAGTAATTACAGCCCAAACTACTTAACGTTCAAGTAAAGAAAAAAATATTCAAAGCCAAAAATGCTTATCTCACAGTTTTGAAATATAATTTTTATCCAACCACCATAATACAAAATACACCAAAAATAACTGTCGTTTATGACGAAAAATTTAGTGTTAGAACCTCAATTCCTTTACCGCCTAAGCGACAAAAAGTTTGTCCTAGAGCCACGAAACTTAGACCATTAGACGCAGAAAAAAAAGCCGATTCTAACCATATATATAAGTCGATTTCGCAAAAAATGTCGCTTACCCCCTTTTGGCCGGAAGGCATCGATATGGATTTTCACATCATGTTGTTTAAACCCACTTATCATAATCCTAATAATCATATTTCTATCTGTCTTGTATCCCACAAGAGCTAAGCAATAAGGTTGGCACTAAATTTTATTGGTTTATCACTGGTTGTCATCTTGAACATAGATGCAACTAACTTAGCAAATGCATTCACAACTAAAATAATTTGTATTTATCGAATATAACACTAAGGCTTGTTATTTATAAAATACTACAGGATGCCAGCAGCTACGCCTGCATTATTTCCAAATTAACCCGCCCTGATCGATCCCGTGGGAACCTCGGGAAACCCCCTCTCAGTGCACCCCCACGGTCCCCAAGGAACATACATGCCAAATTTCAGCTCCCTGCGCCCAATAGTCCCGGCTGTAGCGTGTCTGTCAGTCAGTCAGCAACGCAAGGATTCTATATATTAAGATTAGCAGTCACCTGTCT
The DNA here is from genome assembly GCA_944739405.2 of Euclidia mi. Taxonomy (NCBI): domain Eukaryota; kingdom Metazoa; phylum Arthropoda; class Insecta; order Lepidoptera; family Erebidae; genus Euclidia; species Euclidia mi. Next base: position 75,992,214 of record OX123192.2, read on the forward strand.
TAAGACTTTCAACCTAAACTGCTTACAGATGGACTTTTATAAAACTTCATATGTCCATAAAGAAATCTAGGTACTGTCTAGATCTCATGTTTCTAGGTTTAGGAGTTTGGGTTAAGCAATGACTTATCATGGTCGGAACAAATCATTCTATACAGGTATAAAATTGAACGACAAATATTAAGATATGTTGGGTTCCCTTGTCTTATAACCTTAACTTGAGCTGCAAGTTGACAGTAACAATTTCAACATAATGTTAAAATAAAATCATGTAGGCAACTACAGAGTCTACAAATATATAATAAAACCTATTTTGTAACTTTACAAATATTAGCTTTAAAAATGTGTATCACAAATTTATTTCTATATCTTCCTTCTGAATATATATCTGTACTAATATAATAAAACTGAAGTTTGTTTTGTTGAATGCACTTATCAGTGAAACTGCTTTTTTCTCTTTCTTGTGTAGATAAGTAAGTTTTACAGAGAGTTTCCGACATGGCCTAACGATTAATAAACAGACAAGAGCCCCAGCCGACGGCATAACATGACTATAAGCACAGTAGCACTGCTATGCCTGCTATGTACCAAACGTGGATAAACAACAGTTACCTTTAAGTTCTATTTGGGGTGTAACGTTCGTAATTTTGACTGTATAATATTTATCTGGTAATCCTTACGGGGACAGTAGGTAATCGTGTAAGCACCACAATTTATAAAATTATGGATGTTTCTCAAAAATTCTAATCAAATAAGTTTTGGATAAATACCTCTAGTCAGTGCATCAACAACCCGCATCTGCAACCTCTGGTAGAACTCAGAGCAGAACAGCGTTCACAGCATACCGCGGTGCGTGCACCCTGTCGTAGTCGCTCTGTCGCTCGCGCTCGCACGTGGCCTCACGTGAAGTGTAGACGTGCTCGCCATAACTCCGACACACCGTGTGGTCTCCGATCAGGGTTGACTAGCGCCAAACACGGCTTCCAAGCGCTTGTCGCATCAGTCTTCAGGTCATCATTGGTAATGGCGGCCAAGCCAAAAGACCCATCACTCTCGCGCCAACCGTAGATCATGAAGTCTCTTAGGGGGCGTTTATCCAACCGCTGCTGTCAGCGCTACGCCAGGGTTATGGTGTCCAGACTCCAGACTCCATTATAATAAAAACACTCACGTTATATTGCTTGGTTTATTTTCAGACGATTTCTAGCACAGAATTGAATTAAAATGCGAGATACATTCCTTTTTATAAACTAACCGTCATCACTTAATGTTTAACAACGCCACTTCCTTTTCTACATATAATCGAAATTACTGTACAATTAATTATAAACTAATCAAAAATCGACATAACTATTGTAATGAATTTTGCACAACACCAAATGATTTATTTTACACGAATAACAAATTTATTTTATTAACCAAACGCTGCTTTACAACATTGTCAACAGATGGCGCTATCAACAGGATGCAAATATAAACGCATGTTATTTATTACCGTAAAAATAAGTGTCAGAATAATGTTATTTAATACTAATTGATTTTACTTTGAAAGTTTCTGGAGTTATCTTAATAACTAAGCGATAAATTAAATACCAAATCTTTATAAAACAATTAAGCAGCCAATACAGTGTCTAATATTGTAAAGTAGTGAAGTTCTCAGTTCTGTGTTAACAAATAGTTATTTAAATATCAATCTTAAATATTATTAATATTTTCGTAACAATATAATCATTATATATTAATTTGCGCCCATATGCATGTTTAAAATTAAACAAACATTATAAAATGGATATTGAAATCGATCTACTAATTACTTACGTCTTGCAACCGCCCGTCTTGCGATCATCGCCCGCCACGTCTGCGGGCGATGATCGCAGCCGCGGTGGCTGACAAACCGCGCAAATAACCGGTCTCGTGAGTTTACAAATAAAAGCGCAGTTCCACCACCACGGCGGCGGTCGCGGGAGAAAAACGCTCCGTGAGTTCTTAGCCATAATATGCTACTTTTTACCATGGTAAAACATTTACTGTCACTATTGTTAACTCCCAAGCGCGCGAAGCAGCGGGCGAAGTACTCAATATGATTACAGCACAATCACAGAAATTGTTGTAATAGTGCGTTAAAATGTTTTATGGACTTAGCGTGTATTAGTCTGAGGATCTGTGATTTTCAATCAATTCAATCTGTTTTTATCAGTTGTCAAGTAAAAATTTTTGAAAAGCCGTGTCGATTATTTTTATGTTTTATCTGGCAACCAATTTGGCGCACAGAAAATTTGTAGAAATATTCTTTGCTGCGAATAAAATTCCGTATAACTATAATAAGAATAAAATAATATATCAAATTTGAAAAGTAATTGTCCATATCATTAAAAGTGACTGAATCGTTGTGCGTCGATGCCAAAAACGGCATTGGCGTTATCCCCGAAGTAATTGTTATAAAATATGTATTACGATATATAGTGTAATACATTTTTATACGAGTATGATACACATTATTCTATAGTTCAAATGTTTTAGTGCTGTGTCCAATTTTCGAACAATGAAATAAAAATTTATATACATCGTAATGTACATTATTGTATTTTGTCATCATATTAATAATATGATATGTACGAAATATATACAATTGAGTGATAAGGCTATATAGTATCACGCTATGAGCCACGGGTGCGGAGCAGTACTAAATAACGCAGGTGTAACCATGGACGTAGCTAGTTTCGCATGAAATTGTTCATTATCGCTTGTTAATGTGTGTGCTGTGTAATGCAAACGACGAAGGACAACATCGTGAGGAAACCTGCATGTCTAAGATCTCCATAATGTTCTCGAAAAACATGTGACATCTGCCTACCCACACTTGGCCAGCGTGGTAGATTGTGGCCTTGCCCTTCTCATAGAGAGAAAAGGTCAGTTCCTAGCCATAGGGCAGTTCTTATACAGGGCTGATGACGATGACGGCAGGTAGCGATTGCTTCCATTCTCGCAGCCTACATAGATAGCAGCCAATTCTACAAAAAGTGTCACTCTGTGTCCTCCAATAAATCTTGAAGATAATCATTACTGTCTACATCATTTTGTTCAAGGATCAACATAAATATTGTTCATAAAAAATATATTTTATTGTATCCTGATATAAAGATTTCGCTAGTTATTTATATACATTTTACGACATATTTGATATTTTTATTATATTTTACTACTTCCCTTTCATATTGACCTAGTTTGATGTCAGATTTATGTTCTGTTTTTTTCTTAGGAGGGTTATTTTAGTTATGGAGCTAATGGATTGCTATTTTATCACAATGACAACTTCAACAGATTTTCTCGATCAGCTTTTTTATGTTATTCTGTTACGCAAGTAATTTATCGTTTCTCTTATTTGAATAAGTTGATGTTTTAATTAAAAAAGAAAAAAGTTATTAAGGACGCTCTCCGACTAGGTAGAGTGTCGATATACGAAAAGTGTATGGCGTTACAACCGTGGCACGAAATATAAATGTAGAATCTTTAATATAATTTACAATTTACAAGTGAATAAACTAGACTTGAGTGGCATCAACCAATCATGTATTATTACATTGTATTATATACATGTAGCGCTCATAGCGAGACTTGGCTTGCCGTTCGTAACAGATCGGCAAAGTTAAGCAACGCTTGCACAGGTCACCACTTGGATGGGTGACCACGTGTGGCATTTACATCTGAGCGCTACCGTGCTTCGGAGGGCACGTAAAGCTGTCGGTCCCGGTTCTTGCCTCAGGATAAGAATCGTTAGGCCATGTCGGAGGCCTTCGGGCGGTCTGAAAACTGCGACACTAGAGTTGGCCACACACTCACACGAAAAACAAAACAAACAATCATGTATTGGTCGTTGTCACGAATTGAACATCGCCGCAAACACAAAGATCGGTAATGTGTGTAAATCGAACCCGGAAACTACTCTTGGCAGGTTTGCGTATGCCAACCTCATTTCGATGGGTACCACGGTGTCTTTTATGGACCGATCTCCGAACGCCTGTAAGAGTGAGTAACCCACTTCCTCTGACTTCTTCAAGAGACAGTGGACGAGCACGTAATTTAGGTTTCTACTGTTCCGTAAAAACACTTTGCAGACTACGCCATCAATGAAGTCACTTTAAAAGTGAGACATCGCATCGTCTAAATTTTCGATAGGTATATAGGAATACTTTTGTAACCTGTATAGGAAGTAATATGAATATTTCAAAACATTTTTGATGCAAAACCATCCCCTTCTACAAAGAATATTGTCTCATACCATTTCAAGACTGAATGCTGTCTTTGATAAAGGACTATTGAATGTCTCTATATGAACATTCTGAGAAGCTGCATACAGTACGAAAAGGCCTTTCATAGCTATCAGTTGTTTCAATAAATTCTAGTTCCTTTGTCCATAGATTTACGGCCATTTTCATTATTCTAACCTTACATGGATTTTTAGATTCGAGATTCGTGTTTGACATATTTTGTATGGAGCTTATGTCAAAAACGAATCTAACTCTACAGATCTATCTATAGATCGAATATTGAATTCCGTATTTAGTCAACAAACCAACCAAATAGATTTCACCAACTGACATTTCAATCTCAATAAAAGTAGTATCAAAAAGCTCTCATAGGATTAATCATCTATCTGTCCGTCTGTCTATCTGCTGACTGACGGTTACAAATGAAAAATTTTGCTGTCGGCGTACCCGAACGAAATAATATATGGGAAAGGCTTGGCAAAAACTTGGTATGTTCGTTGAGTGAAAAATATTGATATCCCTCAAGACTTAAATAAAAGAAAGGTATCGTCATATTTCAGATTGCGTCGTTTGAATTTCGAATTTTGCAATGGCTTTTTTTAAAAACTCAAAATTAGAATCGTGCTCTCCAGAGATGATTAAGTCTGTAACGTGGGTTTTATTTCAAGAGACATAGCGTACGTCGTTTCAACGCAAACAAATTTGCTAGCAGTTTTTTTTATTCGGTTGGTTTTGAATTTTGGTCTAGCTGCATCAAGTTGTATTTGTGAATTTACTTACAGGTTATACAATTTTAGAGTAACGTTGAATGTTTTGTAATAAATACATTATCTTAGTGGCTTTACTTTACCAATTCCTCTACTATCTCTTCACAATAATTACATTTATATCTCACACACCTGTGTGAAATAAATTGTTGTGAAGAAATATATTAATGCGAAGATTAGAGAGAGAGAATTAGGAAGATGAGATAGAGGGAATTAAGGACTGTGATTGTTCCTTGTCTTTGGTGTAAAGTGAGACAGTGGAAAGAAAAAACGAAGTTACGTGAAAATAAATTTATATAGGATATAATATGATTATATTTCGGAAGGGAATGGGATGTACGGATCAAGATTTTTCCTTGCGCTGCGTAACCGAAAAATGTCTGGCAAAAAACCAGAAGGTATATATCATTTGTAACTGTCAGTCAGCAGATAGACAGACGGACAGATAGATGATTAATCCTATGAGACCTTTTTGATACTATTTTTATTGAGATTGAAATGTCAGTCGGTGAAATCTATTTGGTTGGTTTGTTGACTAAATACGGAATTCAATATTCGATCTATAGATAGATCTGTAGAGTTAGATTCGTTTTTGACATAAGCTCCATACAAAATATGTCAAACACGAATCTCGAATCTAAAAATCCATGTAAGGTTAGAATATTGAAAATGGCCGTAAATCTATAGACAAGTGAACTAGAATTTATTGAAACAACTGATAGCTATGAAAGGCCTTTTCATACTGTATGCAGCTTCTCAGAATGTTCATATAGATAAATTCAATAGTCCTTTATCAAAGACAGCATTCAGTCTTGAAATGGTATGAGACAATATTCTTTGTAGAAGGGGATGGTTTTGCATCAAAAATGTTCTGAAATATTTATATTACTTCCTATACAGGTTACAAAAGTATTCCTATATACCTATCGAAAATTTAGACGATGTGATGTCTCACTTTTAAAGTGACTTCATTGATGGCGTAGTCTTGCCATACTAGTTCTGTCTGAAGTTAAGTCTGAAGTCTATTGCGCTCGCCCATAATCGTATATTTGTCAATATTGTATTGGAAAGCGACTCGGTTCACACACACAAAAAGAAAAATTTAAAAAATGTGCTTATATCTTCTGATAAACGCCAGGTCATTCACCAGGAATCGAACTCGGTACCTCCCAATTAGGAGCTATACGCGCGTATACGCTATCCAGTGGCACGGAGGCAGTCAAATGCAACAGTACATACGAGTACCTACATAATTATACTGTTATTTATATGACTAATCGTGATCAAAACAGAAAGATACAGTAATAATCTTTATATCTCACAATTTGCAGCTTTAGAAATTGTCACATGCAGAAAGCTTTGCGTTGGATACGTTTAACGTGGAAATATTACATGAAAGATTTTTTTAGTATTTCAGTTACATTCATCACACTCCCTAAAAGTCCATGTTTCGCATTATTTGGAGTGTTATATCGTCTTTCTCATTATTCCATGGACCACCATAATTACGTAAACAAAAAAATTCTACCTTTTCACGCGCAAGCCATCATTTATCATGGGAAGCGATTGTTCATACAAATGTATCATTTTAACAACTTTATGAGGCTCCCAAATGAGTTGGGTGATTTCGGAATAAAGTCGCATTGTTACTCTTTATTTGAGTTTTTTTTGTTTGTTTATGTTTTTTGTGGTGAGGCTGAGTAATTCAGTAGGTGTAACAGTTGCAGTACGTTGCGCGTTGGTATCAACTATTGTTGCAAAAGGTAGCCTATGTATAGGTAAAAAATCTATAAATATAAATGCATCAATCCTCACACATTTCCTCATTTATAGTATTTATAAGCGTCACATAATAATAATGTTATTCTACCACTTAAACACATCATCATTTAGTCCCAAGCTACGCAGAGCTTGTACTAACATAACATAACTTCACGCATTTTATCCCCGAAGTGGTAGGCAAAGGTATTACACACACACACTTCGCCAGCTATGTTTCGGTCCCAATGTAATAGGGAGCGAGCCTATTGCCATCTACCGGGCACATCACATCAAATTCAAATTCTTTATTTTTCAAAAAGTTACATGCACCATGAACACAGGAAGATGATCTCAAACAATTTTATTGGACATTGAATAATAACGTCAACACCGGAACGGACACCCCGAAGAACACCTGCGCGCACATAGGTGCGTCTCAACCCGCCATCCGCGTCCTCAGTCAACAAAGACGCAGATGACAGGCCGAGGCGCACGCAACTCATTAAGGTGCGCACAAACGAGACGCCCACCCCAGTGCTAACGCCATTATTCAATGTAACAGACTAATATTTGTTGTGCTCTGGTACCCAAGGTAAGATTAAACTTGAGTTTTGGGTACCAGGGTCTCGTAGTGTGTTTGCGTGGTAATTACATAATAATCAGTGTTCGTGTGAGCAATCAGAAACGTGATAAGGAACGATGTTGTTGTGTGCGCGTGTATGTCTGTGTGTGTATGTATGGGTGTGTGTGTATGTATGGGTGTGTGTGTATGTATGGGTGTGTGTGTATGTATGGGTGTGTGTATGTATGTATGTGTGTGTTTGTATGTTAGTTGATCAAAGTATGGCCAGTTTAAGTAAGAATTCCGTTTCGGCGTAAGTTTTGGTCATAAGCCATTTCGTTACTTCTTTCTTACATTGGGATCGAAGCAGTGGATATATATTGCAACTTTTGTTAACTACATTGTAGAGATGGCAGCTAACTACTTTAAAATGCCGAGAGGCCAGTGTTGTTTTATAGCTCGGTGTCTGGCAAATTTTGTAAAAACGGCGCTTATTTATATGCTTAGGATCATATGCCAACGTCTTATGTTTACGTGTTACGGTCTCGAGTATAAAAAGTTGCCTTACAGTAAGAGTCTGACAATCTTGGTAAGGTTGGGTGGTCGGATATCTGAAAGGCTTGAATGTCATTACTTTTAGCACGCTTCTTTGCGCTCGTTCCAGAGGCAGTAAATGAGTTTTTGCTGCTCCACCCCATACAGTTACACAATATGTTAATATAGATTGGCATAAAGCATAGTATACCATTTTTATAGTGTTTGCATCGGCGGAGTAGCGTAGTTTTTTAAAAAGAAATATGGTTATACGTACGCGTCCTGCTAAGCAGTTGATGTAATATTTCCAATTGATGAGATTATCAATATATACACCAAGATATTTTATCTCAGTGGATCTGGTTAGTTCAGGACAGTCACACATAGTTGGTAGAGTATTTGGAGAGCAGGAATGAGCTTTCAGAATATGTGTAAGAGGGGAAGGTTGTGTGCAGATTGTAGTAGAAAAGGTGAGGTAGGTAGTTTTGTTTATATTTAGCGTCAGAAGATTAGTTGACAGCCAGTGCATTACTTCACACAGGGCTTGATCAGCCGAAGCAAATACTTCGGCCCAGCTTTTACCGTGGATAAGCAATGCAGTGTCATCGGCATACGCAAAGATCGAGCAATTGGGGAGTGTGAGGTTGCATAGGGAATTAATATATAAGAGGAACAGTGTTGGACCCAACACTGAGCCCTGTGGAACACCATAAAATAGAGGAGCGCTGTCACTGACTACAGAGTCGATTTTTACACACTGTTCTCTGTCAGATAGGTAGTCCTCAAATATTCGGTGAGCACAGCCACGGATACCCAGTCGCTCCATCTTTGATAACAGGTGTGGGACAGAGACGGTGTCAAATGCCTTTTTGAGATCAAGGAAAATGCCCAGGCATTTTTCCTTATTGTCAAGGCGTTCCACTATCTCGTCTACGAGTGAGGCCACTGCACTTTCCGTCGACATACCTGCTCTGAACCCATATTGATTCGGTGCCAATATATTGTTCTTTGCTAGCAACATTTTTAAACGTGTGTTCAGTAGTCTCTCTAGGATCTTCGACAGTGTGGGCAGCACAGATATCGGTCTGTAATTACTGACATCGTCTCTGTCCCCACCCTTATAAATTGGATGGACTATGGCTCTTTTAAAACACTTGGGGAATACACCATTCGATATGGATATATTACAAATGTGTGTAATGGTCGGTACTAGCGTGTTTGAGCACTTTTGCAATAAAATAGCTGGTATATGGTCCCACCCAACAGCAGCATCTCTACGCAAGTCACGAATGATACGTTCTACCTCACCTTCATCTGTTGGCATGAGTACCAGGGATTTCGTGATGGTTTTATCATCCTGTCCCATACTGGATGATCTCTGCGACTTTTGGTCTATCATATTTGCTAGGTTACTGCCAATACTGGAAAAATACCTATTAACTTTATTAACAGAATTTATTTGATCAGACTCTATTTTTAAAAGTTCCTTAGCTGATTTATTTGGGCAATCGGATTGCGTAATATTTTTAACCACTTTCCAGGTAGCTTTCGAATTGTTCCGCGCCTTTAGAAATTCATGTTTTTCATATTCATGCTTAAGCTGTTTTAATAATTTATTACAAAAATTGCGATATTTAATGTAGGTTATTTTAAGAATATAATTATCCGGGTCACAGTTCAGTTTCTGACACATAGATTCCGAATACATCGCAGTAGCCCCATGGTAATCCAAGGCTTAATAATTCTACGCTTAGAGGGGACATAGCATGACCTCGAGTGCGAACGTACAATTGAACCTAAAGTGTCTACTAACATTTCGGCCGCGACATCGGGGTTTGAGATATTTAGTATCTCACTAAAATCGGTATTTGTCACTTCCGTAAATACGGCGGGAAAGTCTATTTTAGTGATGTTTTTTAAATTCTTTGGGGGTTTTGGTGTTGTTTCGATATTTAAAAGAACAGGGTAATGATCGGTTATATAAGTTTTAATTACTAATGTAGTGGTTATCAAGTTAGACTTTAAAAATATGTGATCTAAACAATTTTGATCTCGGGTAGGCAATGTATGAGTAGGATATAGACCATGTGAAGCTGTCATGTCGAGATACTCATTTGCCTGTGAGTTCAGGTTATTCGGGATAATATTTAAATTTAGGTCACCAATCAGACAAATATTTTTTCAGGCAGAGATTAAAGAAAGTGTCTTGTCCAAATCATACAAAAAATTATCAATAATACGGTTACAAGGGGGGCGATACATGGCTACTATTGTAAGATCTATGGCTTCTATTTTACAGATTAGGCAATTTGCGTCTGATATATGCATTTCACTGACTGTATGTAAAATCGATGTATCTACATAAACAACAATACCGTCGTTTTGGTTTTTATTGTTTTTAGTATGATAACTTTCGTGGGTTTGAATTCTCGGAATACTTGCAGTTTTGCTAAGCCAGCACTCTGATAGTACTATTATTTCAGGTAGAATATTTATGTTATTTAAAAATACAAGAAGTTCATCGAAATTGCGATTAATACTGCGAATATTTATGTGTAAAACTTTCATTGATTTTTTAGCATTTTTTAGAAGACTCTCACATTGTTTAGGATCGCAGACATATGACTTCGTTACCCCGATTGCATCTAAATCATTAGTAATAGAATTTAGGTCAAGCATGATAATGAAAATTGTTTTTCACATAAAGGTGAGCTTTGATATTGGTGACATAATTGCATCATTTTATAGACTAGGCTAGGATTCATACATATTATGTCATATAAGATGTGATAAAATTGTATGAACTCACCGAGTTTTGTCATTTTCTGTGATTTAATTGTTACTGTACGGAATGTATAGGCTGTGTAAATGTAGCGTGCAGTTATTGAATCGAAAGGCTGCATTGAATAGTATAGGTGTGAAGAAGTAAATGTGTTTTGAATGTCTGTAAAGAGAAATGTGGTGTGTGTTTGATCTGTCATGGTTCCGTTACATGTTAGAATTTCAATACTTATTAATATACAAGAAAAATTCAAAAAATAACTGTGAAACAATCCATCCAAGTTTTTCACATACAGGAGTGTAGGATCATTGTTTTTATGGATTATTACTAAGTAATTTACTTGCGATAATGTTTGGAAATCTCTATTGTTATTGTACTTTTGGTAACTTATCAAGACAAGCTGTAGAAGAGATAACAATAGCTTCCGTACCCTCCTGTCTGCGAAGAAAAATCTTGTTGTTTTGAGCCCAACAAAACTTATAACCTTGTGAACTTGCAAACTTGCGAGCTTCAAAAAACAGCTGTCTCTGGCTGGTCGGCAGACGTCAGCAACGTAAATGGGCTTAGGTTCTCCAGAAATGCCAATATGTCCGGTATTAAGTTTTTCTTTTTGTGGGCGTCCTTTGTTGAAGATTCGAGTGACATCAAGTATGTTCTTTTTCATAGGAACCGTTAAAAGTTCCGCAACGACTGGCCTGTTTGTACCTTTTTTACCCGGAATGCGGTATATATCACGCACATCCGATGACTTTAGTGGAATCTCCAAAGTATTGCATGTTTTCATTACAAATGAAGTAAGATCAGAGGTACTTTCGTTTTCAGTCCATGGGATGTTTCTTATTTCCAGTGAAGCGGACCTTGTAGCCTGCTGCAAGTCTAATACCTTTCTCTCCAAGTCCACAATGTAGGTACGCTGTTCCTGTCGTTCTTTTTCTAGCCTTGCAACGGTTATTTTCATATCCTTATATGCCGTATTTATGTATTCGATTGATTTTTCTATCTCAATGTTTGTTTTTTGTATCTCCTTATTTTGCAGTTTAACTTCATTTATATCCTTTGATAACTTTTTAAGTAAATTGTCCTGATCCTCTTTCCATGAAGATAACATTTCCATAATTTTATTTTCAAACTCTTCAAAGGCATTCGGCTGGTCGGATGAACAATCAAGGCGAACATTACGTTTTGTGCGCAAAGTTATGTTTGAAGATTCTGTTTCGCTTTCAACAGTTGACACATCAGGTGAAGACGTAAGTCTTTGTTTTTGTTTGTCTGAGGTTGCAGTCGGTGAATGTGTCAATCGTGGCATTTCTAGAGCTCAAAATTGTAGCAGATATAGCACACAATTCAATGCCCAAAATATGTAGCGATTAGGGCGTACGATTCAGAGTGTAAACAACTACGCTCAGGTGAATCGGCCGTAGTTGTCAATGACTCACCGCTCTCAGTTAAATATGCGCTGCGTAGCGTATGGCTCCGCGTAGCCGGCCGTAGCGAGTGAAAGGCGATGACGCAATCCGTAGCTCGTAGCGCGCCGCCCGTAGCGGACGTTAATTTTACTCGCTGCGCACACGTCTCGCTGGTCGAGTGGCTTAATATGCGGTCTCCGGCACAGCTGCCCCGAGTTCAAATCCTCGCGGCTAACGACGGACGACGAATTAGAAAGGATAAGGTGAGTGTCCTTTGAGCGCGAATCACCAAAAATATATCTATCCCTTTCGAGGGGTGGAGGCCTGCCGTAAGATAGCCGCAAGAGTAAACGAGAATTGAAGTTTGACACTTTGTCCAATCGGAATTTAGATAAACAATTTAACAGTTCGAATTCTCAGCACACGCGACACACGTCCACCTCAATAGATCGCAAGAACGAGACTCGACACATGCACTATGGGTACTAGATAATATATTAATGTTTGTGAAGTTCTCCGCGAAACAGGACTAGGTCCTAGTAAGGGAGTTATCTTTAAAAAATAACACCCAGGCCAAGACAAACATCCATGTTCACGCATACAATTAATGTTTGACTTGAGCGGGAATCGAACCCCCGGATTATTCCGATCTGTCACCCTTCTTTGTCCCCTTAGGGGGACAGATAGGAAAAAAACTTTGATCTATCCCCCTGTTAGCAATGAGAGGACAGTTCGAACTTTATTCACTACTTAACCGTTTCAGCTGTCAGCATCAATGACTGTAACTTTTGATTAGTACAGTCTTATTAAAGCGTGTATAATTCTTTTCAATTTCAGTATCTCTATGATGGGCAATCTTCTAACAATTGATAGAATGCCATAGACCATGAAATTTAGTTCCTTTTATCACTGTTCACCGCTTCATCCAAAATACGTCCACTACTTTCATAGTCCACCTCCAAGGTTTCATATAGACCAACCGCTTCTTGCTTTCCCAGCAAGATAATTGATCAGCTGGCCAGTTATTTGTTCGGCTACAAACAAAAATAGCCACAACGCCACCAAAAATAAACCATCACCAAAAGAATAGTTACAAGCACCATCTTTCAAACATTAAACAAGGAAAACTCATACGATGACATGTGTATTAATTTGACAAGGGTCACAGTGCATGTAGATTTAATCTGTTCTGTTCACGCTTTTGAAGAGCCTTTTGCTTATATTAGCTTTAGTATGGCGTTTTTATTTTCAGTGTTTTTGTGTTTAAGCCAGTTATGCTTGGATGATCTTTCGTGGTCTGATATGATATAAACATATAAATAACGCTTTAATTTTACTGTTGATGATGCTTACTTATTTTATTTCTTTAATTATTTTCATCCTTTAGCGTCCCACTGGACATGCCTCCCTCTCCTTCTTCTACACATCTCTGCTTTGTGCTAGCACTGATGATGATCATGACAATGATTATTATTATTAAAATATTTGATCTGTTAATCCTTGCGTTACTGACTGACTGACAGACAAGCTACTGGCAAAACTGTTAGGCGCAGGAAGCTGAAATTTGGAATGTATGTTTCTTCGGGACCGTAGGCGTGTACTAAGCAGGGATGTCCTGAAATGCCACGGGCAGAAACTTAACATAATACTTCCACGTTAAAAATATGTTGCATTTTAATTATATATATATATATTCTTTTACGATTAACTACAATTAATAAACCATAAACGTAATACTGATTTAGACTATTATACCTCGACGCTCATCAGAACGCCCCAACAAAACACTTGAAATCTATTGAAGTATACATATTGTGAATTAAAACAAAAAAATTCAAAACAGTACTTGTGAAACGCTCCCAAAACTTTTTTATTCATTCTATATTTGAGTTTGTCTGGTTAAATTCGGCGTTAATCTGTTTTAGAGATATTTTCGTGACTTGTAAGAACTGGGGATTAATTTGGTGATTGTGTAATAGTGTCGAATATACAAGGTTTCAGGAGAGAACCAGAGTAATTATAGCTTTCTGGGGATACTAATAGCTGACTGCCACGCAAGGTTTCAACTTGACTTTTTGATACTATGTGATCCCTTCATCTTTGGGTCATGAGCACCATTCTTTGTTCTGTTTCTTAATGTACGTTGTAAGTTATCTATGACTAGCTGACCCGGCAAACTTTGTACCGACATATTTTTTGAAAGCCTCAAATCAAAGTAAGATTTTTAACACACATACATTCTCCTGGACAAACACATAAAAGAATGATTGGTCCAATTTGGTGCAGTCGTTTGGAAGTTATGGGCGTACAAACATTTCGGTGATTAATTTTTATTCATGAATATATTCCGAAAGAAATAAGCATTTTATCAGTTACCTGAATTTCTCCGTGGTCCATGGTATGTGACTGCTGATCGGAGGTCCCGGGTTCGATTCCCGGGTCGGGCAAAAGTGTTATTGGGTTTTTCCGAATACTCCGTAGTAGCCCGGAGTCTGGTGATGTGCCCGGTAACGGCAATAGGCTCGCCCTTATTACGTGGGACCTAAAAATTCATGGCGAAATGTGGGTGTAATATTTAGACCTCTGCCCAACCCTTCGGAGATACAGGCGTAAGACTATAAATAAATAGATAATCTGACTGTCATAGCTCTACTTGGTTAAGGACCAGCTGGCCCGCGCTTAATTTGTCTCAGAATGAAATGTCTGTCCTTGTGCCTTAGGACGAGTTGTTTCGGTTTGGATTAAATTAAATATCGTCAACGACGCAAAAACCAATAAATGTACTAGTTGAAACAGAAGTCACGAATATTTATTTTTATCCTGATTTTCGACTCAACTTCTGTCTCTTTATATTTCTTAGACTAACTAAGTTATACTGGTAGGGACACGAGTTATTTTGTAATGTAGATTTTAAACGAAAGAGCTGTTGTAGTCTTCGTGAAATTTAATTTAATTAAAGTATTAAGAAGAGACTTGGGGGCTACCCACTGTCTAGCAAATTTTGAGGCACGCAGCTTATGCTAACATCTTTAGTTTGAAAATGTTGAAATTGTTCTAAAAATATAGTTACATTTTTGTCATTGAAAGGGAACAATACAGGTTTTTAAGTGATGGGTCATCGAAATTGAGACAAATATAAAATTATATTTTGGTCCTTGCAAAGTTAATAAGGTGGCTTTCTGAGTATGCGTTTTCGTTGAGAGCTCTCATCTTAATATATAAAATCCTTGCGTTACTGACTGACTGACAGACACGCTACAAACGAAACTATTGGGCGCAGGAAGCTGAAATTTGGCATGTATGTTCCTTGGGGACCGTGGGGGTGCACTAAGAAGGGATTTCCCGAAATTCCCACGGAATTGGCCAAAACGGTTAAATTAAAAAAAATGCGGGCGTAGCTGCTGGCGTCCTCTAGTTCTATATAAATTTTTCATTTTAGTTACAACGAGACGCCCTAGAAAAATACACACAAAAAACAAACGACAGTCTTTAAGAAATAGTTACTAAATAAACATCCAGCTTCTGACCAAATTATTTAATAAAGTAAATACACAAACTAGAAAACCTGCTAGTATCACCATACACTCTTTTATAGTAGACTGCTTGACAAAGACCCTCCCTAATTATCCTCACAAAAGCATAGTGAGGCAATAGGAGTATTTGACCTTCTACACCACGCTGGCCAGATCGGTTTGCAAAGGGTCTGATGTCGAGTTTTTCGGCTCTGCCGCAAGATACTATTCGGTTCGTGTATTTCCCTTAGTCACCTCTAACTACACACACAGAGCAAAGTGGCTTGTGACACTTCGTATTCTTAATCCATCTCTTAACGTACTAGCATCAATCCTCTAACTAATATTGCATCTGCCCAAAGTACCCAGTAGTATTATCCAGGCAAAAGGGTCAGTAATATTTTTAACACTTTATAAAATACAATTGCAAAATATCAGCATACATTTCTCACATTATTGCCATCCAGGTTAATTGAGTTGTAATCAACATCGACGTATAAAAAGCAAAGTAATACATTGACGAATGACTACACATTTATTAATGAACAGGAAAAGTTTACTCTTTGTACATTAATATACTAGATGAGCCCGTGGCTACACCTGCGATTAAGGCTACTGCCCCACTCTCGTGGCTCATAGCGTGGCGTTATATAGCCTATAACCTCCCTCGATAAATGGGCTATCTAACATAGAAAGATTTTTCAAAACGGACCAGTAGTGCCTGAGATCAGCGCGTTCAAACAAACAAACTCTTCAGCTTTATAATATTAGTATTAGATTATGCTTTTTTTGTGTTGATATGCCGGTGTTTATTGAATAAGCTGTTTCTCGTTTCTGCATTATATTTAATTTTTAATTGTTTGTTACTAGAAGAGGTTTATTAATAAATAAATATTCATTTTGGTTTATTATGTGGTGCAATTCATACTAGAAGAGGTTTATTAATAAATAAACATTCATTTTGGTTTATTCTGTGGTACAATTCATATATATTTAATTAAAAGAATAAGGAATAAAACGATAACTTTTTGCAGACCACTGCTATACAGGTCTCCCCTTATTTGCGTCTCAATAGCATTGTGAAAAAATAGGAGGAATCGGTCTACTATATAACACTGGCTAGACGGGTTAGTAAAGGGATTGAAGCCGAGTTTGCCATCTCTTCGCAAAAAAGCAAATTGCAACGTACATTTCTCTTAGTCGCTTCTTATAATAGCGGAATAAAATGGGGTAGTGATACTTTGTATTATTTATCCGTCACCAATCTGTAACGTGCACTTATATGATCTAAAAACAAATATACTCTCATACTAGACGAGTCTGCGGTTACACCCGCGCTATTTAAGGCTCCTGGTACGCACTTGTGGCTCATAGCATTATGTTTTATAGCCATACTCGGTAAATGGGCTATCCAACACAAAAATAATGATTCAAATTGGATCAGTAGCGCCTGAGATTAGCGCGTTCAACCAAGTAAACAAATAGATTAAACTGTTCTTTTCTTTTCTAAGAGAACAGCAAGTGTGATGACAGTTTGTTCATTACTACTCGCTACGCATGTTACCGCTACGGATCGGTATTGCTATGAGTCTCGTAGCAAACAACACGTATGCAACATGTAGTTGCTACCACCTGCTACGAATCGCTTGCTACCATCGATATATATGTACTAAATATATGTCAATGCTTGCTACGCATTGTATGGCTATGCAAAGCGATGCATTGCGCACTTGTCACTCACGGAATGAAGAAACCATGCCACTTTAATTATATTGAACAAACTGAAAAATAAATATGAAAAGGAGAGAAAAAATAAATATTACTTTCTGGATAGCGGTACAAAATATACTTTACGACCTATTGTCATACGTTTCATATAGGTATATCTATACAAATAATTTTATAAAAATTAATGGAGCCGTTTTGGAGGATTGCGATCACCTACACCGTGACACTATATTTTTTTATAGATGAAAACAAGCAATCCACTAGGTTAATAAGTAGAGTTGCCGCGAATAGTGTTTATAGCGAATAGTCGAATACCGATTAATCGCCATTCACTTTGGCGAATAATCGAATAACTCGACATTACTATTCGACATAAAAAAACATTAAATACATTAAAAATATTTCTAATTTCTTCTAAGGTTGTGAGAAAAGAAAACAATAAAGTTAAAGAAATCTGTTTCATGTTATACATACCTACATATATGTAGTAAATTTAATTTTCCATTTTTAAATGCTGGCAACCCTTTTCTTGTACAAGTCTTTCTCTTTAGTTTACGGGGAATACCCCGTTTTGTATAAGTACAACCCAGCGATTATTTTATTATTGTAGGGGATTTCCCGCTCAATCAATACGCTTGTGTTTAGGATAGGCGGCACGCATTTGTTAATTGATTTTCGACATCGGTTGATGTTTTTTTCGGAGGATTCGGAGCATATTATGCAGAAAACAGCACTGTAAGAGAAGGAAAACTTGATACAAACCCTATACCAACCCGTTTGGCCAGCGTGGTATAGTAGGCCAATTCCTCCTTTCAAAGGAGAGGCCTAGTCCAGCAGTGGACTGAAAAAGGCTGATGATGATACTTATTTGAAAATTGCTATTGAATTAAAGACTTGATGAATACTTAATTAGTTAAAGTGTTACTCAAAAAGAAGAACAATCATGCCAAACCCAGGAAAAAATCTCATGTTTGGCTACATTTTGAAGAGGAAGAGAATTGTGCAAAATGTGTTTTGTGTGGTGTAAAAATAAGTAGAGCAGCAAAAAAGCAGGAACAACGGCTTTGCAGAATCATTTGAAATTCAAACACCCAGGTTAGTTTTTTTTTACCTATATTATTTATTTTACCGTTACTAAGTAATAACAAAATAAGAACGTTATATAATATAATATTTGTTTCAAAAGTTATTTTCATTTATGAAGTATTTAATTGTACTATTGTGAGTTTTGTAGCACATTATTTAAATAATTTCCGCTACCTACGTTCCTGATTAAAGGTTCTTTTCTTTGTTCGCAGATGAGTATTGTAAAATTTATGGATGCTCAAGTAGTCATGCTCAACATAATGCTCCCGCAGAATCATCTTCAAGTACCTCCTCATCCACCCAGTTGCCCAGTCAGCCTTTGGTGCAACAGTCACTGCAAAAAAAAGCTTTGGGACATCAACGATAGCCGAGCAAAAATATATCACTACTTGATTGGTGAAATGATCGCTGTTGACAACGAGCCACTTTCCATCGTCGATCATCATGTGGGCTTTAAACGTCTTATTAATAATGCTTTGCCGCAATACACCATTCCTGGCAGGACATATTTTACCGAGAACATAATTCCAGACATGTATGAGAGAGTGGTTAGCAAACTAAAAAACGAGTTAGAAAGGGCTGAAGCTATAGCATTCACTAGAGATCTTTGGACTTCTTCTGTAAATAATGCTGCATTTCAGAGTTTCACCGGACTTCAGATTCAGTTTAAAGTTCAGAAAACTTTAAACTGAATCATGGCGTTCTAAACATGGCGCATTTTCCTGAATCACACACATCAGAAAATATCAAAAGAGAACTGTTACAGTGTGTAACGAAATGGGACATACCCATCACTAAAATTCAAGCGATTGTTCACGATAATGAGGCGAATATGGTTAAAGGAGTTAAGGAAACTGTACTTCCTTCAAAGCCTTGCTTCATACATACCCTCCAGCTGGTGATAAATAATGCATTAGATAACAGTTCTCCAATAAAAGAAATTCTTACTAGTGCCCGCCGCATAGTGACACATTTTAATCAATCAGGATATACAAAACTTGAAAGTATTCAATCTGAGCTCGGACTTCCTAACCATAAACTGATTCAAGATATTCAAACTCGCTGGAACTCAACATATTACTTACTGGAGCGTCTATCTGAACAAAAAAGAGCAATTTCGGTGTATATTTCAGAATCAAGGAGCGTGAATTTTGAAAATTTGACCAGTGATCAGTGGGAGGTTATAGAACATCTGTTAAAGCTCTTAAAACCTTTCGAAGAGATAACAAAAATCACGAGTTCCACATATGCACCTATATACGATGTGATACCTAGCACTGTTTCATTAATCAGATACCTAATGAAAGATGCGCTGCTTCAACAAACTGCACGGGTTGATGATTTTAGAAAGGCGTTGATAGAAAATATGGAAGCCCGTTTTAACTTGGATGATCTATGCTTTACGAAGACATATTACTTGTCGATATTTTTAGACCCCCGCTACAAGAACTTTTACTTTGACGCTACCCAAGTTGAACGGATCCGTAGAGCTGCGCTCAGAGAAAGTCTTAGGCTTTCTTTAGATGACGAAAATGATGATTCGGATCCAGAAACGGCATCCAAAAGGTCTCGTTTAGACAATGAAAGTGAGCATGATTCGGAAACTCATAAACTATTTTGGGCATGTTTTGAAGAATCATCTATAGAGCAACCTACTGAAGAGCAACACAAGAATGCCACTGCTGAAGAAATCGCCAACTACATCGCATTAGCAAAGGCTGACAGAAAAATAAACCCATATGAATGGTGGGCTTTGAGTACCAATAAGAATAGATTTCCTATTTTAAATAAGCTTGCTAAACGATACTTAATCACACCAGCAAGCTCTGTTTATTCAGAAAGACTTTTTTCCGAGGCAAGTTTAATTTACGAGGAAAAACGAAACCGACTTGCTCCAGAACGTGCAGAAAAATTGATTTTTTGCACCACAATCTGCCTCTGTTGGATTTAAATATTAATTAAAAAGCCTTACTAATTTAATTTCATGAACATGATAGGCACAGGCACATATTACAGATAATAATTGATATTGTGTATTGTTTTATTAAGGAAAATAATTAAAAACAATATTATTTTTAACTTATTAGTTGTTTTGTTCGTTAAAAGTTTATTTTCGACGACTATTCGCCGAATGCCGAATAATACTAGCTATTATTCGGTATTCGACGAATATAAAAGAAAATGACGAGTAATGCCGAATACCGAATAATAGCGAGTATTCGCGGCAACTCTATTAATAAGTTCTCTCTTTTATGAAATAGGCCTGTGTCTAGCAGTGGCCGTTTGTCGGCTGATATGATGATGATAAGACAGTAAATGGATTGCCTGATGGTAAGAAATTACCGCCACCCATAGATATCCTCAACACCAGAAGATTCATTAGTTCGTTCTCAAATTTTGAGATGGAAAAGGAATAAAACGAGGTGCCGGCCGAGGCACAAAGAAAAGGGAATGGCGTCTCCAGCACTCTCGCTCACCGAATTTACGGAATTTCCACGGTATCAAAAAATCGGTAAATTAAAATACAACGTACCTTATATTTAGCCCGAAGTTTCGGCGTGAGTTACACGAGCCGTAGACACCGTAAGAGTCATCCATTCACTGACCCATCCACTAGGTTTTAATATCGTAGTTACCAGAAAAAAAAAGGTAACATACTATAAAATTGTTTAGGCGGTTCGGTATATGTTACATCACGGAATAACGGAAGTGAAAGAAAATCGTACAGTAAATTACAATCTGTTCATATAAAATTCTTGCGTAACTAACCGACGGAAATACAACGCACATATTCGTAGTGGGTACACCACTACGAATATAAGGAGGGATAACTTGTAATTCCCACGGGATCGGAAGACATGGTAAAAATAAAATAAAATATGCGGGCGTAGCATCGGGCGTTCTCTAATGTATTTATTATACAGGTTTTAAAATTCGACTGCCAAATGTGTCAGTATCATGTACTGGATCACTAGTATTGGTTTTCCGTACGCCGTCTCTTACATCCAGTTTATATAAAAAAAAAATGAAAATTAATTGAGTAAACCATGCCAGGTTACTAATTACAAGCTTGTGCATACATACAGTTTCAACAAATACAAGAAATTAAGGGGATAAAAAAGCCGAATAATTAATAATACAATAAAGCCGAATGATTAATAATACACGTGCTTCGCTTCACATATGAATACTTTTTCAAACGAAAACACATTAAATTTATCGCAATATAAAGTTCTCTAAAACAAAGTCTGGCCACAAAAACGGGTAGAGGACAAAAGATCTATGATAAAGTGACCGGGCCAATTAACTTATATATACGAATTAGAACCATTTTAGTTAACATTAATTTAATAGAAGCGTGCATAGGGTTCCCACCAAGAACTTAGGGTCCCAAGCCAACCTCACCTGCAAGTGGTGCACCTGCCGATCAACGGACGAGGCTCTGGCAAACAAAATGTCCCAATAAGCGGCAATAGGTTCGCCACCTATTACGTGGGATCAAAACACTGGCGAAAAGTGGGCGTTTAATATGCCTCTGCCTACCCCTTCGGAGAAACAGACGTGAGTCTATGTATGTATGTATGTAATTTAATAGAAGTTTTTGGTAATAAGATCTGCTTTTCGGTTAGTTACTTTAATATTTTAATTATTTCGAGTACTTTGTTTTTTCAAAGAGTTTTTTATTATCTTAGTTTTTTTTATTTGAAGTAGAGTTAGTGATAGAATTAATAAAAGTAACAGTAATAATATTAAGGCACAAATTTTAATTACACATTACATAAGAGTTAAAAAAATAAAATTACTGCAAGGCCAGAGTTCGTTGGTAAAGTAATAACACGTAACTTCTTACGCATTACATGACTTCACGCCTTTATCCCCGAAGAGGTATGCAGAGGTTTATTACACACCAACAGTTCGCCAGTTATGTTTTGATCCCAATGTAAAAGGGGGGAGATTATTGCCATCCACCGGGCACATTATTAAGCGAGCGATAATTAACATTTTAAATACACACATAACTTCGAAAAGTCAGAAGTGTGTGCCCGTTGTACCTTGGGATCGGACCTGAGACCATCGTTTCAGCAGTCCTTTACCTACACCACTGGGCTATCACCGCTTTATAGTAATAAACTTGAATAATAATAGCATTTTATTACTTTTTTAATTTTACTATTTCAAATTTACTTCGTTATTTTCTTTTTAGTTTTGAGAAGCTTTCGAAGTCGTTATCGTTATGGTATACTTCGTTATAAGACTTGTATTTCGTATGTTGTGTTAATGAAAAGAAAATACACATTAGCTCTTCTTATAAATTATTTTCCAAAGAAACAAGATACACAAAGATGCTAACCTTAAGCCAATATTAATCATTCACCAAAAAAGTGCAAAGCGTACAAGTGTACGCTTTGCACTTTTTTAACTGTGCCTTATCTGGCAGATAAGTATCTGCCAGATAAGGCACAGTTATTTTTCACTTCGACACGTCATAAGCGTCCGTTCGATGGAAAATGGAGTGATATCGCGACATTGACTTTGAGTTGACGGCTGAGCGAAAATGATTGGAAGATTTGGATGTTCAGTTTCTGTGCGAATATTTCTGTGGCCCGATAAATGTTGTTGTAATATTTGAAGATAAGTCTTTAGTGTTATGGAAGCCTCATGTTTTCTTGGAAAATGTTTCGATTTTATATCATTTTGACGCGTTCTCTCGTACGTTCTAATGCTCTGTTGTGTATTTATTGATTTGAATATAAAATTATTGTAGACAAACAATAAATAGCAATAATCCATGAATAAGACTCGTGTCAAAATGTTCAAGGGTTCGTAACGACTGTCAAAGATCTTCATAAGAGCTGACACCGACGGCTTACGTACTTTCCGAGGACACGGGACACAAAGTAATTTTAATACGCACATAACTTTAGAAAAGGTCAAAAAGGTTTTGAATCTGAAAACCTCTGCGAAGCAGTCTATCGGTACCTCCGGCTATCACTATATTGCCTTTTCAAGTTATTTTGTTCAATATCACAAATATAGCAAATTACTGATTAACTAAATGTGCCGATGTATATATTAATACTAATATAAGCTGAAGAGTTCGTTTGTTGGATTGAGCAAGCTAATCTCAGAAACTGCTGGTCCGATTTGTGTACTTATTTGTGTTGAATAGCCCATTTGTTAAGGAAAGCTGTGGGCTATATAACACGACCCTATGAGCCACGGGCGCGGAGCAGTAGCCCTAAATAACGCGGGTGTAATCGCGGGGCGCATCGTCTTAAGTTGCTAAGCTTAAAGTAAGTAAAGGCAATCGAGCGACATTCAATTAAAGTCCACTGACAAAAGCCACATTCAAGTTGATGCTCTAAATAGCTATAGTATTCGCCATCCTTTAGAGGCAAACCCCTCGCAGCGGGAGGAGTCCTAAAGTAATGATGCGCGGACGAGAAGTCACTGGCGTGGCTCAAACGAACGGTAGCGGGACTGAAGTTACCGATCGAAGGAACCGGGCTGACCGTCATCAGGCAGACGGATCTTGCAAAGCGCGTACGCGCATCGCTCTGGCTGCCGAAGTCGACCAGCCTGGAACTCCCGAAGATCCACCACCTCCTAGCTGCCCAAAACCCATGGTACGCTGTCCAAACATGGCAACTGTACAGCGCCACCATGCAAGAGCACGGCCTATACCTGTCTTTGGGCATCCCCGAATCGGAGGTTCTGAGAATCGAGGTGCGCGACCGCCAAATCTCCTTCTTCACCGGCAGCGTGTACGTACTGTTTCACGCTGCCGGGGCTGGCAGGACGGTTGCCATGCTCAGGTAGATGCCGCCCGCCAGTAGGCACACGCAGGGATGAGAGACAACATCGGCCGTCCCCAGCACGTCGGGCACAGCCCGTTTACACACAACGCCCGCAGCGACATCAATGTTCTCGGATCTTCGTCAGACTAGAGTCGTACAGACGAACCTCAAGCACAAAAAGATTGCAACGGCTACCCTACGCAGGCTGCTGCAGGTTAACCATCACACCATAGCCCTAATCCAGGAGCCGTGCATTAGAGGCGACACCATATGTGGACTTAACAACATCGGAGGTAAGATAATGCACAAGAGCTCGGCTCCTAAGCCGAGAACATAACATACATTCCCTGAACGATATCAGCACTGCTGCTGACCAACTTTTGTTCTAGAGACCTCACCGTCGTGGGGTCTACATGCCCGGAGATGAGGAGATCCCATCGAAGGAGCTGGCCGAGCTAGTGTAGCACTATGAGGACCACGGCTAGCAGATATTACTGTCGGCAGATGCCAACGCCCACCAACCACTGTGGGAAAGCCACGACGCAAATAGACGAGGTGAGATCCTAACTGAATACATCTTCACAACAACCCTATCTGTAGTCAACAACGGCTCAGAGCCCACCTTTGTTAGCTCCAGATATCAAACCATAGTAGACGTTACACTGTCATCGGATGGGGTCGCGGAACTCGTCACGAACTGGCATGTGTCCGCCGAACCATCCTTTGCCGACCACAGACGTATCTGCTATGACATACAAGTGCAAGAGAGGGTCCTACAACCAAAGCGCAACCCACGCAATACCAACATTGCGAGATACAAGATCCTGCTCGAACAAGAAATAGCCATGTCAAATTTCAATGACATGACCGACAGCACTGCACACATAGAACACAACAGTTCTCTTATCAGCTTATAACTTATCAGCTGTCTCTGATCCCAAAATGATATCTCAGCACTGCCGTAGGGTTAGCACGCACATACATATAGCACTTTATTATTGTTATTATTATTTGACGGATTACTAAATGTTAATTTATGTTTGTGTTTTAGTTAATTTTTAAATTTAGTTACCCTTTTTCGCCACTTTCTGGTTTATATAATGCATGCTGTGAAACTCTGTAATGGTCTTTAGAATCCCATGTCACATTGTTACCATATAATGTACCTACTTTGTAAACAAGCTGTTGGGTTTCCTATCAATAAATAAATAAAATAAATAAACACTAATTTATTAACGAAATGCATACAACGTAGCTGCCAACAAGCCTGCCCACCACACTACCGAAGACATGTAGTAAAACCCAATGGTGGGGATCAGAATTGGAGAAGCTCAAGTGTAATCTGAGGAAACTCTTCAACTGGGCCAAAAACACAAAGAAAGACATGGATTGGGACAAATATAAAGAAGCCCAGTCGCACTACAAGAAACGCATACGATTCCGCAGGGGGGAGTCCTGGCGAAATTTCTGCATCAACATTAACTCCACATGCGAGGCAGCCAGGGTAAAAAAGATCCTATCACAGGACAGCAACAAGATCCTAGGCTCCATCAGGAAGCCTGATGGCACCTACGCAATCACAGACATGGAAATAAACCAAGTGCTAATCGAAACACCCTTCCCAGGTTGCACTGTGACCAACGGCTGTGATTGGGAAGAATCAGAACACAGACCACCGACCCAAACAGACTGGACGATAGCCAACAACATGGTCACCGTGGACCGGCTGAAACGGGCAATTGATAGCTTCCAGCCGTATAAATCTGCAGGCCTGGACGAAATAACACCAGTACTTCTAAAATGGGGCTGCACAACGATTGTGCCTCAGCTACTCAGCATATACAGAGCATCTATAAGCGCACAATTACATACCACGAAGGTGGAGGAAAGCAAAAGTCATATTTCTCCCAAAACCGGGCAAAACGGATTACACACAAGCGAAATCGTTCAGACCCATCAGTTTAACCTTCTTCCTGCTGAAAACGCTGGAGAGGCTCGCTGGTAGGTACCTGTGGGAAGGCGCACTGCTACGCAGACCACTACACCAGCAACAACACGCCTACAGAAGTGGCAGATAGACGGAATCAGCGCTTCACTCCGTATATATAAATATATAATACCAATTAATATGTTATTACTATCAATAAAACGTTTCGATTCACATCTGCGGTTTTATCTAATTTTTATACACGTGACGCTCCGAGTACGGCGCGCCGCGTTATGTTGTGTCCGGCGGCCCCGCCGAGCCGCCACGCAAGTCCCGGCTGATTCTTGTCGTCACATAAACAGGTAAATATTTATACCAAGGAGCGTATCTTCTGGCTGACGCCGCACCGCCGCTTGCCGTGTCGTCAGCCAGTTTTATACCAATTTATTGACACGTATAAAAATATATAAGACAAACTTTTGTTTACATCTTTCATTTATATATATCTTACTATTTATAAGGTCTGTTCATATGAATCATGATTTATTAATGTATTTAAGTATTTTATGCTCTCGTTATATCCATACATATACATATGCATACATCACCAGTCACTACACAAGCATGTAATGGTGGACGGCTCGGGTCCACTTGTCATCCGTGCCTTCACAACAGGGCTCGTCTGAAAACCGGCGCCAGACCTTAGTGGCCTGGCATATGTCGAGATGAGCAGGATGCATGAGGTTGTTGCTTCGTGAGACACAATATCAGCTGTAAAATTATTCTCTATATGTACATGATATTTCACACTATTGTTTGTTTTTATTTGTTTTTCTTTTTGTCTAGTATAGGTACGTAGAACTTTTACTGTTTTCTTGATTGAATTTAACTGTATCTGTTGTGACTTGTGTTTCATTGGCAGCAATAAATGTATCTTTATCTTTATTGGGGACCATAGAGACAGTTCTATCTGACAAACTAATGACCTTAGGCGCCTTCATTGACATAGAAGGCACCTTTGATAAAACTAAATTCACCAGCATTAGCCGAGCCCTTGACAAGTTCGGAGTTGAACAAACCGTCAGTGGCTGATCAATCAACTCCTGAAACAAAGAGCTATTCAATTCACGGTTAACAACACCACAAGGGGGATAGTAGCAAAAGGCTGCCCACAGGGAGGTGTCCTATCACCCCTGCTATGGAACATAGTGGTAGACGATCTGTTGAGAAGCCTGAATGACAAATGCTTCTACACGGTCGGCTACGCAGATGATATAACCATCCTAATCAAAGGAGACTCGGAAGACATGATCCAATATCGGATGTAAGCAGCTATCAGGCTCATGGAGCAATGGTGCAACCACCACGAACTGACGATTAACAATAAATAAAAGGAACACCCGTATGACCAGAAAACCAAAACTTTTTGGCACGGAGCTCAACCTATCGAGTGAAGTTAAGTACCTGGGCGTAACACTCGACCATAAGCTCAACTGGAATAAACACATCACCACTAAAACCACAAAAGCACAATCTTCTGGCAGTGCAGGAGAATAATAGGCAACAAATGGGGTCTCAAACCATTCATCATCCTCTGGATGTACACTGCCATAATACGCCCCATGCTGACATACGGTGCAATATTGTGTTGGCCACGCACTCAACTAAGCACAGTCAAGAGCAAGCTACAGAGCATACAACGCCTTGCCTGTCTGGCCACAACAGTTGCATGAAAATAACTCCAATGGCGGCATTGGAGGTGCTTCTCGACCTGCGACCATTGCATCTCATCATCCAGCAGGAAGCGGGTGTCACCGCGATCCAGCTCCATAAGGTCGGGCTCTGGCAAAGAGATGACCGAATAACCCATGCACGCCTGAAAAGGATACTAACTGGCAAAATCCCGATGCTGGATCAAACGTGCGACCTCATACCCAAAACCTTTGTCTTTGACAAAAAATACCGCATACAACTGCAAGAAGAGCACGAGGATAGCTCTGGTATACACGAGGTTAGAGTATACACAGACGGCTCGAAAACGAAGTATGGGACGGGTGCTGGAGTATTCTCCCATGACTTGAACAACAATCTCTTAACATCGCTTGGTAAACTCAACACCATCTTTCAAGCTGAATGCGTTGAGATTATAAGGGCGGCGACGGCGATCGCGGCCAGAAATGTGAGTGACTTGTCAATACGCATCGTCACAGACAGTGCCTCAGTACTACAAGCTCTCGGCGGCAACTGCATTAACAGCGGCCTAATCATGGAGTGCCACCAAGAGCTGCAGAAAATCGCAGCGAGGAACCGGGTCACGCTTCAGTGAATACGAGGACACAGCGACTCCACGGGCAATGACGCAGCAGACCAACTGGCAAGGAAAGGATCGAACACAACAGCTCTGGGGCCCGAACCAATTGTTCCCATACCGTTCAGCCAACTAAAAACGTGGTTACGCGAGAGAACCCTACAACAACATGAAAAGAGTGGGCAGAACTGAAAGAGTGTAGGCAATCTAAAGATGCCATCCCCAGAAATGAAATCCCCAAAAAATGCTGCACTCCAGCAGGAAAACACTCAAGCATCTGACTGGCATAATAACCGGCCACTGTCCACTAAATAAGCACTTCTACAATATTGGCGTCACGGACAGCCCACTATGCAGGGGCTGCATGTAGACTGAAGAAACACCCGCTCATGTGATTCTAAGTTGCACCAGCGTGAGTGACCAACCGTGTTGTCCGAGTGGTGACGGATTAAGAATACGGAATGTCACCACCCTATATCATCCCATGGGTGTCGTAAGAGCCGACAGAGGGAGCATATTATGCAGAGAACAGCACTGTCAGAGAAGGAAAACTTGATACAAACCCTATACCAACCCGTTTGGCCAGCGTGGTATAGTAGGCCAATTCCTCCTTTTAAAGGAGAGGCCTAGTCCAGCAGTGGACTGTTAGAGGCTGATGATGATGATGATGAGTGACCAACGGACGAGTTTCCTGAACAATCCCAGAACCATGAGCGAAGTTATACTGGTCAACTCATGGCATTCTAGAAGGAGCTTTCATGGTATGAGTAGTAGGCGACAGCCATGTCACTATTCACGCACAATAGCCCAATTTTGTGGCTAAGTGCGGAAAACACCTGTCCAACTAACTAACTAGCTATAGTATTCTCGGTCACTTCCACAATAAGAAATGATTACTATATAAAATGTACTCGCTACACATCTAAAACATTGTCATTTCTTAAAATTGGTCGCGGTTATCGTCGGGTAAGGGAATAAATTGTTATTGTCCGCCATTTTGGATCTAAAGGACAGAGCTCATTAATATTTTACGCGGCCTTTTTACAGAAATTAACATTTTGAAGATCGTCGTCACGTTTCCAACGTCATATGGTGGGGCTATAATTATAGGAGTAAGGGTCTAAGGCCATTGCCGCGAAAAATGAGCGGACAGACTAATATTATAAATGGAAATGTGTGTATGTGTTAATGATTTTACGTCAAAATGACTGCAACGAATTGATGATTTCTTGTAAAGTATGTATACATATGTTAAGGCCAAGGAGACGAACATGTGCTGACTGTGATTGCAAAAATAAAACTCGAAAGAACGGAGTTAGAGGGTAAAAGTTACTACAGGCATAATATTTTCTTGAGTTTACGCGAATGCTACACATTGAAATTAAACTACAGTTAACGGATTCTATCGCGTTATATTGGTTTCACTGGTTACATTTAAACCGAATGATCTAGAAACTACATTTTTATTACTAGCCAACATTTTGAATTCTTTACAGGATTCATGTTCACGACAGACTGAGGTGATATTTGTCTTTGTCTTGAGTTTAAAAGTTATCTCAAAGTACCCGAACATTTTTCAACTATTGGTGTTACTATCTACGCAGAATGTGCTTACTATGAGTATGTAATAACCAGTGAAACTAATGTAACGCGATAGAATCCGTAAACTGTAGTTTAATCACTACATGCATTTTTTTTATTAGTTGGAATATATGTATTAGAGTTGGTTCTCAGATGTAATGTGTGCGGTTAACGGTATAAGTTTTACCTTTAGATAATTTCCTTACAGCGCCCCCCTACATGAGAAAATAGCTTGCGGTAAGCAAGTTCAGCGCAATATATTTTCGATAGTTTCAAGGCTTATTAGCTACATACTTAGCTCTTCTAAAATAGCAGTTGACTTATTTCGGCTGAGCAGATGATAAAGCAAAGGTAAACCTTCGCTTAGAAAGTTCATTACTCAGTTAGCTAGTCTGTGAGAAATAAGTATGCGGACAGCAAGGGTTCAGTATTTTTTAAGACGAATTTTTCCAAATTTTGTGCGGAATTGTCGTGCATACCGTATAAGTGGGTTGCGACCTCACACGTCATCACGTTTCGACTCGTAAAAATATGGATTCGTAATATGTTTCCGACATCCATATTATATTTTTGTCATAAGGCTGCTTGGAAGGGTAAAGGAACACATCTCGTAATGTTGGTGTTTATTCTATCGTTATAATAAGACTCGTGTTTAGTATGTTTATAAGATAAGTATATTTCTTTGAAATTATATCACTTGATAGTTAATTTCAGTAGTAAGACGTGCAAAAAATATTTCCCCGAAAAAATATTATAGTATTTGAATGTCAATCTGAATAAAGTTAAAAACAAACCCAGATTTATTTTCTAGAAGTATTAAGTCATAGGTGATCCCCCAAGCGTTATCCCAGTAGCAACCTGGTGCCCACTTACTAGTCTAACTGGATTTGCCTTAATATTAGCTTTTCCAAGCAGCTACTGCCTGTTTGACCTCCGCAACACAAAGAGAGAGTGTGCCCAGAAATGAAAAGGCTCTTAGACTGACTCATACTAAATATGCTATATTTCACTTTATTGTTTATATCATCATTTACGTTCTATATAAGGATCGAGTCACGGACGTTAAGTCAGCCGTAAGCTTTTTATTGTCAAGTTGTGTTTATAAAATAAAAAAACCGTTCTATTCATAACCATTTATACGTTAAAATATTAGTTTCAGTGCAATACATAGCAACAACTGTTATACAACATTAATGTGCAGTGGAAATTCTAAAAACTAACTAAAACTAAATACTAAATAAAAGTGACATTAATTCTACCCGAATTTAAAATAGTAAAAGTAAAATACTGAAAATACAGAAAAAACATACAATGTTTTGTGTTGCAAGTGTGCGGACTGCCAGCCCTAGTATTGGCGTGGGCTGTTTATCTTCCCGCGCTGAAAGATACTCCTGTAAACACTATAGATTTAAACATTGGGGTCAGCGACATCTATTTGTTTAGCACTATACTTCTACATATAAGATACCACTGAGAGATTTAATAGGTTCAGGAATACCGCCATCTATCCGTCTGCGCCAGGATTAACATAGATCGATATAGTTCAACACCAGAGTAATTGTAACGATGCCGGGACTAAAGTGTGGCGCCTGTAGTAAATTTATGACAGCAGCAGATGGCGTTAAATGCAATAAATGCAACATTGTTTTACCATCGCTCGTGTGTGGCCTTGCCACAGGCGGGTACCCCAGCTGCCGCATGGTACTGTCCTGAATGCAAGAGGAGGACAAAAAATCTACCTCGGACTGACGAACCATCGTCGAATAAGTCACCGCCTGTAAGTGAAGCTGTCACGCAGGAGGCATTCACTGGCATCGGACAGGAGCTGAGCCGATTTCGAAAGGAACTGCATTCTGTAAGGGAAGAGTTTCAGGCCTTCCGAGCAGAGATGGCAGAACTGAGGACTCTTAGCGCTCGTTTTGACAGCCTGGAGAAGCGCGTCGAACTCCTGGAGCAATCAAATAGCAGCCAAGGAAGGATTTGCTCTACAGACCTTGAAGAGGTTGTAACCCAACTATAGCTCGATCTCAATGAACGTGACCAACAACTCCTTGCCAACGATATTGAGATCACCAACATCCCGGAGAGCAACGGTGAAAACCTTCTTCACACTATGGGGTCTCATAGCTACCAAATTGGGTGTAGCTATTGAGGACCGTGATATAGTGAGCATACATCGTGCTGGTGGGCGATATCTAAATGTGACTGACTCATCGGGTCCTACTGAAAGCCGCCCGCGTGCCGTTGTCGTCCGACTTATACGGAACGACCTACGGAACACCATATTAAGAGCGGCTCGAGTGCGCCGTGGTGCTGACACTTCTGGTCTGAATCTTCCCGGACAGCCAAAGAGATTTTATGTCAACGAGCGCCTTACCAAGCGAAACAGGGCGTTATTTCGTCAAGCGAGGGAAGCCGGGTTGCGTTGTGGGTGGAAGTTTGTCTGGACCAACAGGGGCAGAATATTTGCCCGGAAAACACCCGGCGATGACGTCTGCCCCATACGTAGCGAGGCTGACATCATGCACACGTTCGGCGCTGGAACTGGAATGCAAAATAAAACAACATAATAATTGGTATCATTTTTACTTGCAGCTTCTTATTTACTACAATACCATACATTACATACATATCTGGTTATTGTCGGACATAAGCATAATTTACAAGATAAATGCCAAGAATAAATTAGTCAAGAATTTCAGAGTACACTTAATATATTAGTTCCAATAATATTGACATCGATTTACTAAATCAGCATTTCACTTCTTCATCGCAATTTGATGCGACTACTAAAGCTAAGACTTTACTCGATCTTTCCACGCTTCCAACTCCAAATTATCCACATTTCGTCTTTAATCAAGTTTCTGCGTGTGATGTTAAAAGGTGCGTATTATCGATTTCGTCCTATGCTGTCGGTAATGATTGCGTCAGTCGTAAGATGATTCTTCCTATCCTAGACGAAATCCTGCCCATCCTTTGTCATATACTTAATTATTCCTTATCCTGGGGCGTATTTCCAACTGCTTGGAAAGATGCCCAAATTATTCCTTTGCCCAAAAAATCGAAACCTACTTCCTATTCTGACTATCGTCCTATTTCCGTGTTACCTTTCCTTTCTAAAGTGCTCGAGCGCGTAGTCCATGTCTAACTCACTACTTTTCTTAACAAGAACCTCCTATTCAATCCTTTACAATCCGGTTTCCGTCCTAGTCACAGTACTGTTACGGCACTGACCAACATTACCGACGACATTAGGTACGGTGTGGAGAAAGGCAATTTAACGGTACTTTGTTTACTGGACTTTAGTAACGCCTTTACCGTTGATTTCCACACTCTACTCGGTATATTACGCTCTATTAACATATCTCCACCAGTGATTGATTGGTTTCACAGTTATCTGTTTGGTCGTCGGCAGCGTATACGGATCGAAGACGCTTTCTCTTCGTGGTGTAATACGACAGCCGGCGTTCCACAGGGTGGCGTTCTCTCTCCATTACTCTTCTCAATTTTCATAAATTCCATCTCCTATCAACTTTAGTCATCCTACCACCTTTATGCAGATGATCTTCAAATTTACACACAGGCACCTGCACATGAGCTGTTTGAAGCATTTGGGATCATGAACTGCGATTTAGAACGGATATCTGCTTGGAGCCTGAGATTTGGTTTGCAGATCAATTCTTTGAAAACACAGATTATCGTTGTTGGTAGTCCCAGGATGATTTCTCGCATTGACTGGAATCTGCTACCCCAAATTACTTTTGGTGGTATCCCAATACCTATAAGTGATTGCGTGAAGGACTTAGGTGTTTATATTGACAAAACTCTATCTTGGGGACCTCAAATCACCGAAGTTAGTCGCAAATTGTTTGCTGCGGCGGGGACTTTGCGAAAATTGCGGAACTTTCTGCCGATTGCCACTAAGATTGCACTTGCAAACTCTTTTCTATTACCTATCCTTGACTATGCCGATGTCAGCTATCTAGATCTCACTGAGGAGCAACTTGATAAGCTTGAGCGTCTGCAAAACTTCTGTATTAGGTTCATATTTGGATTACGTAAATATGATCACGTTTCTAATTTCCGCAATAAGCTCAAGTGGCTGCCAATTTGCCTTCGGCGGAATACTCACATTCTTTCCTTACTCTATAATATTCTCTTCAATCCTTCTTCTCCATCTTATTTGAAAGAACGCTTCAAGTTCCTAAGTGACTCTCATTCAAGATCAGGTCTTAGGTCATCGGTAAATTTGAGATTGGAAATGCCAATGCATTCCACTACTTTTTACGATAAATCCTTTACTGTTCAAGCGGCACGGTTGTGGAATGCATTGCCTGTTTCCATCAAACTGGCTCAAAATATCACATCTTTTAAAAAATTTGTGAAAAACCACTACTTATCTCTTTAACTTTCCATAACATTGTCAAACTCACACTTTCTTTTTCTCCCCTTTTTTACTATTGTCTACTCCCATTACTTAATCCATTATATTATTGTATGTATATATGTATTTATATTATAGTATATTTATTAGTTTATTTGTATAGAATAGTGTGTATTCGTATTTTGTTTCATTAGTGTCTTACTACGCTAAAACTGCCCTATGTCTGGCTCCTTACTTCTCTTTTCCATAAGGGTTGCCTGTAAGAGATTGCTTTTTAGCGATAAGGCCGCCGTTTGTGCAACATGTATTAATCTGCTTAATGTCTTAAATTCATTTGGTGTACAATAAAGATTATTATTATTATTTGTTTCTCTTTCACGCGTACTTTTCTAACATATGATGTCAAAAAAGTACACGGCCCTTTGGCAGGCGTACACGGAGACATAGGTCCAACGCGCAGAGGCCCTTTGAGAATTTTAATCTAGAATGTGGTGGCACACCTACTGAGGAGCCTCCATAACTGCACTATGAAGTACAGCCATGGACTAGCCGCAGCAGGTTTAGGACTATTGCTACTTGTAGGGAAACTAATTACTCTGGGATATTGTGATGGGTGTTCAATGGATAAGTGAATATGAAAACTATGGATGAAAAACGGCGTCTGCCCTAAGCACTCTTATAGTACGTCGAAAAGGGGCAGACGGTGACTCGCCAACTCACTAGATGGGCCCTCTCTAAATAGCCACCATGGTAAACGAAGTCTGCCATAAAGGCAGCCAGAGGGCATTATTATTATTATTATTATTATTATTTTCTTTATTTCACATTTCTCGCATAAAATATTAACATATTTTTAAATATATGATATGTAAATTTTATATGATATATAATAATAATAATAATTATTATTATTATGGTCATCTAAATTTATTTTATTTTATTTGTTTGTATGCTTGGAGCGGCAGGGTTATCAGGAGGCGGGTGGATTGTACTGTGGCAGGTACAGGCTCTAAGAAATACTCGCAAATCCGATGACGACCTTGTGACATGGCGAGTTAGCACCGCCATTAAATAAGTGCTTGGCCATTGTGGGGAGGGGGGAGAGCCTAGTGGTGAGCTAACCCTGGCTACTGGGGCAACTAGGTCATCACTGGAGTTGGGGTGCTGGGCAGGGCAACCCAAAAGAGTCGGCGGCGGAAGAAACCATCACTGTTCAACGGCGGCGCTCATAGTCCTGAGGAGGATTACTGTCTTGGCGTCAGGTAGCAACCGGCTGTAAAAACCACAACCAATCAAAATCTCCTTATCCAAGAAAAATATGAAAGTACGCAATAAAGGAAGACATATACATACTAGGGCGTCCCCCTCAAGCGACGGTCGAGGCAACAATGTTAGGGCGTCCCCCTCAAGCGACGGTCGAATGAACACAGGCGCATCTCTACGTTTAGCCACATGGAATGTCAGCTCTATGACGGGCAGAAGTGCCGAGCTCAGCGACGTACTCGTCAAGAGAAAAATAGATGCATGCTGTGTACAGGAAACCAAGTGGAAAGGGGCAAAATCAAGACATATCGGCAATGGGTTTAAGCTCATATATAATGGAACCGTGGCAAATAAAAATGGCGTGGGGATCATACTATCGGAGAAATTAACAAACAGGCTTGTAAAAGTTGAGAGAGTTAGCGATAGACTAATGTTGGTGAAAATAGCACTTGAAAACCAACCATGCTTTAATATAATATCAGCATATGCTCCGCAGACAGGAACTACCGACAGCGAGAAAGAAGCATTCTGGGATGATCTGTATAACCTAACTAATACTATACCTTCGTGCGAGTCCGTACATCTGGGCGGTGATTTGAATGGCCATGTTGGCGAAAAAGGGAGAAACTTTGAAAGATGGCATGGTGGATACGGGTACGGTGCACGGAATAATGATGGAAATACTATCATGCAGTACTCATCTGTCTATGACCTAGCCATCATTAACACCTTCTTTAAGAAAAAAGAATCACATCTAATCACATACCAAAGCGGTGGCCATTCCACGCAAATAGACTATATGCTAGCAAGACGAAGTAGCTTAGGAAGATACAAGGACTGTAAAATCATACCTGGAGAACCTCTCACTACCCAACACAGACTGATGGTGGCTGTTTATAGTTTGCCGAAGCCAATTAACTTGAAAAGAAAGATGATACCCAAAATAAAATGGAGAGACATCATTGAACCTTCTGGTGAACTTTTTATCAAAGATCTGAAAGACTACCTATCCAACGACGATACAGCAGCCTGTACAGCGCAGGAAATGTGGGAACGCTTCAAAAAAGTATGCATAACAACAGCAGAAAAATACCTGGGTAGAACCAGAAGTAGAAAAGGTCCAAACAAGGAAACTCAGTGGTGGAGTTCCGATATTAGGGAGGTCATATTGGCAAAAAAGGACAGTTTCAAGTTATGGCAATCCACACAAGATGAAAATGACCGTAAAACATACCAAGATAAAAAAAGCAGGCTAAGCGACATGTGGCAATTGCAATGGCAAAATCAAACAGCAAGTTCTACGAAAAGTTAGAGTCAGCCACCACAGATGTTAACATTCATAAAATAGCAAAAATGAGACATAACAACACAAAAGACTTAACAACAGTAAAATACATAAATGATGAAGCAAACCGACTTCTAACTCAAGACGAGGACATTAAAAACAGGTGGACAGAATACTACAGAGAGCTACTTAATATATCACGTCCCAGAAACCAAACCTTCCCTCACCCTGAACCAGTTGCTGGCCCAATCCCTGCTATCGAGCCACAAGAAGTTAAAAAGGCGTTAAAGCAAATGAAGAACAACAAGGCACCAGGTCCAGACGAAATACCAGCCGAGGTCTGGAAACACATGGGTGAACAGGGTATTCTGTGGCTGTGCGAATTATTTAATAAATTTATTGAGGGCGGTACCATTTCCAACTGCTGGCGCAATAGTTTTCTTATACCTTTCTATAAGGGCAAAGGCGATGTGAGGGAATGCAGCAACTACAGAGTCGTTAAATTGATGGCCCACACTATGAAAATCTGGGAACAAGTTATTAACAACCGGTTAAATGCCAAAATAATACTAACACCAAATCAGTGCGGCTTTGTTGCACAAAAGGGTACATCTGATGCGATACAGACAATTCGTATAATGTTGGAGAAAACCAAAGCGAATCAGAAAAATCTTCATATGATTTTTATTGATCTAGAGAAAGCTTTCGACCACATTCCTCGTGATCTGATCTGGGAAGCACTGCGACAACAGCTGGTACCCGAGTGCTATATAAAATTAATTCAGGATATGTACACATCCGTGACAACACAGGTACAAAGCCCAGACGGAATAGGTAGCAAGTTTGAACTGGAGGTCGGGGTGCACCAAGGCTCAACTCTTAGCCCACTGCTGTTCAATACCACGATGGATTATCTCACTAAGCACTGCCAAAAACCGCTACCTTGGAACATCTTGTACGCAGACGATGTGGTCTTAATGTCGGACGACGCAAATGAATTACAGCAAAATCTCAACTCGTGGGTGGAGGCACTCGAAAATAACGGTTTGAAAGTTAGTAGAACCAAAACGGTGCATATGTCGTGCATATTTGACGGTTCCGCTCACCCTGTTAGCAACAAATTTACCATCGGAACTTCGCCACTTCCCACAGTTACACAATTTAAATACCTAGGCTCAGTCATAAGTAATGAAGCTAAAATTGAAAGCGACGTCACACACAGAACATCATGTGGTTGGAGGAAATGGCGGCAGCTCACAGGGGTTATATGCGACCGAAAAATGCCAATAAAAATCAAAGGCCACGTGTACAAAACAGCAATACGCCCTGTAATGATGTATGGTTCAGAATGTTGGGCAACCACAAAAAAACACCTTAATACCTTACATACAGCCGAAATGCGTATGTTACGCTGGTCTGCGGGGGTTACTAAGTTAGACAAGGTTCGAAACGAGTACATAAGAGGCAGCTTCAATGTGGTCCCTATCGCTGACAAAGTGAAAGAAAATCGCCTGCGATGGTATGGTCACATTCAGAGGAAACCCGATGACCACATGGTCAAGCTTGCCCTAAATATGCCAACGACGAAACGCGATCGCGGAAGACCACCCGCCACTTGGTTAACGACGGTCGAAAATGACCTGAAAGAAGCTAAAATAGACGCAAGCACTGCTCAAGACCGTACAGTATGGAGGAAAAGGATAAGGAGGGCCGACCCCAAGTAAATGGGATAAGGTCGCGACAGAAGAAGAAGAAGAAGAAGAAGTATGCGAGCGCCTTGTGGGGTTTCGTGTGTGTATGAACTATGCTCCTAAAATGTATTGTATGTATATTACATAATAATTTTGTGTCTTATTTTAAACTGCGTTATTTGCAACTACATAGTAGCTATATTGTGTATCAATGACGAAAAATAAATTGTTAAAGTTAGGTCTTTTCAATGCGGGCTCTCTTGCTACTGGACAAGATGAATTTATTTTGGCTATGCATTGCCACTCGGTGGATATAATGGCAATAAATGAGACATGGCTACGAGTGGGAGAGGAGGGTAGAGCTCTGGCTGTGCAGGGTTACCACCTTAAACATGTACCTCGTCCGCTGAGTGTGCGTGGCGGCCGTGGTGGGGGAGTGGCTTTTAATGTTAAGTACGGTGTGCGTGTACGTGTTTTGGCTCATCCGGATGATGCACAGGTCGAACAACTATGGTTGAGCCATAACCTTAAACAAAAAGAAGCTACTTGTTGGCACCGCGTATCGCCCGCCATGGCTAGATCTGACCTGCTTTATTGACTCCATGACAGCGAGCATTAGCACCTTAGCCCCATATGACAATATTATACTCCTAGGGGATTTTAATGTCCATATGTTTGACAAGAATACGTCTTAATATAGGCAGCTGGCAGACTTTATACATTACTGTGGACTTGAGTAAATAGTGAACACGCCGACACATTTCACTCAGGAGAGCAGTTCACTTATAGACCTAATTTGCACAGATGCCCGTTATAGAAAAGTATGTGTGGATCATATTGATGAACTGGGCCGTCACTCTTCGTGACGTGTGAACTTTTAATAAAAAAGATAAACCACAGCATAGAACAGTGAAATATCGACCATTCAAAAATATAGTTTTTGAGAACTTCACTAGCGACCTAGATTACATTCAATGGGATTACATATGTGGGGCAGGGCATGTGGATAATATGGTCGCTGTGTTTAGTCAAAATATTTTACAACTATTTGACGCACATGCCCCTTTAGTTGTTAGGGATTTCCGTGGCCCTGCAACCCCTTGGATAACGGACACAATTAAAGAAATGTTCAGACTGCGTAATGATGCGCGTAATCGATATCACGTTTCTAAAATGGACAGCCACAAAGATTATTATCTCCAACTAAAACGCCAAGTCAAGGAATCCTTACATGCCGAAAAAAGAGCCTATTTTAATAAAAATATAAACGAAAAAATACACGATCCCAAAAGCTTGTGGAATAATTTAAAAAAACATGTATACCAATCTAATCAGGTGACTACTTTGCCATACACTTACACGACCCACAAGCAATAAACACAGCTTTTCTGGACGTTCCCGGCAGTCCACATGTGTCCATCTCGCAGTTAACTTTTTACGAATTTCATAGTTTCGAAAAATCAGTGTTCTCGCTAAAAACTATCGATCAAGACGTTATTTTGAAAATAATTAAAGATATTACCACAAATGCTCAGGGAATAGACGGTATCTCCATTGAGATGTTGAAGCTCACACTACCACAAAGTCTTGCTGCGATAACAGATATCATAAATACATCTATCAGTACAAATACGTTTCCTGAGCAATGGCGTTGTGCAAAAGTGTTGCCATTGCCTAAAAATAATACCCCTCGGACTTACAAAGACTTGCGTCCGATAAGCATATTGCCTTGCTTGTCCAAGGTTCTGGAGAGGGTTGTATATTTACAAATGACGGCATATCTGGAATCAAACAACATTCTACCAGAATTACAATCTGGTTTCAGACGGGGACGTGGTACGGCAACGGCTCTAGCGAATGTGGTGGGTAATATTGTTACGAGCTGGGCTTCGATGATAAATTATAACTCACTATGCCACTTAAACTGAACTTTATTTATACACAAACACTATACACACTTATTTACACAACTAGTAAAAACACACTTATTTCACACTTAATTCTCAACACTAATAAAACACACTATTCACACCACTAGAACAACACTAAACACTTCCGACTTACTTCCCTTCGCTTCTTGTGTATCGCTTCGATATTCAATTGTTACTGTCCGTTCCGTTCGCTCGTGCTCTATTTATACTGGCCGGATAACATCACTAGCGCA
Source organism: Euclidia mi (assembly GCA_944739405.2). NCBI lineage: Eukaryota > Metazoa > Arthropoda > Insecta > Lepidoptera > Erebidae > Euclidia > Euclidia mi. Next base: position 76,033,018 of record OX123192.2, read on the forward strand.
TTCTAGATGCTTCTACAAAACTGTCGAAATAATCTCGAACAGTCGATTACTCGATACAGCAACGCCATCTAGTACAGAGTAGCTGAATTACCTTTAAACCACAGATACATTCAATCTATTCTAGTACCCCCATTCACCGATAGATGGCGTAACACTGCTCCCCTCTTAAACGTGTTCGTCTCGAACATCGTTGGACCCATAGTAACGAGCCAACCGGTCCTCATGAACTATCTTCGGTGCACCTCGCGACGCCTTCTGGATTCGATAGGTGACGTCGTTCATCCTGATAATTATGCGATATGGCCCGTCCCACCTGGCTTGTAACTTAGGCGATTTACCGTTGCTTCGTACTGGGTTATGAAGCCACACCAATGATCCTTCATCGAGGCCTTTTTTGTTCGCCTTCCGGTCGTAGCGAGTCTTCATCTTCTCAGACATCTGTTGTCCTGACTCCCCTGGAGCTCCTACATTGTACACCTTCAATGCACCTCTGCTACGAGTGTGTGGCCTCTTGACAGCCGCACAACTTGTGCATTTGCGGCACCAATTCTCGACGTCATCCCGACAGTGGAGCCAATAAAACCGCTCCCGGATCTTAGTAAGCGTCTTCTTAACTCTCATGTGACCTCCCGAAGCACCATTGTGATAGAGCTGCAAGACTTCCGGCACCTTAGTTTTAGGCACTACCATTAGCAAATGGCACTGGTTACCGCAAGCGTTTTCCCATTTGCGGCACAGAACTCCATCCTGGACAACCAAACTTGCCCACTGTGCCCAAAAACCTTTGGTGACAGGGCTCATTGCTGCGATATCACTCCATTTGGGCCTAGGAGCGCCTGATTTCTTCCATTCGAGAATCGGCTGTACGTCCTTGTCTTCTTGCTGAGCACTCTGCAAAACTTCCTTCCATCCATCACTCAAGTCCGTATTCAACGTCCTCACTAACGCTGCCTGCTTCGCTTCCTGTCGGGCACAATGTTTGCGTTGGTCGGGGTAAGGCCTACACGTCAGAGCGTCTGCGCTACGTTGCTCTTGCCGCCAGACAGGTATGTCAGGTGACCCCTTCGGTGGAGAGAGGGTACCAACGTGCCGCTTACGCTTTGGGCAGCTCAAGCGGATATGGCCTCTTTCCCCGCAGTTGTAGCACCGTGGTGAAGAAACAACTTCCCTGATACGGTCAGTTCGATCCTCGTGACGCGCTGCTTCCACCTCCAGAGCGTAGGCTAAGGCTTCCTTCAGGGACTTGAAGTGCCCAAGTGTTACCGCTGCTCTAACTTCCAGGTTCCGGATCCCATCCGTAAACGCTTGTACGAGGTTCCCGTCAATAAGCGCATGCGACGACTGGTATGCCTTCCTGACCAGCCTTTCCACCTCTAGAGCCCACCGCTGCAGAGTTTCTCCGGGGCGTTGTGTCCTGTCCTTCAGCTGAGCACGATACACATGTTCTAGGTGTGCGTCATCGTATCTCGCCTCCAGCGCCTCCATCAGCTTTTCATAGGAGACGTCTTGCCCAAGAACCTCCAACACCGTCAAGGCCTGATCACGAAGGCCCAAGGTTAGGGCGGTGAAGGCCTGTTCTTTGTTCCACCCATTCGTTCGCATAATGACCTCAAACTGGACCTTGTATGCAGACCACGATGACGAGCCATCAAAGGATGGAACCTTAAACCAACGAGGCGAGGGCGCCACAGCTGCAGGTGTAACGTCGTTGGTCTTAAGCCCACGCAATTTCTTCTCCAATCTGGCAATATGGGTCTCGAGCTGGTCGTGTACACGCTTCTCAATGTCGCTGATACGGGCCTCGTGCTGCTGGAGTTCCTCCTTGACCGCCTTCAAGTCCTTCCCAATGCGACGCTGAGGTCCTTCATGAGCACCAGCTGTTCCTCCAGACGGCGGGCGTGCTCCTCCTTGTCGCGCGGCAGCTGTTCCTCTAGGCGGCGCGCGTGCTCCTCTTGACGGCGAGCCTGCTCCTGTTGACGGCGATCCTGCTCCTCCTTGTCGCGCTGTAGCTGTTCCTCCAGTCGGCGAGCCTGCTCCTCCTGACGGCGGGCCTGCTCCTCTTGACGGCGAGCCCGCTCCTCCTTGTTGCGCTGTAGCTGTTCCTCCAGGCGGCGCGCGTGCTCCTCTTGACGGCGAGCCTGCCCCTCCATGAACGCCATCAGAGCCGCGATGTCGGGCACGGCCACGGAGTGAGCGCTTGCAGACTCCACTGCAGCCGCGGAGACGCCTGGTCCACCAGACGATGGAGAAGGAACGTCTCCGAAGCGCCTTTGGTCCAGGTCTTGCTGGCGCTGGTTCCTAGTACGAACTCCATCAGTTTCTTCCTTCGGCATAACCGGCATAATTTATCCCACTTCTGACACCAATTTGTTACGAGCTGGGGTTCGTGATAAATTATATACACTTACTATGCCACTTAAACTGAACTTTATTTATACACAAACACTATACACACTTATTTACACAACTAGTAAAAACACACTTATTTCACACTTAATTCTCAACACTAATAAAACACACTATTCACACCACTAGAACAACACTAAACACTTCCGACTTACTTCCCTTCGCTTCTTGTGTATCGCTTCGATATTCAATTGTAACTGTCCGTTCCGTTCGCTCGTGCTCTATTTATACTGGCCGGATAACATCACTAACGCATTCTAGATGCTTCTACAAAACTGTCGAAATAATCTCGAACAGTCGATTACTCGATACAGCAACGCCATCTAGTACAGAGTAGCTGAATTACCTTTAAACCACAGATACATTCAATCTCTTCTAGTACCCCCATTCACCGATAGATGGCGTAACAATATTATAGAAGCGCGTGACAGAGGGGAAGGTACTATACTGGCATCATTAGATTACTCCTGTGCTTTTGACGCCATAAATGTTCCCCTGTTACTTTCGAAGTTAAAATATTATGGTTTTAGTGAAAGTGCAGTCAAATGGTTCAATGGCTATTTGACAAACAGATCGCAGTACGTCGAGATACAAAAGGAAGTTCAATATCATCCCCTCCGCAATCTGTATCCCGAGGAATCCCACAAGGATCCATCCTTGGACCTTTGCTGTTCATCATATACACTGCTGATATTACAAAATGTTTGACAGATTGCCAATATCAAATATATGTGGATGACCTACACTTATTTGTCTCATTTAAAGCGGAAGATACGACTGCTATGGCATTAAAAATCAATAAAGTTCTGAAGGAGGTGGTCAGATAGTCTGAGAAAAATTGCCTGGTTTTAAATCCACTGAAATCAAACTACAGATATTGGGCAGTAAAAAACAGATAAACGATATTTTATTAGGTAAGCCCGTAATAAAAGTTAAAGGAGTTGAAATATCAAGTGTAGAATCGGCGTGTAACTTAGGCTTGATAATTGACCCGGAACTTCATTTCGAAACGTATATTAGCAATGTTGCAAAAAATTGTTTTTATAGATTAAAATTACTTTACAGGTTTAGAAATTATTTATGTGTTGCATTGCGAAAGAGGTTAGTCGACAGCCTGGTGTTGGCAAAATTTAATTATATGGATGTTCTGTATGGTCCATGTTTGCTGTCTAGAACCACCCGACTGATACAACGGGTTCAAAATGCTTGTGCCAGGTTCTGTTTCGATATCTCACGTCGTAGCCATGTCACACCGTACATAAATCAAGCCAATATTTTAAAAATGGCAGCACGACGGCAGCTTCACTTGGCTACGCTATTATTTGGAGTCGTAAACACACAAAAGCCGTTGTACCTGTTTAATAAGTTAAGTTGGAGACAGGACCACTATTCGAACTCCACTCGTTCCACTTCCAACCCGCTCACAATGCCAAAGTATAAGACAACAGCATTTCGGGGCTGTTTCAAATATTCCGCCACGCGTTGCTGGAACGATTTGCCTCCCCCATTGAGATCACTAAAAACAAAAGCAAGTTTTAAATTTCACTTAAAAAATAGTCTTTTATCAAAACAAAAATCATAACAAGCATAGCAAACATGTATTACTTCCGTAATGGTTGTGATCTGCGGACGAGGTACGTAGGTATCTCGACGGTCGGGCAGCGCGAGGCGGCTAGTTTATAAATTATTATTATTTATTATTATTGTGTCACACTCACTCAGGCCTGATGATGGTTGAAAGTGTGACGAATTTTACTGATACAACATTCTGTAATTGGTCAATGTAACATTGGGAACACTGGTAAACTTATTTTATATAAAATAAACTGTCCATCTTTTAAGTACCTATGTATTATGTAAACAATGATTACATCGCGAGCGCCGCGCGCGGGCTAGTGCGCTGGCAGTATGCGACGCGCGACGCGCCGCGTCCTGCGGACCGCTCGCCCGCGCCCGCGCCCGCGCCGCTGCATAATTATTAAGCATTGAATATTGGATGTGATACATACGCCGACTTAATTACGAAGTAATTGAGTCGGCGTATCTATTATGTATTTATGTAACCTTATTTTATTATTTTTCTTTTTATGACCACTGTTTTAATCCTGTTTTTGTGTACTTACGTATTTATTGTTTTGTCGTTTAGATAAAAATGTATACCTACTTAAAGAATACTCACTTGCTATATACCTTTGTCATTATTTTTTATTTTTCATTTCAATTATTATTGTGCTGATTAGCGTCCGTGCGGCATTTAAGGTGCACACAGAATACCAGCGTTGTATTGTGGATACTACCACAATGCAACATTAAAGCTTCGTGTGCACCTATCTGTCACAGGTTAATCTTAAGGCTTGCGATGTCTTATTTTATATGTTAAACTTTTTCTGTGTTCTGTGACAAATAAATAGTTTTTCTTTCTTTCTTTCTTTATCGCTAAATTAACTGTACAACAGTCGTATGATTTTAAAGTCTATACCGATTGCCTCACTTACCAAATTATTGCGACTGGTACCCAAACCATGTTATGATCGTAACTGCTTCAGATACATCTAGGCAACCTTAGTAGATCTACACACACAAAGAGCGATGAAAATGAGTCCCAATACAAAATGTACATACAAGAGCACAAGTGGTTAAATTGAAGCCGTACTATGATAGTTTCTCATTCCGCACGGTATCCACTGCTCATGATAAATAGATCACGGATCGCTAGTCCGGACTGAAGCTGGTGTTACTATTTGTTCACGAGTTTACTAGCTCCACTGATATGCGAATAACCAAAGGGAATTTACTAAGAAATATGAGCGGTGGCTCGTGAACGGTCTATGTGGAGAGCCTTGCGAAAGATAGATAAAGATAGAGATATAGATGTCTTTTTGTCTTTTATGACAGCAGTGAACGATTCTATCACCTGGACATACATACCCATATTTTCATAATAAAATATCTCTTTATTTTTAAATTTATGATGAGGAGCGGTAGCGGCAATAATATCGCAAAAAGCGGCAAAGATAACTTAGAGGAGAGATTATGCTCTACTTAGCGCTTAGATTGCTACGCTGAGGGTCTCGAATCAAACCTTAAGGCATTCACCACTGGCTTTTCGAAGTTATGTGCATCATCATTAGCCATTTATACTGTCCCACTGCTGGGCACGGGCCTCTTCTCATTATGACAAGGGTAAGGCCATAGACCACCACGCTGGCCAAGTGCGGGTTGGCAGACTTCACATGTCTTTCGAGATTATTATGGAGAACTCTCAGACATGCAGGTTTCCTCACAATGTTTTCCTTCACCGATTAGCAAGCGATAATTAACAATTTTTTTTTCTCAGTTATGTGCATATTAAATTGTTAATGATCGCTTGCTAAACGGTGAAGGAAAACATTGTGAGTTATCTGAGAGCTATCCATAATGTTTCCAAAGGATATGAAAAGTCTGCTAAACTGCACTTGGCCAGCGTGGTGGGCTATTGGTCTAACCGAAGTGAGACAGTTTGTGTATACAAGGCTGATGATGATGATGATTTGACTTAGGTTTGACTGCACGTAGGGCGTATTTATATCTCGAATACATTGATACAACTTACGCCTGATCCCAATATTCTATCTATCGGTGGATTTGGCTACTAGACATATATATTTGAAATACTTTGTATAGAGCTTACATCAAATATAATTATAATATCAAGTGTCCAAATCCATCAATAGATAGAATATTGGAAACAGGCCTGAACCTTTGAATAATCCGATTGTCCCAAAATACCCAAAATCTTCTTTAACACAAATATTTTATTCACAAAAGAGAAAAAACTCGTATTAAAATAACGAGACCTTACCCGTAGGATAGAAAGTTCTACAAATACGTTAGGATGTCTAAAAGGTGGCTGACTTCGTAAAAGGTAATCTAAAGTTCTGAAACTAAGACTACATAGGTCTGCTCTGTTTCACTGGGAGTTTGTAGTAACATTCACGATGTCCGTGGATTCTTATTAGATTTGAATATTAAAACTGGTACACCTACAACTATCACTTCTTTTCCTACTAATATCTCCATCCAAAGGTTGCCTGGTAGATATCGCTTTAAGCGATAAGGCCGCCCTTTGTACTTTACCTAATATATAAGATTTCTATAATATTGATACTGATGTACAATAAAGTTTAAATAAAAAAATAAAATTAATTCTTGGGTTCGATGTAAAAATGTTATTGGAATTTTTGTTTTGTGATATTCAGTTTTGTTGAATCGAATTTGGTAGTAAATAATTTTGGAGGTACAGGAGTTTTAACCTTATTTAATTGGTCACTGTAGGCTATCCGTCTGTTTGTGACCATTAATAATGCACCTCTACAGCCCTTACAATCCAATGTAGCTGAACCTAAGCCTCTCATAACTTTGTTCACAGTAGCCATGCGAGTCAATAGGAAGATTTGGTCTACTATACCACGCTGGCAGGCGGCTTGGTACAGGGTTTGACGACGAGTTTACCATCTCTTCCTTTATCCCGAATTTTCCTTAAACGTCTCTAATGGTGCTGATACAATTGAGCATTCATCTTTAATGAGCTTTCTTGCGAATGTTACAAAACGGAAAAACAAACTAGTGTGTTTTAGCGAGCATTCCACCGAACTAAATTGACTGTCCATTCTAGGGAATGGATAGTTAATTTGCTTCGACCTTTTTGCTGATTGTAGATAGAAAGATCGTGAAGATGTTCCAAGCAGTGTTCGGCTCTGCTAGTTGTTTAATTCGGTTACACAAAAAAATCTCTTAGGGTCATCCAATCATCATCCTCTTAGCGTTATACTAGTCTAACCGGATTTGGCTGAATATTAGCTTTTCCACAGACCGACTGCCTATCTGACCTCCGCAACCCGAAGGGGTAGCGATATTCCATGGTTTAGACTAGTGTCAGTTGATTAAGAAGGTACTGACGCCCTGTAACGACTGTCAAAGATCTTCATGAAAACCGGGACCGACGGTTTAACGTGCTCTCCGAGGCACGGAGCAAGCGATAATTAATAATTCAATCTTAGCGTCATCCAATGTTAAGTCTAAAACTTAATACCTTAACACCTGTTGTACGATCACTTCAAACAGAAAACAGCAGCCGTAGCATAAACCTCATATACCTCCCACCTCATAAGTAAGCCACGAAATATGAAAAGCAATTCAGAGACATTAATTACTCTCCCATGCACAATAGCAATAGGTACAAACTCAATAAACAACTATAGCTAAACAATATCGGCGACGCGCAAATTGTTTACCATTTAGTGCGCAAAGCAATTTCATTTGAATATTTAAAATTTAAATATGAATCGGTTGTCCGATGGTAGTGGCTCCGGGCGAAGTGCATTTGGCACTAGCCCGATATTTACACGTGATCCGAATATTCTGTGCAGCGCTTCAAATAACGAATAAATATATTTCTGGTGTCATGGATGTGATATTTAAAGTAGGAAGAAAGATATTACGTGACTCTGTTAGTATGAGTAATTTCAAAAGCTGTAAAAGTTTAACTCCTTACGCCTCAAGGTAGGCAGCGGCTTGGCTGTGCCTCTAAAATGGCCAAAGTCTATAGTCAGTAATACCTCTATACAATCAGGTGGGTTGTCAGCTCTTCTACTACCTTACAACCATATACAAATTAACCCTTGAGGTGCGATCAAACTAAATGCAAAGTGCCACAAGTGCGAAAGGTCACGTTGCTGCAAATTTTCATTGGCGTAGGTTACCGAAAAAAAATTTATTATGACACCTTAATATAATTATATCACATAAATTGCATATCATTGTGTTGGTTATAAAATCAGCTATCATAATAATAACATGAATTACTACTAAATACTCACTTTTCCGGCAAAACAAGCTAACAAACTTAGAGGTTTGTTTTTTTTCACTGGTTCACACAAACATTTCATCACATATTAATGAATTTCATTACTTGTTTGGTTCATAAACACAAAAACATTATCACATATACCTTTAGATTTTCACACAATACATTATTAATTCGTAACAAACGAATCTAACGCCACTAAAAAAATTATAATCCGAACGCGTAACAAAAAGTTCGCCGTGCCAGGCAGCCATGTTACTGTTACGAGCACTGTGGCTGTGAATTATTTACCATTTGAAACACGATAACAGTGAAAATGTACAACAATGCTAGTATTTAGTTGCTAAAGCATGTTTTCAGATAAATAATCTGGGTACTTTTATGTCTTTCATAACTATTAAAAGAATATTTATCATAAAACACTTACGAAAATAGCGAGTTTCAAGAGTAGAAATAGCCCTTCTAAAAAGTTTTTGCCTTTTATCACTGTATTTCTTGTCTTTCACAATTAATATTTATTTATTTCTGAGTAAATCTATATGTCGGAGATTGGAGAACGGAACGTCAAATCTTATTAGATTTGGGCGTATTCGGAAACGATGGTTGGCAACACTGAACACTAAGGTCGGCGGTTGACAGCTGTCAATGTCATTAAATGTTTTATAAGCGAACGTCGAGCTGTCAAGGGCACTTTTTGGCGACAGACACAGCGGAGGAAACAAGTGTAGCCTACCTACGTCCGACTTCGCCGCGTTTCCAAAAGTAATCCATTTTCATCCGAGCTACGTGTGCATATTTAGTTTGTGAAGTAAACTAATTAGTTAGAGTAAAACCTATTGAGTGTATACCGAGTCTTATTTTCCTGAAATGTACGATGGAGGAAGACCTGAGAGACGGAGAACGCCCACATTCTCCTACGTTACCTACCCTATACGTTATCAGAAGTTGAATACGAGCACAACGACCCACGTGTTCAAAATCAAGACGCTAGTAACGAAAAATAGTTGGAACTCCAAAATTGCAATTTTCTGACTTTGATCCAAGCCATGAAAATGCCTACTACATCGTCACGTGGCCTTTGTTTACCGGACTTCGATCCTGGGCAACAAGATGTAGATGCACGTGCTTTGGTGACGGCTGCAGACATGTTATTGGACAATCGAGATCCGCATTGCGCCCCGCTTATGGTCGCACTAAGCCAGGCCTTGAAGGGAGGAGCTTCGATCTGGCTATCTACCGTGCCGTTTCCTGCGATGGACCTGTTCAATGAAGTGTGCCAATAAGGCGCGAGCGAAGACGGCTGCTAACGCTGCTATGTTGGCGAATCAGCTGGGTTTTCTACTGCAACCGGGATGAGCGTATTTTTTCTGTTTATTTTTCTTTTCTTTTTTGGTACATCAAATTTTATTTACTTACTGTAGTTGTTAAACACTCTTAGTTAGCAGAACTTACTGCTACACGTTTAACCTTGGAAATGTTGTAATCATTTTGATGATGTCGCCATCACATCGTGGCGTGTGTTGTGGGTTCGATTCCTGCACAAGACATTTGAGTTGTGGGACCGTAAGACTTTCAAAGTGTCGTGTTTCTCATGGCATGATCTCATGAATAACCTTATTTGTAATAGCTTAAAGAGAAAAAGACAAAAAATTTTGGTAGTACGGAACGATTTAATTGTCACCTTTGCTGTATTTTATGTTAGCGTATGGTTGTCTGACTACCAAATGACCTAGCTCTAGCGTAGATATCGAACGGAGGTTTTGAGTTTGATAGGCCGGTTAAAAAGAAAGCGAATTATTTTTATTACTTCATGCGAGAGTGGCTCGTACTCACAAATATTGTTATCATATGCTTGCTTGCAAATAGTTTATCTTATCTTGGTCTTACTTTATGGACTGTAATAGTATCGAGAGTGAGCGTAACAGGCCGACTTGCATAGCTTCAAGCAAGTGCGTTTGAGTGAAACATGTTAGCCTGACCATAGTCGAAGGTTTTTACTAGCTCCATTATTTTATCGACTCGTGGTGTTGGTAATCCCTAATGGTTTTCGTTTAAACGTCATCAGAGCCTAAGTAAAAAGCGGCACTTTTACTCGTTGTTGTTCTGAGTTGTACAGACGATCTCGGTGTTGCAATTACACCTGCTTCTTTATGTGCATAATTTTTTTAACATGGCACATTAAAATGTTTCTTACTCATGATTATTAGATGGCGCCACTAGTAAAATTTAATAAAATTTTAAGATTTTACGCATGAAAATTACCTACTGTGTGTTTTTAAAATTCATGTGATACACTGAGAATTTTTATCAAGTGCCCCGATTTCTCTGGCCAATTCCAAGTTGGGACGTTTAGGAGTGATTGTTCTTCTAGTAGAAGCTGTTAAACTCGATTATCAGTAGTAGAAGAAAATGATTGAGTTATCACCGTAGTGCGTTATGATAATCAGTTTCAGAGATTTTAATTTTCGTTGTAGGTAGAACTAGGTAGTGATGATTGTATGTTAACCTTATTCTCATTAAATGGGTACTTTTTAGTCGTTGTTGTGATAATTTTGTGGTACCCGCGTTTCCGTTGGTGTAGATTTGCATAAACTGGATAAGCCGCTTGTGCGGCTGCATGTGTAGCCTTGCGTTGCCGTTAGTTGGACCGGCAAAGTGCCTTTCTGGTTAGCAAAGTTTACCTATGAGCTTTTGTGTTAGTCATAGTCTCCATACTAGATACCAGACTATCCATGACAAAGTTATAACGCTGAAAATACTGGTTGGATACTTGGTAGTAAACTCAACATCTAGAGCATCAGCCTAGTAAGATTTTCTTATAGTCTATGTCGATACCTTAAATCTCAAATGGCGTAAACACCAAATCGTCACTTTTCAGGAGAGCCAAAACAAAAAATAAAAAAAAGATTAAAATTCATATCTTTTATACTAATAATGTCATTTAAATGAAACTTGGATATAATTATATGGCATTGGCAGCTTTATAACATAGTTCTATGGTATTAAAAATTCAATCAATTATTACAAAAATGATTTGTGACTACGTCAAAAATAAATTTATATGTTTGCGTTTACGACCCAAAAAAAACGCTGTTCTGTAAAAAGTTACGGTGTAACAGCCTAGTTGGCTTAGAGTGAACGCATTTAAAATAGCTATTTTAGGTTTTTTATACATAAAACACTTTGAGGAAAATGAAAATAAAGTTTAATTGTTACAAAATTAATATTTGGTTTTATTATTTTAATTATACAAACGCAATAATTTTGGTTTGAAGTTCAAACTAAAGTTATTGTGTATGTTTAATTCTGTTTTTAGATAAGGAGAAACAATATAATTATACTTTGCATGAACTAAGACTACTTACATCCGCACTAACAGGAATCTTACTTAGCGCCTAAATCCTAAATTTTCTTCTACGAGTTGTGTGTAAAGAAGTAAAACTAACGTTTATTTTTTTTAATGTCAAAGCTAGGATATAAGATTTATATTAGATTTAGGCGCCAGTAACACTCCTGCCACTTCGTTTGTTTTTCAGGTATTACGAGCAAATAAACAATCTTCAATACGAGTACTATTAGGCAAAAAAATAACACGTTAACTTCACTATTATTAAGTAGAATTAAATATTTAAATCACAACCTTACGTTTCTTAAAGTTTAATTATAAATCATAGACTTCAATTAAATTCGGTTTAACGATAAACATGAACATTAATAAAATGACGTAATAAAAGGAATTAAACATAGTTTTTCTGCAGACTCCTCTTCTTCGTCCTCTTCATCGGTTTCCTCTAAAACATTGAGTACATTTTTATCTGAAGGCAGACGACGATATCTACTCTTCGTGATACATTTTTGGTATTGTACCGTTATTACAAAGCTGCATAAGGTCTTTGTATTTTGACAATGATAAAGGTATTCTGTTGAGGTAAAGAGGCTTCACATTATATCTTTCTTGGCACACCAAAGTACTTTCTACATTTTCAGTCTTTTTCATGCCCTACTTCTTCAAATCCTTTAACATTCCCATTACCCTTGCCTTTTCCTTTTCCCTTACCTTTACCTTTCCCTATAAGCTTGACGTTTCCTTTTTCACATAATGTAAAATTAACTGCTTGTACATTATCTTTCATGGAGTATTTTACGTAGATTACATTGTGATTTTTCTTCTTAAATGTTACTGTTCTTATGTTTTTGAGCTTAAGACTTTTTAATAAAGATGGAGTGAAGCTATCACGCTAGTCACGTCTTCAAAATCTAAGAAGTCTGTGTGATCGAAGACTTTAACATGATAAGGTCTTGGCCTTTTGCGAGCTGATGAAAAGAATGACGGCCACTGTAGAATGGACTCCATACAATTAAGCGTTTTATTTCTCTCTCAATAATAAAAAAAATCTCTCTTAAAAATTACTGATCATCATCAAGGGGAGCGGCAGATTCGTCCAGTGGAGTTGCAGAGGTCTCAGCAATGGGGCTTTTCACAGCACCGGCGACGGGGAGTAGCTGATCATCGTCAAGGGGAGCGGCAAAATCGTCCAGTGAACTTGCAGAGGTCTCAGCTATGGGGCTCTTCACAGCACCGGCGACGGGGAGTAGCTGATCATTGTCAAGGGGAGCGGCAGAATCGTCCAGTGAACTTGCAGAGGTCTCAGCAATGGGGCTCTTCACAGCACCGGCGACGGCGAGTAGCTGATCATCGTCAAGGGGAGCGGCAGAATCATCCAGTGGAGTTGCAGAGGTCTCAGCAATGGGGCTCTTCATAACACCGGCGACGGGGAGTAGCTGATCATCGTCAAGGGGAGCGGCAGAATCGTCCAGTGGAGTTGCAGAGGTCTCAGCAATGGGGCTCTTCACAACACCGGTGACGGGGAGTGGCTGATTATCGTCAAGGGGAGCGGCAGAATCGTCCAGTGAAGTTGCAGAGGTCTCAGCAATGGGGCTCATCACAGCACCGGCGACGGGGAGTAGCTGATCATCGTCGAGGGGAGCGGCAGAATCGTCCAGTGGAGTTGCAGAGGTCTCAGCAATGGCGTTCTTCTCTGCACCATCGTTAAAAAACGATGATTTTAATAATATGTCGGAAATAATATGAATTTTTTTTTCAGGGTTAATCAGTTTTTCAGAACTAAAATATGAATGTGTTCGAGGCAATGAAAATGTAGATGTTTGGACGAAATCATATTTTTGTAAGTGAAAATTCGTATCACTGTCACTATTCTCTATTTTGTCGATCTCATTTTCCTTAGAAGTTTGGGTTTGATTAGACGCATCGCCCTCGAGAGAAGATCTGAAAAAATATATATTATCTTCAATAATATTCATCAGCCTGTTCAAAAACTATGTAAGAAGTAAACGAGGAATCATACGTTTTACTGAAAATGAAAATTTTTCGATTCACAGAAAAATCTTAAAGGATAACGGAGAACTAACTCTCTTTTTATTTTATCCCATTAGTTATTCAAAGGATAACGTCAATTTTTTACATACATTTTTATGACTATTCTCTTTGGTATAAGTTAAACCCAAACTATAACTTAAACTGTATATCAAAAATTTACATTATTCTAAGAAAAACTTTACACTACGTTTATTAGTAAGGCCGATAGTGTATACAACAACAGTATTAATATTTTACCAAAGGTAAGTAGGATTTACGTCAACTACCATACATAAACACGTTGTAATTATGTCGTTTACAACCATTATAAAAAAAAATACAAACAAAAATACTGTTGTATTTGCCAAGTATGTTCACTTTTCAAGATGTCGTAAATACCAAAAGACATTACTGATGGCATTTACGCCAACAATTTAAATAGGTAGATACCTACATTAGTTATACTGACGACGTTAAGACTTTAATAATATATTTTAATCAATAAAATAACTGTCGTATGCACCAAACATTATTTATTTACAAGTATTTTTAATTCATATTTTTTCTATTTCTAATTGATAAATTATCAAAAGATTGAAAACCATGGTTTTGTATAAATATTACAATAAGATTTGAATAGATACCAATTACCCTATTCGGATAATAGGTATCTAATCAAATCTGATAAAAGTGGCTTACCTTTTAAGTTTTAGCTGACTGTTAGCTATTGAAGCAAGCTGTTGGCAACGTTTCAGTAAAGCGTTAAGCTTTGTTTGCGTGGGCATCCGTTAAAATAATATTAAATTACACCAGAACTTAATTAAAAATAATAGCACTGTGTTTATCGCACACTTGTTTGTTTACAACTAAATTGCATCAACGTCACTGGACGCTGCCGTCGATTTGCCGTGGGAAATAAATAGTGCTATCTTTTTCTAAAGTATCGTGTAAACGTATGCTAGAAAGAGATAGATATTGTTTCATAACTCTGCACCGTACTAATTTGGAGCTATTCGGGCTGATTGAGTGCACGGGATAGGTGAATAAAATTGTTACAAATTATGAACATGGTTTGGAGCGTAAACACCACGAGATAATAATGATTTTCAAAAATGATGGGAAGTAACAGTCAATTAATTTTATAATACAGTTTTTTATTTGGCGTAAGCGCCACATTTCTTGCAACATGGTTGATACGACAAAAACAAATAACATATTTTTATGATTCCATGGGATGTAAACGCCAAATTAAATGCAAAAAGGTTGATACCCCCTAAGAGTTATTTATTTTATTTCAAGTCTTAAACTATCTTGAGTCGCAAACACCACTGTTAAGTATATTAGTCCTATACGTCTAACTCGATAGTCAGTATTTTTCATATCATTATAATTTTAACAGGTGTATCGACCAAACTCTTAAGAATTGTATTCTTAAAGGTATGTACAGCTAAAAAATAAGATCGAAGAATAAATCCTTGTTTATCGATGGCTGTAATCACCACTTTTTTGCGAATTTTGAAACTCTGATAAGACAGATCGATAGAGAAAAAAAAACTGAGTAACACAGCATTCAAAAGTCATTTTGTCCAAAATGGTGATTACGCCATTTGAGATTTAAGGTATCGATGTGATAAGGAAAACGAAAGCAACATGTTGAATAAACCTAGTTTAAAATTACTTTGTTTAACGCTTGAAATGATTATCCGGGTGGTGTTGTGTAACGGGTTGGAGGTTAAATAGCGTGATGTTGAAGACCCGATGGATGTCAGAGTATGAGCAATGCAATATTTTAACGAGTTTCCTATTATTTTAACGAGTATGTGTGTTGTTCAACATGTCAGCTTCGAGAGAAAGAATAAGTTGTGATTTTCATTAAAACCTCTAGTGATTTTGATCAGAGTACCTTTATTCCTACTGACTTGGGTCAGGAATAGCCGAACGACTAGATCGAGTGCTGTGCGATAATGTTCTTTTATTCCTAGAGCGAAGTCCATTAGGGTGTGGTCGTTGATCGCAATCATGGATACCCTGCTACTCAAGTAGCTCTCATTTGATTTTTGATCGCTAAAATCATCTACCTCTGGTTTGTGTCGTATGACAAGAGCGTGTTGCGAGAATCTGAAAGTACTCATAGACTGCCGATGGTGGTTATTATCATGGTTATCTCAGAACTGTAATCGTTTCCTCTATGTAGCCAAAGGAAATCAGATTGTTCGAAAGTAGCTTATCAGTTCTCGCCATGTTCGTATTTGGTTTTAGTTTTTGTCAGTGGCCAAATCCAGTTTTAACATAGGTCATTGAGTATGGATGGGAGTTACATTGTATGCAGTTGTGAAGTTGTAAATGAATTTGATAATTGCTTAAAATTTACGAAGTGCGGACGTTGAATTACTTTGTAATACTCTATTTAGTGTGTATACAATGAGACGAATCTTTGAAATACTAATGGTAGATTTAATTCCTTTTGGGTGAGCCTGGTGGCTGGCGCGGCCCGATGGCCGGCGCAGCCTGGTAGCTGGCGCGGCCTGGTGACCGGCGTGGCCTAGTGGCCGGCGCGGGCTGGAGGTCGGCGAGGCATGATGGCTGACGCGGCATGGTGGCTGAGGCGGCCTGGCGGCCGGCGCGGCCTGGTGGCGAGTGTGGCATGGTGGCCAGCAGTTTGTGGCGCGAGGCCCGTCTGTAGTGCGCGGCCCGTGTGTGTTGCGCGGCCCGTGTGTGTTGCGCGGCCCGTGTGTGGCGCGCGGCCCGTGTGTGGCGCGCGGCCCGTGTGTGGCGCGCGGCCCGTGTGTGGCGCGCGGCCCGTGTGTGGCGCGCGGCCCGTGTGTGGCGCGCGGCCCGTGTGTGGCGCGCGGCCCGTGTGTGGCGCGCGGCCCGTGTGTGGCGCCGCGCCTGTGTGTAGCCTGTATGTGGCGTTGAGGAGCTTGTAAAAGCTTGTACTGGTAAAGCTAAAGCCTATCTGGCCGAAACTGGCATTGGTTAGAAGATGTAGAGTCCAAAGACCTTAGCTTAACAGAATAATGAATTAAATTTAGTGGTGCTTCTTTCTGAGTAGTGAACAGTGGTTGGTATCATTACTAAGTTGGTAAACGGACATGTCACTCGATTTAGGTGATGTGTTCGTTGTATTGCTCGTTGGAGGCAATAAGTAATCTAAGAGTCACTCGAGGGAGGTGACATGGTTTACGTCACTCGATGGAGGTGGCGTGTGTTGCTACGCTCGTGTAAGTGATAGCAACGACGGTGAAGGAAAACACCGTGAGGAAACCTGCATGTCTAAGAGTACTTCGGAGTGTGCTCGAAAGACATGTGAAGTCTGCCAACCCGCATTTGGCTAGCGTGGTGGACTATGGCCTAATTGTCACTCGATGTAGGTGGCAATGGGTCGCTATCGCTCGTTATAGGTGATAGCGACGACAATGTGTACGTCACTCGATGGAGGTGATATGAGTTGCTACGCTCGTGTAGGTGATAGCAACGACGGTGAAGGAAAATATCGTGAGGAAACCTGCATGTCTGAGAGTACTTCGGAGTGTGCTCGAAAGACATGTGAAGTCTGCCAACCCGCACTTGGCCAGCGTGGTGGACAATGGCCTTGTAAATATAATAATGGCTCTCATAGTGAGAAGAGGCCCGTGAACCGTGACACTTTTCGCTGATTAACGTTTGTGATATAATTTTCTGATACTGTTCACTAATGAGAGAGTTGCTTTCATAATAATGTGATGTTCTAGTATGATGTAGTTGAAAAAAAAAAAACTTGATGTTGTGGTTTATTACGTAACGAGCCCTATTCTTTAACTAAACGATGGTCAGGGTGGGCCGAGCAAAGACCTTGAGATATTGCAGAACGTTTTCCCTTTTGCAGGAGCATCACCCAGGGCACCTACGAGATGGTCTGACACGAACATGAAGGCGGAGGGCGGCAGCATGCAACGAGCCTTACACCTATGTACAGACTGGAGACACATATGTGGTCGCGATCTTCAGAAGTGAGGGACCGAGGACGAAGAAGGAGCATCACACAGGGACGTGTGACGTGTCAAGATGGCCGTGTCGGAGATTGGAGAACGGAACGTCAAATCTTATTAGATTTGGGCGTATTCGGAAACGATGGTTGGCAACACTGAACACTAAGGTCGGCTGTTGACAGCTGTCAATGTCATTAAATGTTTTATAAGCGAACGTCGAGCTGTCAAGGGCACTTTTTGGCGACAGACACAGCGGAGGAAACAAGTGTAGCCTACCTACGTCCGACTTCGCCGCGTTTCCAAAAGTAATCCATTTTCATCCGAGCTACGTGTGCATATTTAGTTTGTGAAGTAAACTAATTAGTTTGAGTAAAACCTATTGAGTGTATACCGAGTCTTATTTTCCTGAAATGTACTCTCAGGTCTTCCTCCATGGAAGACCTGAGAGACGGAGAACGCCCACATTCTCCTACGTTACCTACCCTATACGTTATATATAAGTATCTTTATAAAATATTCACCAGTTTATTCCACAAGACAACTTTTATTATAAAGATCGCGGAATAAAACACAACAATGGCGGACACTTTCACAACTGAGACACAGATAATTATATTTCAATATTTTTGGCGCGTTTCGTTTCCCTCACCCTTCTAAAACGATTTAAATGCATATAATATTAATTATTCTAATAGTTACTACTTTCGTTTCTTGGTTTAAGTAAAACAAAACGTGAAAAAACCGCGACCAATAGAACGATTTTTAATTGAGCACGACCGTGCGTGCCTCAAACACTTCGAACCACCAAAATTTGAGCGCGACCGTGCGTGCTGTAATCACATGGGGGGTTAAAAGATGCCTGGTGTAAAGACTAACAGTCTGCTACGCAAACGATCTCATGTTTAAACTATAGTGAACCATTGTGAATGAGCACATGATGAGTCAAGACAAGACAAGTCGATTCTGGCGACAAGGTTATATTATGTGTAGGGGAAAATGATGTGAACCCTTTGAACGTGATATTGGAATTGGTAGGCACGTTAAAAAAACTGACTACCTGCACTGTTCTTGTGTTAAATGTTGTAAGGAATAAGTTTATGAACGAATACAAATTAAATAATGAGATTCAATTAATATGTCAGAACGTACCCAACTGTCATTTCGTGAATACCGGTCGTTTCGACACCTGTAAGCATCTGAACTATATAATTGATTGTATCGATTACAAAATTAAGTATTTAAACTTTAATGCACACAAAACCGGCTCACCTATCATGAGTTCTACAGCCCAAAGTGCTGAATCAAAAAATGACAAAAAACTTAAACAACAAACCTTATATAACTATTTTCCAAAAATGTATAATTCAATCCCTAGAAAGCAATCAAATACTATCAATTACAGTCAAAATGAACGCAATGACGTAAGAGACAAAACTATAAATAAACTTTTTCATTAATAATCATAAATCAAATACATTTTCTATACTTCATCAAAATATTTCAGGCAATTTAAATAAAAGGGATATTCTACAAATCACTCTAAATGATTTAGCTAATAATGGTAACTACATTGATGTGCTTTGTGTTAGTGAAACGTTTTTAAAGTGAGGAGATGAAAACAATATTAAATTGAACGATTTTAAACTGGAAAACTCGTTTTCTAGATCAAAACAAAGACGTGGAGGAGTTTGCATTGTGTGTAGATGCCATATTGAATCAAATAAACTGGCATGTCTACAAGATCTTACTACCGAGTTTGTGTTTGAAGCCTGCGGTATAGATATTCGTGAATACAACTGCAGAATAGTGTGTCCCTACCTTATACCCAATTCTAACGTACACTTATTTAAAAAAAAACTGGAGAAATTAATGACCAAATTAAGGCATAAAACAAATAAAAAGGTCATAATTACTGGAGATTTTAATATAGATTTATTGAAGGACTCTAAATCACAAATTGAACTCAAAAGAATTGTCCAAAACTACAAATTTATCTTCCATATTAACGAACCCACCAGACTTAATAGCTGTATCGATCAAATATTGAGTAATATTGCGTATGCTGCAGGAAAAATACTACTATACTACTCTATATCTTTCAGACCATAACACTGGTCAACTTCTTACTTTTCCAATAGAAAATAAAGATATACCATCATCTCATGTTTATTGTATGAGAAGAGATTTTAGCGATGATAATATGAGAAAATTCAAAAGCTGTTTGTCAGCACTTTCATGGTCTGATGTTACTCTGGAATCTGATCCAAATACAGGTTTCAATCATTTTCATGACAATTTGATACTGTTTTTTAATTTATGTTTTCCAGTTTACTATAAAAAAGTTTGCCGGCAAGTTAAGAATACTCAATGGATTACAAAAGGAATTCAAATATCATCCAAAAACAAACGGCTCTTAAGATTTATTAGGCTATAAGCCATAATCTGTATATATATAAAATCCTTGCGTTACTGGCTGACTGACAGATAAGCTACAGCTGAAACTACTCGGCGCAAGAAGCTGAAATTTAGCATGTATGTTCCTTGGGGATCGTAGGGGTGCACTAAGACGGGAGTTCCTGAAATCCCCGCGGGAACGGGCAAAACGGGAAATTCGAAAATATGTGCATGTATGACTAGTAATGTTATAAATAAAATCACCTACAATAATTACAATAAACTATTTAAAAAATATATTTCAACTGCCCAACGATTATGTAATGAATCTTATATAATGAAAGCATCAAATATTTGCAAGGCCTCATGGAAAATTATAAATAGTTAATTCAAATTCAAATATTTTTATTTCAAGTTGGTAATTTACATACTCTTTTGAAACGTCACTGACTCTAGTTGCCGGTTCCAAAAGGTAGGCCCAGGGAGAAGACTCCAGCAAGAAACTCCTCTGGACACTCTTTTAAAATATTTGGTTTTTTACAATTTTGTTTTAAGAGTTACAATCTTGTCAAGAAAAAGCGAGCACAATTTAGAATAGCAAATATATAAATAAACTGTGAGCAGTAGTTTGCAAGATTAAAGATCTGGACTTTATTATGAGAGATTTTACCCACGGATGAGACCGAGGTCAGAACTTTGATTCTGGGTCTGAGGCCGGATGCGGCGGCGGGTTGGGACGGTATCTCGGCGCGTCTTTTAAAATCTTGCCTGACATCATTAGCACCTGTTATTACGCACATTTGTAATTCGTCTATCTCCACGGGCTTCTTTCCCAAGGCCTTTAAAAATGCTATAGTTCATCCGATTTTCAAAGGTGGGGATAGACACAGTGTCAATAACTACAGGCCTATATCCATCTTGCCAGCAGTTTCCAAAATTCTAGAGAAAATAATAAACAAACGTTTAGTTCACTACTTGAAATCACGAAACATCTTAGCCCCAAATCAGTATGGTTTTAGATCTGGTATGTCTACTGAGGATGCTGTTGGTTCCCTCGTAGATCATGCTGTAGCTATGTTGGATAAAGGCAAGAAGTGTTTGGGTATTTTTCTTGACATTTCCAAGGCTTTTGATACTGTGGCTGTTCCACACCTACTGCTCAAACTGGAAGCCATTGGCATCCGTGGTGTCACTTTGAAAATCTTTCGGGACTACTTAAGTGACCGATCCCAGACAGTCACAATTAATGGTTTAATGAGTGACAGGAAGCCCATCACTTTTGGAGTACCCCAGGGCTCGATTTTAGGACCAACGCTATTTTTAATTTATATAAATGGCCTTTGTAAGCTATCTCTGCCAAACTGCTCAATCTTTACCTATGCGGATGATACGGCTTTACTATTACATAGTGACAGCTGGACAGAAACATATAAATACGCCGAAGAGGCTCTGAAAATAGTGATGAACTATCTATCTGCTAATATACTTAAAATTAATCTAAGCAAAACAGTATATATGCCGTTTTCATTGAGTACCTCTTTAACAGGGCAACTTGATATACCTATTCTTAAAGCCCACATCAATTCATGCTGTCCAGGTTCTCCTAGGTTGCAGTGCAACTGTCCGCAAATAAAAATGACTACCGTAGTTAAATACCTAGGTATCCACATTGATCACTCGCTAAATTGGAAGCTACATATTGACAAACTTATCTCGCGAGTTCGAAAGCTAATATCCATTTTCAAAAAGCTACGGATTTCGGCCGATCCCAGTACGCTTAAAATGGTCTACTGTGCTCTCTGCCAATCCGTGCTATCATATTGCATCACAGTGTGGGGTGGAGCTCAGAAGACGCATCTGCTGAAACTGGAGCGAGCGCAGAGGGCTGTACTCAAAGTAATGCTTTCCAAAAATTACAGATTTCCTACCACATTACTATACGCAGAATGTAGGGTGCTAACAGTCAGAAAACTTTTTGTACTCCATACTATTCTCAGAAAACACAGCAGTCTACAATATGACGCAAGTTATGCTGGGGATCGTCGGTTCTACAAAGTTTGTCCTACATTTAAAACCAACACAGCAACTGCCCAACGTCATTATCACATCCTAGGCAATTTTTTGTATAACAAAATAAATAAATTTTGTGACATATATCATCTTCCCAGATATACCTGCAAAGCCACTGTTTGCAAATGGCTTCATACTCAAAATTATGAAGAAACAGAAGAATTATTAAAGATCTCAATTTTATGATTTGCCTACCAATTTTAAAAAACGCAGAACATATTCAAAGTCTACACACATTCGCACAAACCCACACAACACACACGCACACACATACACACACACAAACACAAAATATGCTAAGTCTGTGAAAAGTAACCATAGAATATCAGTTACCTCACTTACAGCTAACTACTTAGAAATTTAACATTTTATTCTAATTCTGTGTTCTCATTAGAAGCAATGTAACTGCTTGTTAATAATTATGTGAAATCTGATACCCACAACACAAGTTAAATCTTACCGTGGGTACCAGAGCCGCAAATACTGCTTACTTTGTTATATTCTCTTACATTAATAGTATTATTTATGTTGTTCTACCTACCTGTAAGTGGTTAATGTACAATTTTCTTGAAATTAAATAAAATTATTATTATTATTTGAGAAATTTTAGTATACTCGGTTTAAAACCGGTGTTTTTATGACTATTACGGGTTAATAACCAAGTAATAGTCATTTAAGATAGATCTGTGTTGGTTTGATCTATGATTTGTGGTTCAGTTTCGTCAGTCTGCAAAAATTTCCGCACTATCCTGCAAGTATTTAAAATAGCTGCCTTTTGGATGTTGATGTACATTTTTGGTGGTAAATCGAGCATTTTCAAGCTATGGTGCAAATATTTAGGTATGACTCCTGTGGTTGATATTACTATTGGTATTATATAGACTTTGTTGACTTTCCAGATTCTTGCTATTTCTTCCTTGAGATCAGAGTATTTATTGATTTTTTCTGTTATGGTCTTCATAATATTGTGTGTATTCGGGACCGCTATGTCAATTATGAAAGCTGTATTGTCTGATTTGTTGTGGATGGTGATATCTGGTCTATTGTAATGTATTGTCTTATCGGTTAGTACGGCACGGTCGTAATACATTTTGTGAGTGTTATTTTCTAATACAGAATCAGGGCGATAATTATAGTACGGTGTATGTGTGTCTTGTATGAGCTTATATTTTACAGCAAGTTTCTGATGGACAATATTTACTATTTGATTGTGTCGGTGTGTATAGTCAGTTTGTGTGAGTGTTGCGCATGCGCCTGTAATATGTTGTATTGTTTCCGGTTGTCTATGGCATTTACGACATTTATCATCCGTCATGTTAGCATCTTTAATTATATGTTTTCTGTAATTCCTGGTGTTTATTACTTGATCTTGAATGGCGATGATAAAGCCTTCCGTTTCTGGGAATAAATTTGCGGCCGTTAGCCATGTATTTGATGCTTGTTGATCAATGTACGGTTGCTGCAAATCGTGTGGATGACGTCCGTGCAATATTTTTGATTTCCATTGGTTTATCTTATTGCTTTCCCTGTTAGTCAGATTGGATGTAGTATGTGAATCACTGGTTAGAGTTGACAAGTTAAGAGGAGTAAATTTGTTATCGTTATTAATAATATTAGCATGAAGTTCACTGGTGGCTGCTTTTTTGTGGAAGAACGACCTGAGATTGTTAAGCTGGGTTTCCCATAGGCAAGATATATCAATATGACCTCTACCGCCATTTTTCCGTTTCAATGACATCCTCTCTATAGCCGATTTGGGATGCAGATAATTATTTTTTGTTAGTAGAGTGCGGGTTTTTATTTCTAGGCTATTAAGATCAGTTTTTGACCACTTAATTACGCCAAACGAATAAGTTAGAATCGGAATTGCGTAGGTATTAATCGCTTTTATTAGTCTTTTGCCTGTTAGCTGTGTTTTGCAAATTCTAACTACTCTGTTTTTATATTCTTCAACTAACGCTTTCTTTATAGCTGTGTGGTCTAACTGTTTAGATTGTTGATATCCTAGGTATTTGTATAGATCCTCAGTGGCCATGGATGTTATAGTTTGGCCTTCCTCAAGCGTAGAGTCACCTGGTTCAATTTTGCCTTTTTTAATATTTAAGATCCTGCACTTATCTAAGCCAAATTGCATTTTTATGTCTTTACTGAATGTAGCTGTTATGTCTATTAGTTTTTTCATGTTCTTTGCTGTGTTGCTGTAGAGTTTTATGTCATCCATGTAAATCAGGTGGCCGATGGATGTTGTATTAGAGGCTTGTTTGAATCGGTAACCAATGTTTACTTTGTTAATCATTTGTGACAATGGGTTAAGGGCCAGGCAAAACCACAGAGGGCTAAGAGAATCACCTTGATAGATGCCTTTTTTGATCAGAATTTCTCGAGTTACAATGGAAGTGTGACTGTCGCGGAGATGTATGTTCGTTTTCCAAAATGTCATTATTTGTGATAAAAAGTCTATTAGTTGCGGGTCAATTTTGTACATTTTTAGAATTTGTAGGAGCCAGGTGTGTGGAACACTATCGAATGCTTTGCGATAATCTATGTAGGTGCAGTGTAAGTTCCTTTTGTTTAGATTTGCGTGTTTGTGAATGACAGAATCTATAATTAGAAGCTCTTTACACCCCATGTGGTTTCGTCTGCATCCTTTTTGTTCCGTCGATATTAAATTATTATTTTCGGCGTGTGAATAAATTCTATTGGAAATAACAGCTGTGAGAATTTTATAAATTGTCGGAAGGCATGTGATCGGTCTATATTGAGATGGGTCGCTTTTATTTCCTTTAGGTATTAAATAAGTAATTCCCTGCGATAAAAATGATGGTATAGGATGCTTATTTAAAATGATATTAGTGAAACAGTTGGCTATCGGTTTGTGTAGTATGTGTAAATGCTTAAACCAGAAGTTATGAAGTTTATCGATACCCGGTGATTTCCAGTTGTGGAGTTTGCCAGTAACTGTCTTGATTTCGTCTTCTCCTATCTCATAAAAAGCCATTTCATCTATTCTATTCCATCTGTTTTCTTCTTCTTTTATCCAATCTGCATTTTCGTTGTGCTTACTTTCCTTTTCCCATACGTCTGACCAAAATTCTTCGATTTGATCTTTCGTCGCTGTTGTTTCTGTATCATTACTATTTGTATTTTCTGTTTTATTAATCTTCATTTGTCTATAGAAAGTCTTTTCACTAGTTGCAAATAATTTGTTTTCTTGTTTCCTTTTAAAAGCTTTTTTATATCTGGCTAATCTTTTTGATTTTAGTACTAACTTCTGTTTAAGCGTGTCGAGATGTTCTTCTAGCGTTTTATTGTCACGTTCATGCTTCGTGTGTATCCTACTATTTTTTAAGATTTGTTCAACCATATTTTCTAGCCTTGATGACCTATTGCCCCTAATGTATTGCGAAAGCCTGCCTATATCTGCTCTTAATCTAGCGATATCTTTTTGTAATCGAATTTGCCAAGGTGGTTCGGTATATTGTTTTTGTGTAGTTCGATTAGTGTCAGTGTATATTTTGTAGCCTAACTCTTGTGTGATTACCATTGCAGTGCAGTATGTCAATGTGTGTATGTCTGTTAGGAGTAAACTTTCAGACAGAAATCGGTTCAGAATGTTATTATTAAATAATGTAAGTAAATCGGTTAATCGTTTGCAGTAGTATAATTTAGGGAGTCTCGGTCTCATAACTGGGTCCATCCCGCTATATTCAAGTAACTTGCATTCAAGTACGTCAGTAAGATTTTTTACTAATTCATCGCAAGGAGACTCATGTTGCAATATTTGTAATTCTGACTCTAGTAGCAAATCATGTGTTAACGTTGTTTGTGTAGATATATGACAGGTCTGAGTAGTGGATGTATGGTCTAAGTGCAATGTACTTTGTGTTGTAGTTACTTGGGAGTTGAGTTCTGGGCTTTCTACGTAATCGTTTGGTGAAAGAAAATACTCTTGTTGGGAAGATAGGCCTAGTTGATTATTACTGTCGGTGTGCATGTTCGTAAGTTGTGTCTGTACTTGTTCTTTTATATTGTTCAGAAGTTCTTCCGAAAGATACTTGTTCCTAATTATCATTCTTCTTTGGTCTGATACTCTCTGTTCTGTTACTTTAATTACCGGATATTTTTGTGAGAATAATTGATGCAAAGTTTTTCTATAGCAGGTCATGTCGGTTTCTAACTTTGTAATCAAGTAATAGGTACGCATGATGAAAATATTAACATCGGTTGACCATTTCATGCGTACTCCTGGTTTACCAGCTTTAGTGGACACAGGTATAAAGGTATTCACCTCCCGTGTAACATCTAAAGTTGGCGTTGGTGTTTCGAGGCTATTTCTGTCCACAGAAGACACCGGAGTTGGGATATATGAGATTGTAGAAGGACTGTATGGTTCTGCTACTGAAAGAGACTCGAAAGAATTTATACTAATGTTGTCATTGTCAGTCTGTATGTCATTGGTCTGGTTGGCTGTAATATTTTCGGGTGACCCGGAGGGAGCCCGCCTATTCAACTCCTCTCCGCTGACGGTTCCTATGCTGTGACACCCAGCGTCAGCTCCAGGTGTGCCCCGGCGATTGCCCCCGGGAAGCGGTCCTAAACGTCTACTTCGTAACTTCATCTCCATGTAAATGGGTTCCCAGAGCCATGTTAGCCGCGCCAGTAACAAATGGATCGCGTGTCCGCCCCCCACGTGAGTCAGGTGTTCGACTCGGACGTATGGTTGGATTATAGGGGGCTTATTATTATTATTATTATTATTATTATTATTATTATTATTATTATTATTCACTCCATTTATTATCTTACTCATAGTTTCTTTTATATTAATAAAGTATATTTCATTTGAAATAAAAAAAATCCTTTAGAAATATAAAAGGGACCACGGAGACCCACCAGTGTCGGGTACAGGGACTAAGCCACCGGTGGTTAGGGCCTCAGAGACAAGAACTTCCTCACGATGCGCGCCGTGTCGAGAAGGACTGCCTTCTGAATCAAAGACTTGATCCAGCTGCCTAGTGTGAGCCTCTTTAGGTGTTGGTCGAGGCTCTTGGCGATTAAACCATTCACCGACACGACTATCGGTACAATGATCGCCGAATCTACATCCCACATGTCAACAATCTCGTGAGCTAGGTCCAAATATTTAATCTCTTTTTCTTTTTCTGCTTTCACGAGATTGCCGTCATGCGGTATGGTGATATCGATTATCATTGCGAGTCGCTCTGCTCGGTCTATCACTACAATATCAGGCTTATTGGCTACAATAGTCCTGTCTGTAATGATAGACCGGTCCCAGTACAACAATGCGCGACCATTTTCGAGAACTGGGTCGGGCACATATCTGTAGTACGGTACCTCAGAACCAATGAGATCATATTTAAGGGCTAGTTGCTGATGGATTATCCTGGCCACTTGGTTGTGTCTGTGCAAATACTGACCATTGGCAAGACTCGAACAACCGGATACTATATGCCTGAGAGATTCACCGGGCCGGTGACACGCCCGACATATGTCAACCGTACCATCCCTCAGTATATACTTTCGGTAGTTGTTTGTCATGACAACTTCGTCCATAATTGCAAAGACAAAACCTTCGGTTTCTCCGACGAGATCACCGAAACGTAACCAGGCTATGGAAGCTTTAAAATTGACGTCTGGGTCATGTAAAGCTCCATAGAACCGTCCATGCAGCTCCTTGCCCTTCCATATTTCTCTTCGGTCATCAGTACTGAGTACTGCAGGTTTGTGCCAGTTCTCTTTTGCCAGAGCGAGCGGGGTAAGTCCGGTATCAACAGCGACTACATCACGATGCACATCCACACTCATCTGCAGAAAATATTCTCTGAGGTTGCACACCTCGCGGTTGTGGAGGGTCTTAGCACATAGAAAGCCTCGACCCCCACATTTCCGCAGGATGTACAGCCTCATTACTGATGAGCGTGGATGATGCATGCGAGATGCAGTCAGCATTGACCGGACTTTTCTATCCAGGGCATCTAGTTCAGTCTGGGTCCACCTGAGTATGCCGAAGGAATACATTAGGACTGGCATGGCCCACCCGTTGCAGGCCCGCACCTTGTTGCCACCTGATAAAAGACTGTTAAGTACCTTTTTCAGGCGGCCAAAGAAACGAGCCTGCAACGTCTGTTTCATGTCAGTCTCAGCAATATTCAAAGACTGCGACATACCCAGGTATTTGTAGGTCTCGGTTAAGGAGAGAGGTCTAAGTTGTATGGAATCTGAGAGTTGTATCCCTGCAGATTCCATAATCCTGCCTCTCTTCACATGCATGACCGCACATTTATCCACACCAAATTCCATCCTGATAGAATTACTAAAGGCTTCGGTTACCTTAAGTAATGCTGTCAGTTGGAAATTGTTGGGGGCAAATAATTTCAGGTCATCCATGAAAAGGAGGTGAGATGTAACATGACCTCCTCTCCTTAACCGATAGCCTAGCCCTGAAGCCTCTAACAAGGTACTTAGGGGGTTCAGGGCCAGACAAAACCACAATGGACTCAAACTATCGCCCTGGAATATACCTCGCTCGATCCTTATTGGAGCACCGCAACCCAAACTCGATCGACACCCTGGATAGCACAGTACGGTCCTCCATTGCCCCATACATGATCTTAAAAAGGTGCATAGAGTTGCATCTACTTTATACAACTCCAGCACCCTCAAAAGCCATGTATGTGGCACGGAGTCGTAGGCCTTCTTGTAATCTATCCAGCATGTCGATAGATTCTTTCGGTTACGGCGCACCTGTTGGCTAATGGCCATGTCTATCAGCAGGAGTTCTTTAGTGCCACGGGCCCCACTCTTACATCCATTTTGAGAGACAGATAAAATTGAATTATCAGTTACATGTTTCGACAATTTCGTTCTCAAAATGGATGTAAGGAGTTTATACATCGTTGGCAAACAGGTTATCGGCCTGTAATTCTTGGGGTCCGTGGCACTACCAGACTTATGGAGTAGGTGAGTGACGCCGGATGTTAGAAAATCTGGTAGCGATCCCGATTCCAGTGATGACTGGAATTGAGATGCTAAGCAAGTATGCGAACTACGGAGCCATTTGAGCCAAAAATTGTGCAGCCCGTCCGGTCCCGCTGATTTCCAGTTTGGTAACGAACGGACTGCACTGGCTATATCATCACCTGTTATTGATATTGGCTCCATTGTTGGTATTTGTTCGCATACTCGCTCAACAGTCCCAATCCAATCACTCTCAGTGTGGCTGACAGGCGTCGACCAGATGCTGCGCCAAAATGTATTAGTAGCATCATCATCCGGTCGACCCCCATCAACGTCACCGGCCGTAGACTGGGGTCGCTCCCATCTTCTGTACACCCACCTCTCGTCTCTCTGGAATGTGCGATTCAGGCAATACCGATCCACTCTTTTTTTGTATCGCCTTATACGGTTTGCCCATGCATAAAGTTTTTGCTTTAGGGTGTCGATGCGCTCTGTAACCCGAGATAAATAATCTTGGGAACTGATATTAGTTCCCGCAAAGGCTCGAGTTACAAAGCGCATCACTCTCGGTCGGGTATTGCCCATCCTAAAACAAGTGAGCTTGCCAATGAGTGCCCTAGTCTCAGCGATACGACGCTCAATCCTGCGTTGCCAACCTGGCACAGCAGCGGTCTGTCGAATAGCGGTGTTATTTACATGAAATTTAACCCCCGCTACTCGACACGCCGCAACCGCCGCACAATACAGGATTGAGTGTGTGTCGCTGAGATTTTCACTATCCTCAAAATAAATTGATAGTAATGCATCTAGGGCACTCACCAGCGCTATGTTTTTCTTATGCATGGGCAAACGAGGCAAACGAGGCCGAACATTTGGATCCATGGATCGGTATTCCGCAATAGCACATTCCAAAGCACTCCTTAACTGATCGTTGTACTGGGTACTTACATGAGAAGTCTCGTCATCTACCTCTTCAGCAGCCGGATTTAACAGTTGTTGCTGCGCAACCACTGGGTCAGTCTGCGCCGAAAAAGTGATGGGGAGACTTCTCTGCACGTCAGAGCGAAGTCTCTCAAGCACGGTATCATCCAACAGGCGACACCGTTGGATGGCCCGCACTTGATCCGATAGCCGTTGTGTTGACACGTTGACAGCTGGCTCAAGCGCCTGAAACAAAGGCAGCATTCGATCACGGTACGTTATTATTATTATTATTATTTTGGTCAAGATTTTGTATTTCTCAGCATTTAAAGAATGCCGGTAATTTAATGAAACCACGGGCCTAAGCCAAATGAGATTCATTTAGGGGATTTGTTTCAATATTTGAGTCTTCCTGTAAAAATTTTCGAACTATTCTACACGTGTTTAATATGGCAGCTTTTTGCATAGTTATATATGTATTTGTAGGCAGTTCTATTTGTTGTAGGTAGTGATGAAGGTGTGTCGGTATTATACCAGTGCAAGAGAGCACCAGAGGCACTATATAAACTGTATTCATCTTCCAAATTCTAACTATTTCCTCTTTTAAATCTGTGTATTTATGTATTTTTTCGGTTATTGTCTTTTGTAGGTTGTGTGTATTAGGGACTGCTATATCTATAATGTATGCGTGTTTATTTTTTTTATCTATCATGGTTATATCCGGTCTATTGTTGTGTATTGTTTTATCAGTTAATATTGCTCTGTCATAATATATCTTGTGATTATTATTTTCCAGCACTGGTTTAGGAACATATTGATAGTAGGGTACAACTTTAGGTGGTAAAAGGTTATGTTTTATAGCTAACTTCTGATGAATAATATGAGTAACTTGATTGTGTCGGTGGGTATAGTCGGTCTGAGCTAAGTTTGGACATGCACTGGTTATGTGTTGTATAGTTTCGGAGGCGCGATGACATTTCCTACATTTATCATTTTGAACGGTAGAATCCTTAACAATATATTTTTTGTAGTTTTTCGTGTTAATGACCTGATCTTGTATGGCAATCATGAAGCCCTCAGTCTCTGGAAATAATGACCCTAATTTTAACCATATATTTGAGGCGTCTATGTCTACATGTGGCTGTTCTAAATCATGCAAATGTCTTCCATGTAGTTCTTTCGAGCGCCATTTATTATTCTTGTCTATGATGTGATTAAGTGGGGTTTTATAAATTATGTTCTTGTTGGATAAGTTTAGCGGAGTACAACTTTTGTCGAGATCTACTATGGCTGAGTGAATACTGCTAGTCATGATTTTACTATAGAAAAAATCTCGTAGGTTTTGAATTTGACATTCCCATAATATATTTAAATCTATAAGTCCTCTTCCTCCCTTTTCTCTCTTTACGGAGATTCTTTCAATGGCTGACTTGGGGTGTAGGTAGTTGTGTTGTGTTAAAGTGGTCCTGATTTTAATTTCTAAGTTACGGATGTCTGTACGTGTCCATTTAACTACACCAAATGAAAATGTTAATATGGGTATTGCAAAGGTGTTAAGGGCTTTGAAAAGATTTTTCGAGTAAAGTTGTTTTCTGCATATTAATTTCAATCGGTTTGTGAACTCAGTGCATAGATATTTTTTTGTTTTACTGTGGTCGATGGTGTTGGACTGGTGAATACCTAGGTATTTATAAGTATCTGTAGGTCCCATAGATTCAAATGTATTAGGTTCGTCTGCATTATAATTAATGTTATGAACTATCTTACCTCTGTGAATGTGTAGTGTGGCATTTATCTAGGCCAAATGACATGCTTATATCTCTACTGTACTGCGCGGTTAGTTCTATTAGAGACTGTAGGCATTTTTCAGACTTAGCAAATAATTTTATGTCATCCATATACATGAGATGAGTTATGGTTGTATCTGAATTTAATTTATAACCATATGCTGTATGGTTAAGTAGGTGAGATAATGGGTTCAATGCAAGGCAAAACCATAGTGGGCTGAGAGAATCTCCTTGAAAAATACCATTCCTGATGTGAATTTCACCTGTGGTGACAGTATCCGTACCGTTATTAAGGTGTAGTGTCGTTCGCCACTCAGACATAGCATTTTTCAAGAAAGTTATGATGGTAGGGTTAATTTTATATACTTGTAAGATTCTGAGTAACCAGGAATGGGGGACGCTATCGAAAGCTTTCTTGTAATCTATATATGATATACTTAAGTTTCTCTTTTGCATATGAGCACATTTTAATATGGTAGAGTCTATTATGAGCTGTTCTTTACATCCTCTATGATTTTGCCTACATCCTTTTTGTTCTTCTGCCAGTATATTGTTTCGATTAAGGTGACTATTAATATTTCGTGTAATGAGCGAAGTGATAAGTTTGTAGATTGTTGGCAGGCATGTAATGGGGCGATATTGAGAGGGATTTGACGTATCACTGCTTTTGGGGAGCATATAAGTAACCCCTTTGGTGATAAATTTGGGTAACGGTTGTTCACCTGCAATGATTTCTGTGATGTTTTTAGCTAATATGCGATGTAATGTGAAAAACCTTTTGTACCAGAAATTGTGAATGTTATCTATGCCGGCTGCCTTCCAATTCTTCAATCTTCTAGTGACTATTGCTACATCTTCTGGTGTTATATCAATTAACTCCATTTCATCTACCTCAAACATTCTATCTCTTTCTTCATCGATCCACATTGCGTTATCGTTATGATAATTTCGTGTTTCCCATAAATCGGCCCAGTAGTTTTTGAGTTCACTTGGTTCAGGGATAATATTGTTGTGACTTCTCTGTATTCTACTATCTCTAAATGATCTATAAAAATTCTTCTCATTTGTTGTAAATAGTTTATTGTCTTCTTTTCTTTGTAGCGCCTTTAAGTATCTTGCTAGTCGTTGAGATTTTAAAGTTAATTTTTGTTTCAATGTGTCTAAATATTCTACTGGCCTGGCATTATTTGGTTCATGAATAGTATGTACTTTTGTTTTACTGAATATAATTTCAACCGCTTTTACTATCTTTCTAGATCTATTGTTATTTATGTACTGTGTCAATCTACCTATATCAGCTCTTAAATTTTTGATGTCAATTTCAAGTCTTATTTGCCATGCAGGTTTACTCTTTTTATGAGTTTTACTTTGTGAAGCTGGGTTATGTGTTCGTATGTTATACCCTAAATTTTGACATATGACATACGCACTGCAGTATATTAGTGTGTGTAATGAAACGAGATCAGAATCTAAAGAATAAAATTGGTTCAGTATTTGTCTATTAAAAATATCAATTAATCCATAGAGTTTCTTGCTTTCTCTCAGTTTTGGTAGCTTAGGGCGCATCGTAGGATCTGTGCCTGTGTATTTAATAAGAACTGCTTCCAATTGGTTTATTAATTCATGTGTTTCAGTCGTCTCTATCTCAAGCACGGTTGTTTCTGCGGGCTGTGTGATTAGTGTCAGTTGTGTTATGGTTTCTAGAGAAAGATTTGTTTGAGTGGATGCATTTTGAGTGAATGCTTCGCATTGTGTGCGTGATATGTTTGAAGTAATAGTTTGTGTGTTTTGACTGGTGTCTGATGTGGTTGGTGAGATGGCTTCTAGGTTTAATGTATGTAATTCATTTATAGACTGTGATTGATGAGGGATGTTGTGTGTTTGTTCTGACGTATTATTATTATTATTATTCCTCTTTATTTATTTTCATTCTCACTGATCTTATTTTATATAATTAAATCACTTAACAAAAAAAAAAAAAAAAAAAAAAAAAAAAAAAAAAAAAAAAAAAAAAAAAATTATTATTATTATTTGTTTCTCTTTCTCGGGTATTATTCTAATTTGTTAGAACAATACCCGGCCCTTTAGCAGGCGTACACGGAGACATAGGTCCAACGCGCAGAGGCCCTTTGAGAGTTTTAATCTAGAATGTAATGGGACACCTACTGAGGCGCCTCCATCACCGCACTATTAAGTACAGTCACGGGTTAGCCGCAGCAGGTGAGGGCCTATTGCTACTTATATGGAAACTAATTACTCTGGGCTATTGGGATGGGTGTTTAATGGATGGGTTTAGATGAAAACTATGGATGAATGCCGGCGTCTGCCCTAAGTACTCTTATAGTACGTCGAAAAGGGGCAGACGGTGACTCGCCAGCTCACTAGATGGACCCTCTCTAAATAGCCGCCAAGGCAAACAAACTCTACCATAAAGGCAACAAGAGGGCAACACCGGTGTGAGCGGCTAGGGGTGTAGAGCGGTGCGGCACCGGTTTCGCAATCGCGGGTCGTGACCCGGAGCGGGTTTCCCCGTAATTACGCCCTTGACAATGACACTTCCACCCCCGAGCAAATAGCTCTTGCGACTTCCCTCTGGCCGGCCGACTAAGGCAAGCTAGAGTCGAGAGTCCTGCGGGCGCTCTTGGATATCCACTCCGACCTGCCAGTAAAGGCAAGTCGGAGACGAGGCCCTGACCGACTCTCTGAAGCATTCGGGACCGCAGTGTCGCCACACACATTCAGCTCGCCACAAAGCTGCCCTGCGGTTGTAAGCTTTCTTTTCATCTTGTAATACATTTTCTGTTTATATTACACGATGAAGGTGATGTTTGAAAGCTGTTACTCTGCCCTCTGAGATTGCGTTAGTCTCATGATGAGATAACGGCTGCCCCAGAGGGGTTTTATTATTATTATTATTATTATTATTATTATTATTATTATTCACTTTATTTATTATATTTCTCATAATACATTTTATATTAATAAACTACATTAAAAAAAACGTTTAAAAATATAAAAGGGCCACGGAGACCCACCGGTGTCGGGTACAGGGACCAAGCCACCGGTGGTTAGGGCCTCAGAGACAGGAACTTCCTCACGATGCGCGCCGTGTCGAGAAGAACTGCCTTCTGAATCAAGGACTTGATCCAGCTGCCCAGTGCGAGCCTCTTTAGCTGTTGATCGAGGCTCTTGGCGATTAGCCCATTTACCGACACGACTATCGGCACAATGATCGCCGAATCCACATCCCACATGTCAACAATCTCGTGAACTAGGTCCAAATATTTAATCTCCTTCTCTTTTACTGCCTTCACGAGATTGCCGTCATGCGGTATGGTGATATCGATTATCATTGCGAGTCGCTCTGCTCGGTCTATCACTACAATATCAGGCTTATTGGCTACAATAGTCCTGTCTGTAATGATAGACCGATCCCAGTACAATAATGCACGACCATTCTCGAGAACTGGGTCGGGCACATATCTGTAGTACGGTACCTCTGAACCAACGAGATTATATTTAAGGGCTAGTTGCTGATGGATTATCCTGGCCACTTGGTTGTGTCTGTGCAAATACTGACCGTTGGCAAGACTCGAACAACCGGACACTATATGCCTGAGCGATTCCCCGGGTTGGTGACACGCCCGACATATGTCAACCGTCCCATCCCTCAGAATATACTTCCGGTAGTTGTTTGTCATGACAACTTCGTCCATAATTGCAAAGACAAAACCTTCGGTTTCTCCAAAGAGATCACCGAATCGCAGCCAGGAGATTGAAGCTTTAAAATTTACATCGGGCCCATGTAAGGCCCGGTAGAATCGTCCATGCAGCTCCTTGCCCCTCCATACCTCCCGTCGGTCCTCAGTACTAAGTACTGCAGGTTTGTGCCAGTTCTCTTTAGCCAGAGCGAGCGGGGTAAGTCCGGTATCAATTGTGACTACGTCGCGATGCACATCCACACTCATCTGCAGAAAATAATCTCTGAGGTTGCACACCTCGCGGTTGTGGAGGGTCTTAGCACATAAAAAGCCTCGACCCCCACATTTCCGCGGGATGTACAGCCTCATTACCGATGAGCGTGGATGATGCATACGAGATGCAGTCAACATTGAACGGACTTTTCTATCCAGGGCATCTAGTTCAGTCTGGGTCAACCTGAGTATGCCGAAGGAATACATTAGGACTGGCATGGCCCACCCGTTGCAGGCCCGCACCTTGTTGCCACCTGATAAAAGACTGTTAAGTACTTTTCTCAGGCGGCCAAAGAACCGAGCCTGCAACGTCTGTTTCATGTCAGTCTCAGAAATATTCAAAGACTGCGACATACCCAGGTATTTGTAGGTATCAGTTGGGGAGAGGGATCTAAGTTGTATGGAATCTGAGAGTTGTGTCCCTGCAGATTCCATAATCCTGCCTCTCTTCACATGCATGACCGCACATTTATCCACACCAAATTCCATCCTGATAGAATTACTAAAGGTTTCGGTTACCTTAAGTAATGCAGTCAGTTGGAATTTGTTGGGGGCAAATAATTTCAGGTCATCCATGAAAAGGAGGTGAGATATAACATAACCTCCACTCCTCAACTGATAGCCTAGCCCTGAAGCCTCTAATAAGGTACTCAGGGGGTTCAGAGCCAGGCAAAACCACAACGGACTCAGGCTGTCGCCCTGGAATATACCTCGCTCGATCATTATGGAAGCGCCGCAACCCAAGGTCGATCGACACCCTGGATAGCGCAATACGGTCCTCCATTGCCCCATACACGCCCTTAAGAAGGTGCATAGAGTTGTATCTACTTTGTACAACTCCAGCACCCTCAAAAGCCACGCATGAGGCACGGAGTCGTATGCCTTTTTGTAATCTATCCAGCATGTCGATAGATTCTTCCGGTTACGGCGCACCTGTTGGCTAATGGCCATGTCTAACAGAAGGAGCTCTTTAGTACCACGAGCCCCACTCTTACATCCATCTTATTATTATTATTATTATTATAGATACTTTGACGATCATAGTATTATCAGCTAACATTGTGCTCACTTTACAAAGTAGATTACTTTAAAAACAATTAATATAATAACCTATATGCTGAAAAAGGCAAAACTGGGATACCTGCTATAAACTAGAGAAAACAAACTTTCTAGGTCCGGTTACTTAGAAATAAATTTGACTAATAAATACTAAGACTTCAATAATACCTAAGGTTACTTCAGTTGCCAGGGAAGCCGCATGTGCAGAAAACAACTAACGCCATACATCCCTATCGTCAATGTAATCACTTATCTTGTAATATGCTTTTTTAACGAGAGCCATCTTAACATGTTCTTTAAATCTCCCGTCAGTAAGGTCTGTAACTGCTTTAGGCAGTTTGTTATAGAAACGTACACAATTACCTAGGAATGATTTATTAGTTTTGGTTAGTCTAAATCTAGGTACTACTAATTTTAGTTACCTAAAACAAGACCACAACACAAGAAATATAGCACAAATTATACATAATAAACAAAAAATCACTGACCCAATAATAATTTCAAATATTTTCGATGATTTCTCTATAAACATATCGAATTTTTCTCCTATCAATTGCAAATCTCAATTTTACTTGTGCCAAAATAAAATTAATATTACAAGGAACGAAAACAGTCTATATTTGGTACCCACCGATACAAAAGAGATTACAAAATGCATTAATTTATTAAAAAATACAACATCAGTAGGATACGGCCGATTTCCTATAAAATTGTTAAAAGATTGCGGGCAATTAGTTGCGCCAGTATTAGCTCACTTAATTAATTTATCGCTGGCAGAAGGGAAATTTTCGGAAATATTGAAAACCACCGGAATAAAACCATTGTATAAAAAAGAGACAGAAATATCACTAATAACTATCGCCCTATTGCTCTAATTCCTACAATAGCTAA
Organism: Euclidia mi; assembly: GCA_944739405.2. Lineage (NCBI taxonomy): Eukaryota > Metazoa > Arthropoda > Insecta > Lepidoptera > Erebidae > Euclidia > Euclidia mi. The sequence continues at coordinate 76,070,688 of OX123192.2, forward strand.
ATTATATGAAAAAAATATGTACAAAAGAATAGTTTCTTTTTTGGATAGATTTGAAGTTTTATATCCAGAACAGCACGGTTTTTAAAAGGCAAATCTACCACGCTTGCTGCATTCAAGCTCATAAATGACATCATAAATAACTTAAACTCAAAAAAAACAAGTTACTGGCATATTTTTTGACATGAGCAAAACCTTTGATCTTGTGGATCATGAACTATTGTTGTTAAAATGCGAGTTATATGGCATACGAGGTCTATCAAATGATTGGCTAAGAAGTTATCTGGACGACAGAACCCAGGTCGTAGAAATTTCAAACTTCGATTCAAACAAACATGAAGTACTCACGAAATCATGTTTGAAATATAATAGAGTTGGTGTGCCTCAGGGCAGTATCCTTGGTCCTCTTCTTTTTCTTCTATATATTAACGATTTACCAAAGACAATAGAACATAACTGTATACTTTATGCGGATGATATATCAGTTGTTGTACCAAATACTAATCTGAATATTAACTATAATTAAATCCTTAATAAAACAGTCCGAGATGTAATTGAATGGCTAAACTGTAATAACCTTAACTTGAAATAAAACTAACTAGCAAATTTAAATAAAACTAATTATTTTCAATTTACTAACAGAGGAGGAAATATAAGTAAATTAAATATACAGTACAACGAACAACCTCTAACAGAAGCTTCTGATATTACTTTCCTTGGTTTGACCATAGATGAAAAATGTAATTGGAAAGCCAACATTAAAAGGCTTTGTAAAAAAATAACAGATTTGCTTATGCACTATGGTGTTTAATTAAAATTGCAAATAGGGAGACTGCTTTAAAGGCTTATCACGGATATGTGGTTTCAAATCTCCGATATGGAATTATAGTTTGGGGTAACTCAATACACATGAACGGAGCATTTATTGCTCAAAAATAATGTGTCAGATGTAGTATAGCGCCATGGGTTAGTTTTAAGCCTTCATTTATAAAACTGACCTTATTAACAGTACCATGTCTATACATATTTGAGATTTGTGTTTTTGTCAAATGTAATTCTAATTTATACACTATGTTAAAGAATACATGTAAATTTAATACTAGATATCCTAATAGACTTCTCCTTCCACCACTGAAAACGGAATTGTGTAGCCGTAAAAGTTATGCAATGTCTGTATGCATATTCAACCACTTGCCCACGGATTTAAAGCACTTCTCATTTTATAAATTTAAGGAACAAGTACACAAATTATTATGCAATAAATGCTTTACTCTGTAGAAGAATATTTAAAATGTAAATTGTAAATGTGTCTTTGAAAATGTTCCTATAAAACCAATTATTGTATACCTAGTAAGGTAAATTGTGCTGTACTCTTCCGATTTTAAGATCTTTGTAATACCACAGTTCGAGCAATAAAGATGATTTGCATTTGAATTTCACGCGAATTGTAAGCTATCGAGAACTTATTTATTAAATTGTTAATTATCGCTTACTAAACTATGAAGGAAAACATCGCAAAGAAACCTGCGAATTCGAAAGTTGTCCTTGTTGTAATGTTCTCAACAGACATGTGAAGTCTGCCAACCCGCACTTGGCCATCGTGGTGGACTATGGCCTTACCCTTCTCATAGAAGAGGCCCGTGCCCAGTAACGGGACAGCATATATACATGGCTGATGATGATGAGTACAGATGATGAGATTTGTTTTAAATTAATTAAAATGGCGTTAAAAGTTACATTATAATTTATATTTATTCTATGACATGAATGCACTGTACTTCGTTCAAAGACATACATATAAGTTAGCCATAAGGATTATAGACGCGTTGTCGAATGTTCTAATATAGTTCAATAGTTTTGTAAAATTAAATTGTACTCCTGACATCGTAATGGACCTATAGGCTAGGAACTTAGAGTATACATTAGCAAGCTATAGAGCAACAGTATGCGAGTATGAACCATAAGCACGGGTATGAACGGGCGCGAGAGTAGAGCGATGACAGCACTAGTCACAAATTGTCACGCGAGCGGCTTGTTCATCGATAGTAATTTGGCGAAAAAATATTGAAAATATGGTGAAATGTGCAGTTTCTCCTTGCAGAAATGACTCTCGGAAGTATACAAGGAAGAAACAAGATATTTCTTATCATCGGTAAGTATTATTTTAGTAGTAAATCTAGTATTTTAAGAAATATTGTAGGGCGTGGGAGGGGGTTGCGCGAGGCGCGCGGGCGGGACAGCAGAACCACGCTGCCGCGCCTCCCGCTTCACCCTTCCTCTGCCTTACGCTAGTGTTGTGTCATTCTGTACTCGAAATATAACAGTGTTAGTACCGAGTTAGTAACAGGTTTGAAAGTCAAAGTCGAAAATTTCGCTTATTATATTTTAAAATAAACAAAAAGGAATATTGTAGTTTAGTCTTTAAAAAAATCCTGTCTATAGCTTTTGAATAAAAAAATTGCAACAGATACATCAGTAAATTAAATATCAACCCTCTGATGTATCCGAAACTTCGACTCTTTATAAAGTGAAATACTGTTTGAATATCAGTGAACTATTTCAGATTTTAATGAATTTTTTGCACTTTTTGCAGAACTTTGTATTTCTTTTGTATTAAACCACTCTAGCTAATTGTTAATCATTATGCGAATATAGGTAATATCATGAACGAGTATAGTAACTTTAAGGATGACAATTCACGGCAATATATAAAAAATGCTGACTCATATGGAGCTAAGAAAAACTACCAAAGGAAATTGTTTCCCCTTGGAGAACATTACGCTACTGCATTGTTTTTCCTCTGCGGATCACATAAATTTAACAACAAAAGGATATAGGTCCGAAATGGATGAAAGGGTTAAGGATATGGCAGATTGGCAATTTATGGCTGATGCAGAAAATAATTTAGAATTACCTGAAACACTTCTGTCCGAACCCTCAAAACAAGTTATTTCATTTCATACATAGCTGGCTATGTGGTAAAATATTTACTGGAAAAACTTGTTTGTGATACATGTAAAAAAGCGCTTATATCAAAAGAAAAAAGTCATCAACATAAGTTTATCGTGTTGAAAGACAGGGGCGGGCTTATCTATCCATCAAATGATGTGATAGATATCTGTATGCAAACAGAAACAATAATCAGGAAGACTGTATCGCCCAAAAAAAATAGTAATCTCATGGCACTTACTTTAGTTACCGAGGCTCTGCAACTATTTATTGGAAAAGATATTTTCACAGTTTTACACGAACACATTTTCCATCAAATGCCTTGCACCAGTCATTTAATTCATTTGTTACGCGCTGTGATCCAATAATATGTAGATATTAGGATGAAATATCTTGTTCGAAAAACAGGGATCAAGCATACAAAGCGACAATTGTATAATAAATTAACCCTTTGCCAGGGACAGTAATTGTAGTTATACTTACTCCTTATGTTTAATTTTTACTAATAAATCATTGTACAATTTGAACATACGTGTGTTTTATTTTATTTATCAACATCGTATCTGATGAGTTCCAGCATTAATCACCAATCTCACTAATTTACCGGCGTCAGGTTTATAAAGCCACGGCTTAGTAAGCGGACTTAACGTGTCCTCCGAAGCACGGCATATTTTCAGACAATCAAGTGAATAAAGACTGCAATGTCTTAACTAAGCTCGTGAATGTTGGCCTCTAGCCTATATACCATGGGGTTTACATTTTTTTGGACTTTTGTAAAGGTCCACAGGTAAGTGTAACGATAAGTAAAAGCGCTTCTTATACCGCCCAACATCTATGTTCCGATTCGTTATACATCGATGAGTCAATTCACTTAGCTTTTGTGAGAAAATGAATAAACCACGCAATGTAGGTATAACGAATCGGGCCCTAAATGTAGGGCAGTGTAATATCGCTATAATACCTAGGTACTTACTTGATGCTTCACGCTGTTGATAAGTAGATGACTTTACTTATGTACTTTTTTTGAGAAATATTGAAGATGCAATAATAATATTTTGCGGGTTATCATGATACTTACCTGTAAATAAATCTACTTATTAAAAGCTCTGCCACACGAACGCAACCCCAATCTAAATACAAAACGGTACCTAGTACCTACCTGTTACTAGCTGTTACTTCACCTATACAGTTGTCACCTAATTAGTGATTACTCAATAACTTCATTCATGGCACATCACTATGTTGTACATACATCTAAATTGACATCTATCAAATATCTGCTTACGATTGGCATAATGAGAATATGCTTTGCTAGCACTCTATAGCTTGCTAATGTATACTCTAAGGCTAGGAATTACTATTAAGACCAACGTACTTTCTTAACTTTCCGACATGGCCTAACGTTTTTGTATGTGAAACAAGAACCAGTACCGATGGCTATATATACGTGCCCTCCGTAAAACTCTAACGGTCTAAACGGTCACCCATCCATCTTTTGACCTTTGTCAACCTTACTAAACTTTTCGAATCTACTTCGATGAGGTGAAGGAAGGAAGGAAGAAGGAAAGGGAAGTGAAGTCACGCTATGATAGCTTCAACAATATGATTATATGAATATACGAATGAATATACGCTGTATGTATTTTGAATACATAATTTTGTGATGACGATGACAGATCGGCAATATTTTGAATATTAATTCAGTACAATTTTATTAATCATTCGCAGTGTTGGTACATAAATTGACAGTAATTATTAGTATAATACAGTACTTCCTGCTCGCCTGCCTCGTTGGTCTCACGGCATAAATATGCACGTGGGATTGGGAGGTCTCGGGTTCGATTTTTGGGTCGGGAAAAGTGTTATTGGGTTTTTCCGTTAGGAAATTCTCAGTAGCAGCACGGAGTCTGGTAATGTGCCCGGTACAGCAATAGGCTCGCCCCCTATTACGTGTGATCTAAAAAAATCATGGCGAAATGTGGGTGTAATATTACACCTCTGCCTACCACTTCGGGGATACAGGCGTGAGACTATAAAAAGAAATAAAAAAAATATAATACGAAGACCTGATATTTAAATTAATTGCGTTGTACTTATAAACTTCAAATTGTACGTTAAATAAAATTATGCGTGTGCTGTAGGTATATCTGTATATTTGTGCCTGATAATCTCCACAATAGATAATCTAGTTTGGATGTGGTTTTCAATAACATATTCAGATAAGCTTAGGATAATATTTACCGTTAGTTTTGTTTGGGTTAGCTCGCAATTGAAATAGATGTGTTGAATTTATAGTACCTAAACAATTTAGTGTGACGATGATTTTAATTTTGGTAAACAGTGTGGTTGTTGCTGGCAATCGTCGTCTTACAAGAGACAACATAAATGTTGAAATGTATTTAAATAACTGCACGTTCTTATTACTTACATAGAGATGATTTATGATAACCCAATCCTAATTTATTGGGTTATTATTTGTCTCTTCTTCCTCGGTCAAAGGCTTAATGGAGATACCAACAGACTGCCACGCAGAGCGTATCGGCTGCAAATCCACGGCGTGAACCACTGATTTTGCGGAGTTTTATCTGTATTGACTTCAGTCATATCCGTTAAGACTAGTTAGCGGACCCCGGGCTGCAACTGGCATAACGCTAAGATTTATTTCTTCTTCGCATTTTTTCTTTGTAAATGTTTTTGTTAATTGAATCGTAGTCTTTATGATAATGTAGTAAATATAATTACTGTAGGGGGAAAGTAACTGACAGATAGTCTGGTCTGGTGTAACCCAGGTTAGTAAGTCAGACCGTAGTTGCCTTGTGTAAAAAATAATATTCTCTCATACCTATCTGGTTGGACTATTACATAACGAAGGGCCTGGACTAACCAAATACCGAAAATCAATGGTAAACGTCGTTTTTAAATTAAATACAGGAAGAGCAATAATAAAAAATAGACAATTATTCATAGATTTACACTCAATACGAAAAAAACACTAAAAATAAATCATTTTATAAGTATATCCAGTATACATGTCCAAAAACACTAAGTTGCAGATCGTCACATTGTTTAACAAACTCCATCAAACAACTGCCAATATTCAAGTACCTACTCCAAATTTACGCGTATGCAAGAATGAAAGAAGAAAAGAATTTGTCAATTACCGAGTCAACTACAGCATAGAGCATAGATCAGCCATACTCAACATGCGGCCCGCGGGCCGCATGCGGCCCGCTGGCCTTTTTTGTGCGGCCCGAGCCGCGGCATAGCCCAGTACTTTTATTTTTATAGTAGTATTACTGTTAAGGGTTCAAAATTACGTAAAATTAACGTATTAAATTAATTCACGCATTTACGCATGTTTTCTCACTTATTGCGTACCTACACACAGAACACTACATATTACTACCTATATGGCTATGGGTTCAAGCTTACAAAGAACCTGAGCAAGACAGTTGATGGTCAAAATACTTGGTGAACTTAATGATTAAGTTCACCAAGTGTTTTGACCGATTAAACTCGATTCGATTTAGTCTTAATCGCCGATTACAAGGTGAGCATCAACTGATTTCTCAAAAGGCAAGTAAAGTGCTTGCTTTCGAAGACAAACTTCATATGTACATATATCGAAGAAATAAATAATCAAAAAATTCATAATTTTCCTACATTGATAAAAGCTCAACAGGGTGGAATTGATGTGTCCCCAGAAAATCTGGTTTATATTTCTATTAGGTACTTACTTTCCTTAAGCAACAAATTTCTGAAAGATTTCAGAATTTACGTAAAATAAATAGATGTCTTCTCTTAATTGAAAATCCTTGGCACTTAGAAGTAGCCATTACAACAGAGCTTGCAGTATTGGGTTTGGTAATGTAAAATTATCTGATGAGCTGATTGATTTAAAAATTATACGAATCTGGAGGCGGTTTGTAAAGAGAAGAGAGACACATCAATATGAAGAATTTTGGAAATTAGGATATGCTAGCCGGATAGCTCATCATATCAGCCAAACGACGTCCAATGCTGGACGTAGGCCTCCCCCAAGGTTCTCCACACAGACCGGTCTTGAGCCGCCCGCAACCAACCGCCTCCCGCGATCTTGACGAGATCGTCGGTCCACCTTGCGGGGGGCCTACCTCTGCTGCGTCGCCCGGTACGTGGCCGCCACTCCAGAACCTTTCTGCCCCAACTGCCCACTGCCACTTCAGCTTGGCTATCCGGAGAGCTATGTCGGTGACTTTGGTTCTACTGCAGATCTCCTCATTTCTGATTCGATCTCGCAGGGAAACTCCAAGCATAGCTCTCTCCATCGCCCTCTGAGTGACCTTGAGCCTTCTGATAAGGCCCATAGTGAGCGACCACGTCTCTACCCGTAAGTCATCACTGGCAACACACACTGGTCAAAGACTTTCGTCTTGAGACACTGCGGGATATCAGACGAATAGATATGTCGTAGCTTCCTGAACGCTGCCCAATCGAGTTGGATTCGACGATGGACCTCCTTCTCGAAGTTGGACCTACTTTCGTCTTTTCCATGTTCATCTTGAGACCTACTTGTTGGGAGACTCTACAGAGGCCATCGAGCATTGTGCCTAGGTCTTCCATGGTCCCAGCCGTGACTACGATATCGTCTGCGAATCGAAGGTGAGTGATGTACTCGCCGTTGATGTTGATGCCGAGTCTATTCCATTCCAAAAGCTTGAAAACATCCTCCAGCGCAGTGGTAAACAGTTTCGGGGAGTTGAATAGGTTTCGAACTTCTGGAGGCGGACTGACATATCTAGTGGCGTTTTCATACAAACACTTCAGCACTTCGATATATCGGTAGTCAATCCGGCACCGTTGGAGAGACTGTAGCACCGCCAGGTTTCGATCGAATCGAAGGCTTTCTCATAGTCCACAAACGCCAAGCACAGAGGCTGGTTATACTCCTCGGACTTCTGTATAACCTGCCGCAGCGTATGTATGTGGTCTATGGTACTATAGCCTTTACGGAAACCAGTTTGTTCGGGAGGCTGTAAGTCGTCTAGCTTGCACTCGAGACGATTCGTCATGACCCTCTAAAACAGCTTGTAGACGTGGCTCAGAAGTGTGATGGGTCTGTAGTTCTATAAGAGGGTTTTATCCCCTTTCTTAAAGAAAAGCACCACCACATACCTTGACATTGTTTGCATCAACATACCTATGAGAATCTTCATATTCAAAACTGAAATAGGTATGCGAATAAGGTCTACAGATCTCGCCTTAATGATTCGCACCTAGACGACGTTTTGAGAGTAGCATGCAGGAATTATGCGCCTGATGTAACAAAAATTGACAAAATTTTGTTACAGTGTCAAAAATCACATTAATTTCCATTACATAAATAAATGCTTATATTTTTTAACATAATAGTTTTATGTTACTGTCGCATAATCCCCACTTTTCCAATAATATTACAAATGCGAAAGAAACTCTGTCTCTTACTCTTTCACGACTAAACCACTGAATCGGTTTTGATGAAATTTGGTACATAGATAGATTATTGTAGCTCGGTAAAGGACATACGCGACATAGGTACGAAGGTAAATTACTGCGGCCCGCTAGATTAAACAGTAGCAATTATGTGGCCCAGTGTAAAAAAAGGTTGAGTATGGCTGGCATAGATATTTACGTAGAGGCGCATTTCTTATGGGCGCTCTGTAGACACTTTCTGTGACCCAAATTGCCGCTTGGCGGCGTGGCAGTCGCGCTGTGACAGCTGTCTCTATGAGTGCAAGAGAGACGAACATTCCTCCTCTGTATCTTAACTACTAGAGCAAGAGAGACGCAGAACGACGCCAGCGCCGCCAACGGCGCCAACTACGTACTACACTGACGACAGTCGCCAACTCGCCATTTGGAATCGGCACACGAAATCCTTAAGAAATGCGCTTCTATATGTCAATCTGTATTCATTGACTACAGTCTGTAGCCATATTGGCGTTTGCCCAACAGTGATTGAGTTGTTTCGCCACTCTGAAAATATTGTAACATTGTAACATTTTACTTGTTAAACATTGGCTCTATTATAATAGTCTTGTTTATTTCTGGAGAAAGGAAAAGGAAATGACGGAAAAAGCTCTTAAAAATAAAAAAGGATTGGAACAAATGGAGTTATTTAAAGCAGTTGTACGAATCAGAAAACCAATAAGGTCGACCAACTAAGACTACATTCAGAAGAGTATTGGGTTCGAATCCACGGCACACACCACCGACTTTTCGAAGTTATACGCGTATTAAATAATAAATGACCGTGCCTTGCCCCGTGCCTCGGAGAGCATTTTCCATCTTTCGACCCGTCATTTCCTGGCTATTTAGCGTTAGTTGTCCTCATATCAGCAAATTTACGTTCATTACCACACATAGGCCACTCAAAAGTCTTTCCACATAGCACAATCTTGAGCTGCCTATGTCCAACGGTTTCCCGCGAAAGCAATTTTGCAGTGGGAATATCATAGTGACCACTAAATTTCAGCAGTAAATAATAGCAAGAATCAATTCTGTCCGAAATTCCAAGTAAGTAATTCTGAAAGCTCAATCGAAAGCCAGCTTCCCACGGTGCGTAGTTTTGCGGATGCGCGCCGCACCTTTGAAGTTACACCGCAAGTCAGATAAGATCAAATGTACCACGCGCGTCCGTGTTTAAAGTCACTCATCGTGGGAAGCCTGCTTCAGAAGTCTCGTCTTACAAGAGACTACAAGATGAGTACGCATTCAATATCAGATAAAATTTTACATTTCACCGAAATACTTTTGAGAACCCTATTTTAGAAGCAATGTTTCAGAATAATCCCATGATTCATCGGATGCTTCTCATACAAGGAAATAGGTTGTGGCATCATAAAATATAATGGCAACATTAACTTCAAGGTAAAAGTTCTCTCGTTCCATAAACTCTCGAAAAATTACACACTTTGGTTTTAAAACGAGGTTTTTGTTGCATTTAATGCGAGAAATCAAATGGTCCTTGTATGCATTTCTATATTATTACTTGAAACTACAACTTTGTACCCAATAAAATTTGGCGCAGTTATAGAGGAATAGTGCAGAAAGCTTATATTTTTATAAAGAGATGTACCTATTAGAGATATGTACATTCAACTTAATTCAAGAAATCATGCGTTAAGTACATTAATACTGCAAGCCACTATGAGTCTATGACTCTCAGTTGTCAATATTTAAATTAAGTAAATATTCTACGTTTAAAAACAATTTCAGTCCTCTAACTAAAAAGGAAAAAAAAGCTTTGAAGTAAAAAAAATATTATAGACAACTGCAACTCACAATTTTGTATAAAGAAAAAAATCAATAAACAGGACAGTACGCTGTACATCAGACCAAAAAGTACAACTTCATTAAAATATTTTACATTTTCTAATTGATAGCCAAAAGCGACAGAAAATGAGCACATCAAAGATCATTTCTGTGTCACGAATAATATCTAAAAAATCCGGTTTATGTTCTGTTTTGTTAAAATTTTGAACTATGAAACTAGGAACTGTAGTGGATAAATATGTTTAAGCTGCTACTTGTAATCCTGCTATTTAGCGTTGGAGAGTTTGGTTCATCTTTTTGCTTTTAGCATGGATTAAGTGTTGGATGTGCCACGATTTTTAATAGTAGCGTCCACTTAGTTGTACTATATATCATACTGTCTATTTTAATGTATGTACATCAAATATTCCAGTTATACATAAGCTGTCGTTGCTTTGAAAAATCCGATTAACTGTATGTCCAAAAGGGATAAACAGCTAAAAAGTTATCATCATCGTCCTTCCGTTATCCCAGTTCCATTCAAGACTTTGCCTAAGAGCCCGAGGTCTAGTCTTACCTTATAAGACAAAATATCTTTCAGTTACCTTGGATATACTGCAACTTGTCTAAGCCTTGGAATTACGCTATCACTGTGAGTCGCGGTGGTCAAACTGCAACACGGGGATATCGCAACCCACGCGGAAACGTGGTCAAATGTAAGAGGTACTAACTTTTGTCACCATTACCATTAGTTTTACGAGATTGGTATAATATCTCCCTCAAGAATTTAAAACTAAAATAAAATGTATCACCTCTGTTTTAAACAAAAACCAAAGTGCTGTAAAGCCACAAAAATTGCACGATGAGATTAAAGACAATTTTCGTAGCCTCATTCTTAATATAACGTTTACGGTAAGCCCTTGTATGTGGCTTGTCCCTTGGGGGGTTAATGTATCATTCAATTCTAAACGCCGCGAAGTAATCACCCATTTTCCTTGTGGGTTAATTTTAATTAAAATTTGTTATATTTATTCCTTTAATTTCATTTTTCAAAACATATTTCACCAATTATTTTAAATTGTTTAAGAGAATACATCTCCAGCACTAGATTTTGAGACGCGATTGACAACAACAACAGGCTCAGAATAAAACAAAGTGTTGTCTCGCTTGGAAATCGAACCTACAAATGTGTAATTTTTTGGTTACAGTAAACACAAAGGCAATTTATTAAACTTGCTCTTAATACCTGACAGGTTGGCTCTGAAGTAGTACCTACTTACCTAGTACTTACTTTACTTTATATTGCGTTAAACTAAATAAAATATTCTAGTAAATACAGCATGAACTAGCCGCCTAACACGCCTTGAAACAATTACCAACTAGAAAATATTTAAGTACTATATTAATTTATATACATATTATGTATTATTTAGGTTTCTATTACATGTATCTCTGCATCACCCAAAGGTTGACTGGTAGATAATGCCTACGGCATTAAGTCCACCTCTGTACTATTTATGGGCATAAAGTTTAAATAAATAAATAAAATACGAAAAGCAACTTCAACTGTTCAGGAAATAAAGACGAGGAATAAAGACACTAATGTATTTTAGTGTTTTTAATTGTCTATTAAAGTTTCCAACTGAAGTCTTGCTTTATTTTCTTTACCTAATTAACTGTATAAATTTACAGTGGAAAAATGTAGATTTATTTGTTCTTACTGTACAAGAACTAAGTTGTAACATTTTTTAATACAATGCCTAAGAATTGCTGAGCAAAACTACTGTCTGTAGCAAAAATCCGCGGTTTTCGCAAGCCCGCAGATGCCTGACGTTAAGGACACCATAGTGGTTTTAGTGAAGTTCCGAACGACTCCAGAGCTCTTAAATACTTCTTTCAACAGCCCAAACTCGAACAACAGCTACGATGACTTTGCACGCGTTTTCGTTACAAAATTCCCCGTTGCAAACTTGCCCAAACAAGTGCGTATAATCACGATTCAAATTCTATCAGAATGCTCACACTGCTTCGAGCCCGGTAGCCATAATACGGGTGCCCGCCTAACCCTTGGAGTACTACTGTACCTGCGACATCCGATAACGAATAACACTACAGCTAAAACAAACCAGTTGTAAAAACATTGATAAATCTTCCCACAATAATTATGCTCCTATTTTTACTCATGTATTACCTACACAAATAATTACATAATTAAATAATATATAATTATTTGTGTAAAATATAAATTTCTTTACATAATATTCTAATTAGACATAAGATGCTAATATCTCGTATAATCACGTCATAATCGTGGCGTAATATACCTGTGATGGATTTTAGGATACCTTTACACTAGGGATTAATCGTCCTCATACATTATGCGGGTCTTTCTCGCAATACTTGTATAAATACTTCTATTATTCTCACACGTTTCAACCGGCTTGCAACGTTGGAGAATAACAGAGGTATTGATACCGCTAACGGCCATTTTGAATATTCGATCCATACATGGATTTTGAGATTCGAGATTCGTGTTTGACATATTTTGTATGGAATTTATGTCAAAAACGAATCTAAAATCTACAGATCTATCTGTAGATCGAATATGGAGTTCCGTAGTAAATAAGTCAAGTATCGCGAAAATACCCGCTAAATAATACTGTATGATGTATACAAATCGCGGAAGTTTAAGATCGATTATTAATCGTCCTTTTTGTTTACTTGTATGTATGGACAATGGACAGATAGGAGAAGTCAACCTTGCAATCTTAATATACAAGAAATATATGTTTGACTGCTGAAGTATTGTAGCGTTCATAACGTGACTTGAGTTGGCGTTAGTAAAAGGTAAAGTTAAGCACCACATGGATAGGTTACCACGGGGATGGGTGACGGACCGACAGCTCGTTTAAAGCTGTCAGTCCCGGTTCTTGTCTCAAGACAATAATCGTTGTGTGACGTCGGAGATCTTTACGTTATCTGAAAACTCTGACACTCTTGTGTCAGAGTCTTGTGTCAGACCACACTCCCAGACGAATAATAAAATACTGCAAGACTGCATTGGTAAAGATATATTAAGCGATCACTTTGTCATATTTCACTACACCTTGTACAAAATATTTTAGTTTTAATACCAGTACATTCGAAACTACGTTTTATTCTCTATTTACTATTTATTTCTTCTTAAACTTCTAAGGACAACTCACTATTAATAACTCCTGTAAAGTGTATCATCATCAGCCCTTTAATCTGTCCCACTTCTGGGCATGGGCCTCTTCTCACTATGAGAAGGATAAGGCCATAGTCCACCACGCTGGCCAACCAGCGTGGTGGACTGTGGCCTTATCCTGTGTGTGCGGGTTGGCAGACTTCACGTGTCTTTCGAGAACATTATGGAGAACTCTCAGATATGCAGGTTTCCTCACGATGTTTTCCTTCACCGTTTAGCAAGCGATAATTAACAATTTAATGCGCACTTAACTTCGAAAAGTCATTGGTGCGAGCCGAGGATTCGAACCTGAGACCCTCTGCGTAGCAGTCTGTCGGTCTCTCCACTTGGCTATCGCTGCTATGTAAAGTGTATAAAATATACAATTATCGAACATACAGAACATAAAGTTGTGCGACTTAACATACAACCAAGAGATACGAATAAAACCTAAAATCGAAAGATCAAGTTGTGGATCACACAAAGTGTTCTTCTACGTGGGACTTTCGAACTTTCAATACTCGGCCAATGTCAAGATGTGAGTTGTCCTATTTCAATATCTAGTAATAACGGTAATATGTCATGTCAGACACGTTGACCTTTGTACCGTTCTTATATCGTAGGGAATAAATATCAAAATCGTACAGCAACTGTTTAAATTGAAACTTAATGGGAGGAAAGAGGAAGCCACCACGCACCCTCGGATTGATGGGCAACGACTGAGCCTCATTCGTTGCCCATCGGTCCTGAGGATGCCTCTCGGAGAGGCAAAACACGTGTCAAAGCATAGTCGGCGCATAGAGCGGGATACTGCACGTCAGGTATTTTCCTGGAACCCATTTCCACTATTTATTATTTCACGTATCATCATGTTATCCTTTGTGCTTAGAGGAGTTCGGTATTGTCAATATTTTTCTATTGCGTAAGTACGGGTATGCGATCCGAGGATGCGTGGTGGGTTCCTCTTTGCCTTCCATTAGGTTACAATGGAGTGCCCCCCCCCCGTGGGATCTCCACCTTGTCGTGGTGGGGGGGCTCAGTAACCGTGGATTGGTCACCCGCGGTGAAGCTAAGAGGGATCCAGGAGGGGACGCTCCGCGTGGGCTTGACGGGGCCTGCACAGGATGCGTCCAACGGTGCGGGTGCGGGGGACAGTTCTGTCTGTCCCTTGTAGTCGGGTGCGGTCGCGGGAGGAGAGGCGTGTCGGTGTTGCGTGGCCGCGCGCCCTATCTCCCGCGACCAAATGGGGGCGCACCATTCGATGCGTCGCGGTGGGGCCGCATAGGAAGAGGAGATGCAGTGTTTCGTTGCCGTCCTCCCTATCCTCTGCGGCCGCTGGGTGTTTTGGCGGTGGAGCCCAACACCTTAATTCGCCGCCAAGGAGGTTTTGTTCGGGGCCCGCCTAACCATCTGGCGGGCCAATGCCCGTCGAAAAGTAAGGAAAAGGTTACAAGAAAAGGTTACAATGGAGTTTCGCCAAGTAACGCTTGATTCAATCAACTATGTTTAACTTGAGTTGTCGCTCTGTGTATATACTAAGTAAGTTTAAAATAGACGCCAAAAATAGATTTAATTTGTATAAACAATCGTACCTTTCATTAATGCAAAAGTTAATGTAAAGTACTCAGAGATATTTTGCTTGAATAACATTACTGAGAACTGTATCAATAATTTACAATTAGCTATCAGAAACATTGGAAAACTGTAACTATTACGAACATATAAAGGCCCAATTTCACCATCCAGCGATGGATATTTTCTGCCGGATAGATAAGGAATCATGACGTATATCTTATAAAGTTATCTACCAAATAATTTAACTGCAACTAATCAGTGGGTGGTAAAACAAAGCCTAAGAATTCATTAATTAATTATTGTTCATTTGAAATTCAGATTTACTTCTAACGAGTTATTGGAATAAATTTATGTTAAGATAAAGCTTTTATCTCCAGACTAATTATGTTGACAAGGCCGACATTATTTTGAGTTCTAAGATAATTTTATATTATTTATATGGTGGCCTACTGTTATTTTTATATCGAAGCAATAGAAAACTGTATTTACCTTTGTAATAAAAATTATTGCCAGCAACGAGATTAAAGTAAGCGTGACGAGTTATGAGTGCTGACGTCCAGCAAACTGCAAGGTATGATGGAATGAAGTAAGACAAGATGAGATGAATTAAGTAAGGCTCAGGCTTCGGACTCGCAACATCTCAGACAATGCACAAAGGAAATAAATCCGTCCGACCTTCCGTTCTAAATGCAAATACTAATGCGGTGCAAGTCGGTAACTTCAAATGTAAAGTGCGATCCGGTGTCCTTTGACTGAGTATTTTGAAATGACAAAATGACTTCTAATTTCACGACCCACACAGACCAACAAGCATCGTTAGAGAGCCTACGTACGCGGTGCCTGTCTGACTGTAGTCATCGGAGGTAGGTACTAAATGCCGCGTATCAATGAGAGCCGGCTTAATATTAGCAAGTGTGATGACTGTGATGAGTTAAGCTGAGATGACTTCAGCTGTATATATAAATAGCTTTGCTTGCGGCTACACCAGTGATATTTATGGCTCGTCAACAAACAAACTCTTCAGCTAATATGTGTGTAGATATGACAACAGGAGTGCGATTCCAGAAACTATATCAACAAATGCATTTATGCTGTGGATTCTAAAAATAATTTATTATAGCTGTTGTATGCACTTTAAACTTAATGTCACTAATTAGAAATGTGTGCTAATGTGTTAACTGAATAACCGGTATGCAACTCTTCAATGTGTCGAGTCATTTGTGAATTCTTGGAAATGCTTTTATGTTTACAAATACTGGTGGCACGAGAGGGACTAAAATCATATTTGTGTTTCATCTAGAACATATTCATCTTTATATTGTGGCAAGAGGTGAGGCTAGGATAATATTTGTGTTTCTTATAAAACAGTTGCATCTGTATAATTTACTATGTTATTTTTTTTGGAATCACGCCTGTATAAATTGCACCACTAAAGGGGTAGGCAGAGACGTAACGATGCAAAGATAGTTTTTCCGTAAAATTCGATAGACAGTAGCCTCAGTATCATGTACTGGTATCAATTTTCGGTACGCCGTGCCTTACACCCAGTATAAGTCTATAGTTTAATTGTAACATAACTGTTATCATGGATCCACTACTTCCATTAAATAGCTGCCGTGATCATAACGCCGGAATGAGAACCTAGATATCAAAATTCCCAAACGTGCGGTATATATCCCGATAAACGTATGTAGGTAACCTTGGACAAATGGCAAATGAGAACATCACCTTAACAGCCGTAGTCAGTAGTCTACCGTTTTCGCAACACGATACTTTTAAGAGCATGTAGCTAATGAACAGTAATGTAGTGTGACTACTATGTTGAATATAATCAGGACAATCGCCAATTAAACATACAAAAAATAGGCCAGTCGGCTAAAGTCGTTTATGTCAAAGACAGAAATAAAAGCCATTGAATAATAAACGAAAACAGTATTTTTAGTGAACTCTAGAACTAGCAATCAATCCTTAAGACTTTACAAATATTCAATCAACGAACATAGAACACAAAAAGGTCACCCATACTTGAAACAAAATAACACGGATCATACAAAATGTTTTCTCGTGTGGGGATCGAATACACAACATTCGGTGTAGTTCTTCCCCTCGCACCGCCGCAAGGTGTAAACGTGTGATAGTACAATATATTCTTTTTCATTTTTATTTTTAAATAACTAAAATTCTAAATTAAATTTACAAACAAAAATAGGAGTGTATAAATAACGAAGAGATATCAATGATTAAAAACACCGTCGCGCCTCTTCTGCTCGTGTGCGCCTGGTAGCTCGATCGCAGACATTGCAAGGACTCTGCCCTCCCGAGTGTACAAGGACTCCGCCCATCCTGCGCGTGCGCATATGACTCCGCCCTCGATCGCTTGACTCCACAGCGGGCGTTGTTGTCTGAGCGTTTGCCCGCCTACTCACCGCTAGAAGTATACACACCTTCTCTGCACCGCTGCTATCCTGGTACGTCGACAGCTATCTTCCATACGCGAGTGAGTAATTAATTCATAACACGGCGAGTTATACTTACACCTAAGCCGCACCAACATATTTCGATAAACATACTTATAAGCTCTACTCATTGAAGCTAATAATTAACCTCCTGACACGTATAAGATCCTAGTTACTAAAATGGAAAACTCTGCCATAGAATCGAATTCGGCCACAGACGTTACCTTCACTACACCGCCTAACCATGTCTCCTTTCGAGAAAAGGGAAAAAGAAGGCGAGAAGAGGATTTAGATGAGTTCAAAGAAGACATGCTAAACACGATGAAATCAATGTTATTGGTTCAAGAAAGCGAGCTTAAAAGAATAACTCCGACTCTCTTAGAAATAAAACAGACAAACTCAAACATAGAGAGTGCAGTGGCTTATCTCACTGCGCAAAATGATGAATTTAGAAAGAAGATAGAAATAATGGAAAATCAAGCGAAAAAAGATAAGGAGTACATTGCTATATTAGAGGACAAGATTGAAGACCTACAGAGAAATAATAGAAAGTCAAATATTGAATTAAAAACGTGCCTAAGCAAACAAAGGAGAACAAGGAGGACCTTATTGATATGGTGGCTTGCCTATCGAAAACTGTAAATTGTGAAATTACTAAATCGGATATAAAAGACATATACAGAGTAAAGGCAAACAAACAGAAGTCTGCAAACACTCCAATTATAGTGGAATTTTCGTCTACTATCCTGAAAACAGACTTTATTAAAATGTGTAAAGCGCACAATACTAAGCGCAAAATCAAGTTATGCGCGAAACATCTCGGTTTAAAGAGCAACGAAGACACTCCTATATTCGTCTCAGAACAGCTGACTGCAAAAGGATCACGGCTGCACTTCCTGGCACGGGATCTCGTTAAAACAAGTGGTTACAAGTATTGTTGGACTGCGTACGGGAAGGTTTATGTAAAAAAAGACGATGAATCGGCCACTACTGTGATTAATTCCGAATCACAAATACAAGGAATGTTACATAAAATATGACTAGAGGTACGACTTACTTACTATATACCTAAGTGTTTATTATCTATGTCTACAAGGTCATCTGAGAATGTTGTCATTTGTTTGTTTTACCATATTATTGTTGTTCTTATTTTTAGTCTAATTAATCTTAAATTTTTACTACAACATGTTTTAATGGTTTTATCATATACTTACACACCACAAACACACAAATCATTCATCACGTCTCTGCCGATTCAAATACACATACACGCACACATCACACATGTCTACAATATAAGAAATTTAACGGAAATCTGTAGTACGACATTGTATAAATACATAGTATTTTTTAATACTTTTTAATATGGATAGTATACATTCAATCATGCAAGAAATATACAGTATAAATATTGCACAATCAAACGAATTGCAAATTGAAGATTTTTCAAAGCAGGTTATTGTACGAAACTCAGACTTCACAATTGTATGCCAAAATATCAGAAGTATCTATAGCAATCTAGACGATTTTGAAGTTACGCTAAGTCAATTTCAGTTTGGTGTTGACATAATTATTTTGACAGAATGTAGGTTAGATGAAAACAAACCTATTCCCATTATAACAAACTACAAGTCCTTCGATACTAGTAAACATATTAATCGATGCGACGGTGTGGTAGCGTATATAAATGATACTCATAATATAAGTGTAAAGGAGATAAATCTTTCACATGCGTCTTGTCTACAAGTAAGCATGCCAACACTCATAGTTCTTGGCATTTATCGCTCTCCTTCACACAACGACGCTGACAGTTTCAAATTATCATTGAATAATCATCTTGATTCGTTAAAGTCATTTAACAATGTGGTCATAATAGGCGACATAAATATTAATATTATCTGCAAAACAAATGAACAAACCTACGAACGTATAAATCGAAATACATACTTAAACATGCTCGCAATGCAAGGTTACTTGCCGGGCCATTCATTGCCAACAAGAGGCGACAATTGCCTTGATCACTTTGTATTGAAAATGGATAAAGACTATAAATCTGCCTCTATTTCAGTCCTGCAAACTACTATAACGGATCATTCTATGATATTTTTGAAATTTTCCAACATACATAAACGGCGGCAATGCTCTAAGACGAGAATAGTAACTGATCTAGATGGAGCTCTAGCAACACTAAAACAGAACAATATTTCTGAACTATTTGCCATACAGAATCCTATTGAATTAACTGATAGTCTAATATTCAAACTCAGAAATTGCCTCTTACTAAATACTATCACGACATTAGTCCCAAGGAACAACCGATTAATCAAACCGTGGATAAACTTAGGAGTTTTACGGTGTATTCGCAACAGAAATGACATGCAGAGGAAATTACGGCTTGATCCAAATAATTACATTTTGAAAATAACGTACAAAAGATATAGAAATTTTTGTAATAATCTTATTAAAAAGCTTAAAAGAACATACGATAAAAAACAAATAGTGAATGCAAATAAAAACACTAAAAAGACATGGAAAGCCATCAATAATATCACAAATCGAAAGCCAAGTAAAACTCAAAATTTAGAATTATTAAAAATAAATCAAAATTCTCGAATATCAGTGAATTACGTAAATTGCTATTTTTCTAATGTTGGTAAAATCTTAGCTGAGGAGATCATATCTAAAAACCTACCGCATTGTAACGACTTGAACAATCCACCGCTAACATCCTTTGTGTTACTAGAACCTAACCCAAGAGAAGTTCACAATGTATTAATGGGCCTAAAATCAGAGAGTGCTCCCGGTTGGGATAATATATCTTGTGTAGAATTCGGGCTAAGAATGGGTATTTTTTAACACAGATCAGTGGAAGCGATTAATTCATCCAGCCTTAGCCCAAGACAAAGGATCTAACACATGGGCCAAGTTTCTTGGCGCTAAGAATTAAACAACTTACTTACCAAATATCTCCTGGTGATGTTCTTGAGTGGAGTCCTGGAGGCAAGTTAGACACACACGAGACTAAAATTGGCCAATATTAGCAAGTGAATTATCTTTACTTTACCAGACTCCACGCAGCGTCTTCAATCAGCAAATTCTTCCGGCACCAACCACGTGCATCGGATTCACTCAAGTTTTACAATGTTCGTTAAAATACTATTTTTATCACAATTAACCGGTGCCAGTTATTGATCAAGGAAGTGGCAATCAAACGGGTTCTAAATACAAGATCAAAACGCTCACAACACGAAATCTATCCAGAGCAGATTTTTTCGCTGACCGCGGGAAACGACAAAGAATGAAAAGATTGACAGTTCAGTGTGACCATTGTCAGAAATTTTCAATAGACTAAACAAAATGTTACTCAATCGATCTAATCGATTTGACTTATAATAAAAACTAATTCTATTTCAAACATCCACCCGCCCCGGACCGGCCTACCGGTCCGCTAATCGGTTGGTAGACGCGACAATGTTGCAACCGCTCTACTCAGAATCGAACCGTCCACCAAGACCTCAGCAAATCGGGGAACTCCATCAGCCCCAGTTACCAAATGAAGGATGCGCCCCCTGCGCCATCTGAGTGGCGGAAGGTTAGCCTCCTTGATCAAAACGAGGTCACCAATCTTGGGTGGATCGGTCTTGTCGGTCCACTTAACGCGTTGCTGGAGTATGTGCAAATATTCCAAGTTCCAGCGTTTCCAAAAGCTCTGAGTAATCTGGCGTACCAATTCAAAACGCGAGAGGCGACCAGTTCTCGTATCAATATAGGGGTACTCAGGCAAGGCGACAAGTGGGCGACCAATCAAAAAATGGCCCGGCGTAAGGGCCTCCAAATCATTCGGATCTGAGGAGATCGGGCACAATGGCCGAGAGTTCAAAACGGCCTCAATCTTACAAAACACAGTTGCGAGTTCCTCAAATGTAAGGACAGATTCACCGATTGTCCTGCGCAAGTGTGTTTTGGCCGATTTTACAGCGGCCTCAAATATACCACCCCAGTGTGGACAATTTGGTGGGGAAAACAACCAATTTATCCCACGTCGGGCAAGCCTATCACCTATATCAGCTTTGTTGGTTTCAAGGAAATTAACAACATCATTCAAATAATTATAGGTGCCCTTGAAGTTAGTGCCGCAGTCAGAACGGATCAAGGAAGGCAGCCCTCTGCGGGATACAAATCTGTCAAATGTGGCTACAAACGCCTCGGTCGTAAGCGAGGAGACCAGTTCCAAATGTACGGCCTTTGTGGAAAGACAAACAAAAACACACAAGTAGGCCTTAACAGTCTTGCTGTTTCGAAGTGTCGACGTTTTCACCAAGAAGGGACCAGCGAAGTCCGTGCCAACACCGTCAAACGTCCTGCTTTCAGTTACGCGATCTGCCGGTAAGTCCCCCATCAACGGCTGCATGGTGGAAGCCTTGAGCTTATAACAAGGGATGCAGCGAAAGACTACACTCCGAATAATTCTTCGGGCAGACAAGATCCAAAATTCGCGTTGCAAAATGGCCAACAAGGCATTACAACCAGCATGCGAATTTTTAAGGTGACGGTCAGTTACCAACAAGCGTACCAAATGACCGTCCTTAGGTAACAAAAGGGGGTGACGTGCTCCGTAAGGGAGGTTGGCGTTCTTGAGACGCCCTCCAACGCGCAAGAGACCCGTTTCGTCCAAAAAGGGGTTCAATTTAGATACAGCTCCCGACAATTTCGATCTCCCTGATTTAAGGATAGCAATCTCCTTTTCAAAATGCGCCAATTGCACAGAACGAACCCAAAAGGTGAGGGACTCCTGTCGTTCCTGTGGTGAGAGAAACGGTGTCAGTCGTTTCTGTTGTGGGTGCCTAAAATTAAAAACAAAACGCTTTATCCAAGCAGTGACACCTAACAACTTGTCGAGGGAGCTGTAACGATTCAACAAAAAATCGGGGTCGAAGGCGCATTCTACCTTCTCAAGAGCGAGTGTTCGTAGACCCGGCAAATTAGAAGTATTCAAAACTGGCGTTCGAGGCCAATCAATTTCTGGTCGACTCAACCATTCCGGACCCCACCACAGCGAATGACCTATCAAACTAGGCGTCAAGCATCCGCGCGAGGCACAATCAGCGGGGTTGAGCTCACCTGGCACGTGTCTCCAAACAAGTTTGACTTCGGATTTCTGGATTTGGGAAACGCGATTAGCGACAAATACCTCCAAAGTGTGGACAGAAGCCTTCAACCAACAAAGAACAATTTGGCTGTCTGTCCAGGCGTAGGTCCCATTAATGCAAATGCTTTTACCCAAAGTACTGGACACGTGGTTCAACAAGCGTACAAGAAGGGCTGCTCCCGAGAGCTCCAATTTTGGAATGGTCAGAGATGTCCGAAGGGGTGCCACCTTGCTCTTTGCCATGATCAGGGAAACCCTCACCTGACCTGAGGCACTAACTGTGCGCAAGTACACCACGGCGGCGTGACCACGTTCCGAGGCGTCACAAAACCCGTGAAGGGTGGCCTTGTACTTCCCGGGAGGAAGGATGGGACGAGGCAAGGAGATCTCGTTGACGGCAGGAAGTGAGGATACAAAAGAGGTCCATTCCTCAACAAGAGTGCCGTGTAGAGGTTCGTCCCAGGTCAATCCTGCTGTCCAAAGCTTCTGCAAGAAGCATTTTGCCCAAAATATGATAGGACAAATCCAACCGTTCGGATCAAAGGTTCTGGCGACAGTAGACAACACGAGACGTTTAGTCCAAGAACAAGGCAGTTTCAAGTCTACGTTATACGTAAAGATGTCTTGGACTGGTCTGTACTGAACGCCGAGAACAGCCATCATGGCGGGGTTGTCAGCAATCTCAAATAGATGTGGATCTTGCTGATGATCCTCTGGCAAGCCTTCCAAAAGCGCTGGTGAGTTGGAAATCCATTTACGCAACTCATAACCAGCGGAGGCCAAAATACCTATCAATTCGTCCCGCAGGAGGATCGCCTCGTCCGCTGTGGAGGCGCCCGAGCAAATGTCATCGACGTAAATATCGTCCTTCAAGATGGCGGAGGCTCTTGGGAAACGTAGGCCTTCGCGGTCTGCGAGCTCCCAAAGAGAACGTATTGCCAAGTAGGGGCTTGACCTTAACCCGTACGTATTTGTATTGAGCTCGTAGACGACCATGGGATCGCGAGGAGACTCTCTCCAAAGGATCAGCTGGAAGCGACGGTCATCAGGGTGGATAATCGTCTGCCTGAACATCATTTTTATGTCGGCCACAAAGACAACCTGATGTCGTCGGAAGCTGGTGATGACGTCACAAAGGTCCTTGACCAACTTGGGACCAGAATGCAAGCACTGGTTCAAGGATACGCCTGTTGAAGTCTGCGCAGAACCATCAAACACTGTGCGCAGCTTGCCAGTCGATGGCTTCAATACCGCATGATGCGGGAGAAAGTAATGCTCCACCGAACGCCAATCCAAATTTGACACAGACATGTGTCCCAACTGTTCATATTCCCTCATGAACTCAATGTACTTCTGTCTGAGCTCCGGATCACGACCCATGCGGCGCTCCATGGCCAACAACCTCTTTTCGGCTAAAGGTCGTGACTCACCAAGCGGAGGCCGAACAGACAGGAAGGGAAGCCTCGTAATAATCCGACCAGAACGGAGTCGACCAGTGTTGTTCTGGAAGAACAGCTCGCACTCCTCATGTTCTGGATTCAAACGGGCAACTTGAGGGGGCTCCTCTACCTCCCAAAACCTCTGAACTGCATCAGAGAGAGCAGAGCCTACAGCCAACAAATTATCAAGTTCAGGTGGAGGGGGGTCCCTAGGTACAGGGCCCATCAAAGCAAATCCAAATATGGTCGGGATAGCAGTCAAACCATTTGGCACCAAGACCCGTTTCCCACCAATCAAAATTCCACCGAGGACATCAGAGCCAATCAACAAGTCGATTTGTCCCGGTGTGTCAAATTTGGGGTCTGCCAGTTCCAATCCCGATGTCAAATTCACCACAGCAGCAGGCAGCTGCTTCTGTGGGTGCATACCCAAAATATTCTTCAACACAATAGCCGAGGTTTTAATCCTCGGGTGTGAAGATTCAACAGGGCCAAACAAAACCTTAAATTGCCCTTCAACATTAGAGGCTACGTCCCCTATGCCCCGTATACAATCTGGAAAAGAGCCCATATTTAATTTAACCTGCCCTACCAAATAAGTGGAAACAATGCAACCTTGTGAACCTGTGTCCAATATAGCACGGACAACAACAGAGGTCCCCGTGGGTCCCCAGACCCTAACAGCAACCGTTGGTAGGATAACGGTCTCAATGGGGGAGGTTGGAGTTATAGGGCAGGGGTCAATGACCTATTGTTGCCTGGGCGGCGACCGTTGGCCAGGACCAGGCAGGTCAAAATGAGGGTGCGGCTTGAAGTCCTCAAAAGCGCGATGACTCGATCCGCGCGCCATCTGTGGGGGGTCATAATGACGCACCCGCCCAAAACGAGGTGGGCGCGAGTCAAGGCGGGGACGCTCCGCCAAAGGAGGGGAATACCTGGGGCAGCAGTCATGGTGCTGGTGACGTTGCGCGGCACATTCAGGTGCGCGAGAGAGAGGAGGCGTGCGCACGCTACGGTTCTCCAAGCGGGGTGAGTGGCGATCAATTGAGCGAGGCGACTCTCGGCTACGCGCCGGTGAGCCTCGGCTGCCACCTTCAAAACACCCGCCCGTGCGCGGCGTCGGCTGGTTGGACAAGTGGCCAACCTCTCTGGCATTCATACAGAGAATGTCCAAATGCTGTTCTCCACAGTGAGGACAGGGGCGAGAGTTTGGGCAGTCTCGCTGGTAGTGGGACCCCAAACAAGAGAAGCAAAGGCGGCGGGCATTCGCGATGCGCCTACGAGAGGCGACATGTAGGTCCAAGAATGCCCTACAACTGGCCGTTCTGTGCCCCGTGACCTTGCAGTAGGAGCACTCCACTGGGCTCTGCGTGACTGCAAAGCGAGGAGGGCGCCGGTCAACATTGGCTCGAGTGTGAACGCGAGCCTGCTCCTTGACCTTGGGCGGCTGCGACTTAGCCGGCGTGTCACCACCGGAGTTGTCCAAGACCCGGCACTCATCCTCCAGGAACTTCTCCAGGTCAGCAAAGGGGGGCAGATGGGTCGCGCTATCCCCACCAAAGCGCTGTTCAAAACGCGACCTCAGGTCGGCAGGCAGCTTCTTCAGCACAATGTGCACCAATAGATAGGACCATTGGTCCACGGGCAGGTCAAGGCACTTAAGTGCGTTGATGGCCACCAAAAGCGGGTTCAAAAGTTGGGTGCGCAACCCAGAGACCCGGGTGAGCGTCGGCAAACCCAAAATCTGCTCAATATGCGTGTCGGCAAGGCCACGCTTGTTATGGTACCTACGGGTGATTAGGTCCCGAGCCGTCTGGTACGCCTCGTCAGACACGGGCAGATGCTGGATGAGGCCCTTTGCCTCCCCATCCAGTACCGACATTAGATAGGCCAACTTTTGTGCCGGCCGAAGGTCAGCCCTATCATTCACCAGGCTGTCGAACAAGTTAATGAAGCCCAGGTAGCTTCCTAGGCAGCCATCAAAATGGGGGAGGTCCAAAGTAGGGAGCCTACTCACCAGCCCCGGTGCTGACCTAGGAAGCTCCTGCTTCAGGCCGGGTTGCCCTTCCCTATCGGCAACTAGTTGTCTCGCAGTATTGGAGACAGCATCATACAGGTCTAAGACCTGGGCATAGTCTTCGCTGACCTTATTTCGCTGGTCAGCGGTGAAATCATTGATTGACACTTCAAGACAGCAAGTGCTGAAAGTGCGGAATTGCTGTTCCACACTTGCCAGGCGATCGTCAATCCGCTCGTACCTTTGAAGTAGGGCCTGCTGGCGATCAGGCCGGTTCACTAAAGCACTGGCTGAGGCAAACCAGCGCAAATCTGATGCAATAGCACCAGCAGCCGCACGCAAGTCCTTGATAGCTGACATAATCAAAATTTCAAAAGAGCCCGGACAAGCGTTAAACAATATTAACAATCAAACTTAATTTTTCTCAATTCTTTGAAACCAACAAGGTATTAGCCTGTTTATTGCAAGTGCAGGCAAGTGACAGGTATTTACTGCCCAACAAAATTAAAAGTTTCAGTATATTGAAACAAACACAAAAGTTATCAAAGTTATAACTTATAACAAATTAATAAAGTTGAAACTTCAACTTAATTAGTTAATTATTTGCAACAGACAGACTAACTGTGTTATTTATGATATACAATATGAAGTAAGCACAGAATATGTGTTACCTAGCAATATTATCTATATTCTAACAAACAAAGTTTATTAATGTGACCCGCCCAAGTGGCAAGGTCAAGTTTGATTATTACAATGTTTATGAATAATTATGCAATAAACTAAATTTACTAAATTTATTGATACATACAGCTGTTATGTATCCAAACAAACTGACTTATTAATGCAACAACAAATTTAAGTTAGATTTTCCAACAATACAAATCAACAATTACTGATTGAGGTTATGTGACAATGTGTTTCAAATTATCTAGGTCAACTTATACAATTAAATATTATGTATTTTAGACAATAACTGACCTGACAAACACTACAATACTGTCTACAAGGTGATAAGATACAAGCTCATACCAATCTGAGTTTATACTCAGTAATGCAACAGCGGCTAAATTTCAACTACAGCTCTGCACCAAAAAATTATGTGTAGAATTCGGGCTAAGAATGGGTATTTTTTAACACAGATCAGTGGAAGCGATTAATTCATCCAGCCTTAGCCCAAGACAAAGGATCTAACACATGGGCCAAGTTTCTTGGCGCTAAGAATTAAACAACTTACTTACCAAATATCTCCTGGTGATGTTCTTGAGTGGAGTCCTGGAGGCAAGTTAGACACACACGAGACTAAAATTGGCCAATATTAGCAAGTGAATTATCTTTACTTTACCAGACTCCACGCAGCGTCTTCAATCAGCAAATTCTTCCGGCACCAACCACGTGCATCGGATTCACTCAAGTTTTACAATGTTCGTTAAAATACTATTTTTATCACAATTAACCGGTGCCAGTTATTGATCAAGGAAGTGGCAATCAAACGGGTTCTAAATACAAGATCAAAACGCTCACAACACGAAATCTATCCAGAGCAGATTTTTTCGCTGACCGCGGGAAACGACAAAGAATGAAAAGATTGACAGTTCAGTGTGACCATTGTCAGAAATTTTCAATAGACTAAACAAAATGTTACTCAATCGATCTAATCGATTTGACTTATAATAAAAACTAATTCTATTTCAAACATATCTACTTAATTCCTCAAATATGCAAATAAAGAAGTAGTGCCAATAATTACTCATCTAGCAAATCTTTGTTTCACTCAAGGTATTTTTCCTCCTGCATTAAAAAAAGCCGTTATAACACCTGTCTTTAAAAGTGGAAACAGAGACGATGTTAGTAACTATAGGCCAATTTCGGTATTACCCGCTATTTCAAAAATCATCGAAAAACTGATAAACACACAATTAATAAATTATATAAATAAGTACAACTTAATATCACGCTCCCAATATGGATTTAGACAGGGATTATCGACGGAAGACGCGGTTTTAGCACTAACCTCTCATATTGTTGACAAAGTGGATTCAGGAAGACAGTGTCTAGCTGTCTTCCTGGATCTAAAAAAAGCTTTTGATACCGTTTCTGTTCCTATTCTTATCAGTTGCCTCGAAAACATAGGTATAAGAGGAATCCCAATGGCGCTACTAAAAAGCTATCTTCAGGATCGAAAGCAGTGTGTTAAAGTGGGTGATTATGTTAGTAATGAGCAGAATGTATGTTTCGGTGTACCGCAGGGCAGCGTTCTCGGCCCAACACTCTTCTTAGTTTATATAAACACCCTCTGCGACATGAAACTTGAAAATGGACGTGTTTTCTCCTACGCAGATGATACAGCGGTGGTTTTTACTGGAAACACGTGGGAATCCACATTCACATATGCTGAAATGGGTCTAGCAAAAATTGCTAAGTGGTTAAACTCACATTTGCTCACATTGAACACCGCTAAAACCAAATATGTTGCGTTTACAAAATACAACAACACACAACCGGGAACTAAGTATTGTCTCAAAATTCATGGCTGCGAAGATTTTTCTACTAAAGACTGTTCTTGTGATAAAATTGAAAACGTTTCCGAGATCAGATACCTAGGCATAATAGTAGACCAACGACTGTCCTGGAATAAGCACATAGACATGATTACTTCACGAACAAGAAAACTCATCTGGCTTTTTAAAAAACTGAGACACATAACCACAAAAGAACTTCTAAACCAAATATACATTTCACTTGCTCAATCAGTTCTGGTGTACTGCATACCTATTTGGGGAGGGTGCACAAAGATAAAATTTCTTGAATTGGAGAGAGCACAAAGGTCGCTCCTAAAAGTGATGTATTTTAGACCTTACAGATACCCAACTGAAAATCTTTACTCGATGTGCTCGCTTCTTAGTGTAAGGAAACTATACATCCTAAACGCTATTCTAAAACTCCATAAAACACTACCTTATGATCCTAAGTATATTAAAAAAAGGAGAAAACACCATATTGCACCTGTAGTGTCAGTGAAAACCACTTACGCTAAGAGACAGTTCACTAGACAATCTGCTGAACTATATAATAAAATAAATAAGTTGTTAAATATATATCCTATGACTTATCAACAGTGTAAAGAATCATTAAAAAACTGGCTGAAAAACAAAACATGTGATGATGTTGAAAATCTATTAAAAACTATTGCGTAGACTAAAACACACACACACACACATACACACACACCACACACACACACACACACACACACACACACACACACACACACACACACACACACACACACACACACACACACACACATACACACACACATCACAGAAATAGCTTTTTGCATGTTTTATTTCCACAAATTTTATTTGAATTGTTAATTAAGACTAAATAGATTATTTTGTTTTATATAAGCTACATATTCATTTAAAAAGATACGAAAAATAGAAATGAACGTATAGAAATAATTTTATTTGTATTTAATTTTCATTTAATTTACTTTTATTTAATTTATTATTAATTTTAATTTAATGATATTTGATTGAATCACGATTATGTAAACACTTTCGATCTTATTGTTATAGTTGTGAAGAGCAGGGCCTCCTAGCACAAGTAATTATTTTACTTAAAAGGAGACCCCCGTGTAAGACACTGTAATAGTTATATAAGATACCGAAATAAAAGATTTTGATTTTTTTTTTTTGAGTTCTAAACTGCAAGGCGACCGCTTAGACCACTTCGTCATATTTGCAGTCAAATTGTTACGTCATAACATTATGCGAAATTGCCATCTTCAAATATTTACAACTTGTACAATGTTCCGTTTGAAAGATCTATAGAAAATAAACATAGATTCATTATTTTAATTTTTAAAAACTACCATATGGAAATTATGATATTATAAATGCTCGAATTACGCCAGTATTTTGCAAGAGCTAGCTACAAAATTTTATAATCCCTAAAACCTAGCATTATACATGTAAAAGTGAGTATACAACACAGACATAGATCTACATAGATAACGCAAATGCATGCACTTCACGTGTCTGAACCCCGACCAAGCGTCGAGGTTGGTCGCCGCTAACTTCAGTCCCCGCGGGTCCGTTGTTGCAGCCGAACATCCGCAAAAAAACTAAAAAAATGCCTCGTTGCGCGATAATTAACTGCAATAGCCCAAAAATTTCGAGCACCCAAAGGCAGGAACATATTTCCTATCACAGGTAAGTTATTTTAAAATTATATTATGCGTAAATTCATATTAAAACTGTTTTTAAGTATTCCAACATGCGTGTCGTTCCAGAATATACCTAACTATAAATTACCGTTAAGTAAACTTTATTCACATTACGTTGCCGCGTTTGCTTTGGACGTTTGATCTGACGTTGTGTGTTAGGAGACGATGGATATCGCACAAGCGATACTGTCGCGCATCGCTTCGGTACAGTTCGTACAGTAGGTATTAAAAAGTCGGCACGCTTGGTTTCAATACAAATCGTGATAATTGCGTTATCTATGTAGATCTATATCTGTGGTATACAAAAAAGTTGTACTGAGTTCGATAAATTTTATCATGGACTGGATAGCAGCAGTATTCCATCCAGTCCATGATTAAATAACAATAGTGATAGCCTAGAGGAGAGACTGACAGACTGCTACGCAGAGAGTGTCGAGTTCAAATCCACGGCACGCATCAATGACCTCTCGAAGGTAAATGCGTATTAAATTACTAATTATCGCTTGATTAAAAAGAAAATCAATGTGAGGGCCTGCATGTCTGTTATCCACGGGATTATCAATAGAGATTTGAAGTCCACCAACCCACACTTAGTCAGCGTGGTGTATGGCCTTCCCCATCTTAAAGTAAAAGAAATGCATGCCCAGTAGTAGGACAGGGTATATATAGGACCGATGATGATGACGGACATAGTTTACCTTTGACGTTGTTGTGAACTAAAATTACTTCGTAGAATTTGAAAAAAATATGTAAGTATTACGAGGAGACTTTATTTATTTAGTTAACAGCATTAAAATTATGGGATTCCCACAACGTTTTTTTTTATTATTATTATGTTTTATTTAGATATAAAGTTTTCTTTCATCGACGGGCAAAGTCGTGCGCAAAAGCATATACCTATTATATTCAGAAACTTTATCAATCCTGCAAAGAAGAAGTTGAACAAACAAATCATCTGAAATAGTTCTCTCAATATCAATTGCATCACTTAATCCTAGAATCAAAGCCAGAATTTCAAACAAATTGGACACACGTTGCTCTTTAGGGGAGCTACGTGTCCATTGAACGGAGTGTAGTGTGTCTCTAATATTAAATATACTATTCAGAATAATATTTAAGCAATGGCGGATATCCGGAGCGTGAATATCCGATGTTGAATATTTATATCGTTTGGTGAAATAGTGATGGCTCGTACGTTTAGATAGTGGACTAGTTTTGTTTAGTTGATACACGAATGTTTTGATAATTGCACGTGGTATTTCGATTTTACTTCTGCCAATCTATTTATTTTTGTGATAAACTTTTAAAATAGATATTGTCCGATCGTTTTATGTCAACCAGTTGCCTTAATACAAAGCTACAAAACAGTCGTGTCCTTTAGTGAAAGGGCAGCTCAACTATTGAAACTTCGAAGAACACCAATACAAGGCAATGTGATAGGTGTGGGTACAATGAAAGCACAAATTAAACACGTGGTTCAGCTCAATATAGCATCAAGATGGAAGCCTGAATTCAACATGCACGTCGAAGCCTACGTCATGTCCAAGCAACTGACCACGAAAATTCCACATCAAACTATGACAGTGCACAACTGGCAGCACCTAAAGGGTCTCACTCTAGCTGATCCTGAGTACAATGTTCCAGGCCCAATAGATCTACTGCTCGGTGTTAAGGAATATGCACATATTGTTGAAGAGCAAATAATCAAAGGTCCCCCAGGGTCACCATGTGCTCAAGAGACAACTTTAGGGTGGATTTTATTTGGAGAAATAAATACAAAACACAACGAACATTCTTTTCTTGTCATGCATCACCAAATAGACGTTGATAACATATTAAAAGTTTTCTGGGAGATAGATACAAATACAAGGCGAAAAAATACAAAGGAAGAACAATTATGCGAAGACATTTATGAAAAAACATACACAAGAAATAAACAAGGAAAATTTGTAGTGAAATTACCATTTAAATCAAATAACATTAAATCAACTGAAGGAAATACTAAAGACATTGCTGCAAACAGATTGATACAATTAGAAAGAAGATTTCAAAAACACCCTAAGCTAAAAGAAGAATACACAAAGGTCATTGAAGATTACAAAAAATTAGGTCATTTGGAAAGGGTTCCTATAGAAGAAATGCATACAAAAAAATCTGTATACCTACCACATCATGCAGTCATACGCGAAGACAAAGAAACCACAAAGACTCGCATTGTATTCGACGCATCCTGTAAGGGAACAAATGGGATATCATTAAATGATGAACTCTTACCTGGTCCGGTGCTGCAAGAAGATCTACGTAGCATAATTATGCGCTGGAGAATGCACGCCGTATGTTTTGCTGCAGATATACAAAACATGTATAGATGTATAAATTTATACAAAGAAGATACCGATTTTCATAGAATACTATGGAGGGATGACAGTAAAGAAGAAATGACACATTATAGATTACTTACCGTGACCTTCGGGACAACTTCAGCTCCATACCTAGCTGTAAAAAGTCTGATTCAACTTGCTCATGAAGAACGAGACAACTATCCCGTGGCTGCTGACATTACATTATCTGATTTTTTCGTTGATGACGTCATGTCTGGCTGCGATACGGTGCCACAAGCTATAGAAGCAAGTAACCAGCTGAAAGCCATATTAAGCAAGGGAGGCTTTGAATTAAAGAAATGGTCATCAAATGATGTCAACTTCATGAAGTCAATAGATCCCAGCAACATTTCTTCATGCATCCAACTTGACATAAATTTGGATGGTACCGTAAAGGCTTTAGGTATTAGTTGGAACATTGGAACAGATAAATTTCTATATAAAATTAGTTTACATTCACCGCCATCTATCATTACCAAAAGAAATGTTTTGTCTGATGTACAAAAACTCTATGATCCTTTGGGATGGATATCATCAAGCTTTGTGTTCGCTAAAATGTTTATACAAAAGCTGTGGTTGGCTGGCACACAATGGGATCAACCACTATCAGAAGATTTAACCTTAGATTGGCTAAAGATCAGAGATGACTTCGAGAATGTTGACCATATTTCCCTAGACCGATGGTTGCACACATACAGTTGCAACATAGAATTAATAGAACTGCATGGTTTCAGCGACGCTTCAACCTGAGCATATGCAGCTGTTGTATACAGTGGAGTAAAACAAAACGATGGAACAGTCATAATTGAGAACAAGCATAATTGCATCAAGAACTAAGATTGCCTCATTGAAAACAATATCAGTTCCACGTCTTGAGCTATGTGGAGCACTGCTGTTGTCTAAGTTACTAAAGCAAGTCGTATTAGCTATGAAAATCCCTTTTACACAAACCTACTGCTGGACAGATTCTACGATTGTGCTGGCATGGCTTCACGGTGAATCTCAGAAATGGAAGACATTTGTAGCAAACTGGGTCGTAGAAATCAAAGACAACACAAACAATATTCAATGGCACCATGTTGATTCACAAGACAACCCAGCTGATATAGCCTCCAGAGGAATGTTCCTAACAGCCTTGAAAAAGGACAGATTATGGTGGAAGGGACCAGACTGGCTCTCGGAACAGGAAATTCATTTTAAAAGATCAGAAAACACAGAATCTGATTTAGAGTTAAAAATAACATGTCACACAATAGCAAGAGACGGAAATGAAGAAAGGCTAATTTGGGAAAGATTTTCCAATTTGACTAAAATGAAAAGAGTACTTGCTTACTGCCGAAGACCAATCGTAAAAAATGAAAAGAGAAGTATTTAACTGTAGAAGAATTAGAGATAATAGTGAAAAGATGTATTACATTCTATCAGACATTAATTTATGAAAAAGATATAGAAGACATAAGGAATAATGGAAAAATTAGAAAATTAAGTTCATTAATTAGTTTAACGCCATTTTTGGATAAAGATAATTTACTTAGAGTTGGAGGAAGATTAGAGAATGCTAACTTACCAGTTGCAATGAAGCATCCAATAATAATACCAAGTAATCAACATATCACGAGACTATTGATTGATGAAGCACACAAAAACACATTACATGGTGGTATACAAGTATCGATGACATACATAAGAAGTAAATTTTGGATAATTAGTTTAAAATCAGCAGTAAGAAAACACATAAGAAGTTGCAAGGTCTGTATAATAAACAAAGGCAAGGTACAACACCAACTAATGAGTCAATTACCATCTGTGAGAGTAACACCCCATCGAGCCTTTTTAAATAGTGGAGTCGACTACGCAGGTCCAGTTTTTATCAGAACATCCAAAGGGCGAGGACATCGCACAACAAAGGGGTACATCTGCCTATTTGTTTGTATGGCTACACGTGCCATACACTTAGAAGCTGTAACAGACCTAACTTCCCAAGCATTCTTGGCTGCGTTCCGGAGATTCGTCGCACGTCGAGGTCGATGTCTTCATCTATACAGCGACAATGCCACCAATTTCATAGGTGCTGCGAAAGAGCTTAAAGACTTGTTTCGGATTGATTGAGATTGAGCGGACATAGCTGAACACCTCGCAACTGACGGAACAACATGGCATTTCATTCCACCACAAATGCCAAACTATGGTGGTCTCTGGGAAGCCGGGGTGCAATCTGCCAAGGAACATCTATCAAGGATAAACAAGGATACCAAACTTACCTTTGAGGAGATGACTACATTGCTCACACAAATAGAGGCATGCCTAAATTCCCGTCCCTTGTGCCAGCTGGATAATACTATAGAGATGATGACACCACTCACACCTGGCCATTTTTTAATTGGCGAACCTCTTCTCAGTGTTCCGGATGCTAGACATGAAACTTCAAACATCAACCTGTTATCTCGATGGCAGCTAGTACAAAGACTGACGCAACATTTTTGGAGAAGATGGCATACAGAATATCTTAATACTTTACAGCAATGTACTAAGTGGCAAACATCTATCCAATCACCAACCGTAGGTGACATTGTGGTCATAAAGGAGGAAGGTCTGCCGCCAACGAAATGGCTCCTGGGAAAAATCAAGACTCTTCAGCCTGGAAAAGACAATTTGGTTAGAGTGGTCACTATACAGTGTAAGGGACAAAGTGAATTAAAACGACCGTTATCTAAACTAATATTTCTACCTAAAGTAATTTAATTGTGTACAATAATATTCATACTTACCTATATACTTACCTGTTGAATAATTATTAAGTAAGTTAATCTAGATGTGATAGTAAGATACTATGTGCTAATTATAATGTGCAGCTATGATTAGATGCAGTTAACTTAAATTATTTACATAAACTTGTACACTTGACATTGTTAAGGTTAAAATTGATTAAAGCTAAACTTAAAAGTAATATTTAACAAAATGTATGCACGTACTTACCCACCTTTCTTCTGTAGTGTGCATAGATACATAAATAACTAATAAAAATGTGTCAAACAAACTTACCATACTTACCATGTTCATGTGAAATAGACTTAGGTAATTATTGTGATTCTTTTATACATGCCTGTGTTTATTTACAGTTGTTTTACATACAGTCCACTATATTCGATTGTTTGTTTCTTACGTTGAAATCTTGTCTATACCTTATATTGTATTAGTTATTTATTTACACTATAGAAATGTTATTGGAAAAGGCCATAAGGTCCTTTTGGTGGGCGGTATGTCCGATCGTTTTATGTCAACCAGTTGCCTTAATACAAAGCTACAAAACAGTCGTGTCCTTTTATTAAAAATTACCTGAATTAGTACCTCAAGCAAAAATCGACCCTAAGTCGTCACCAGATATTATTACTCTTGTAATACCTAATAAAATCTATAATATATATAATAAATTATTGAAAATAATGCTAGTCAGGCTATTTGAGCGTGAGTTTATGTATGCGCAATGATTGTACAATAATAGCCTAGTATAGAGACTAGCGCGCTACTAAGCAGAAGCTCTCGAGTGTTACATTCACACCTATGGCGCGCACCACCGATTTTCGAAAGTAAAGTGCGTATTAAATTGTTCAATATTACTGTGATGATAGGACCTTCTCACCGTTGTCTGATAATTTCATGTTACTTTGATTTGTCTGATAATTCATAAAAATTTTGTTCCAATTTTGAATTTAACTGATGGATAAGCCTATCCAAAGACTATAACGTAACGAGCATGTTAAAGAGTTTAAACTTTATATTTGTTACGTTCTTGAAAACCATATTTGGTTAGACTGGTGGACTATGACGTAACCCTTCTCATAATGAGAAGAGAACTGTACCCAGCACTGGGACATGTCATAAGAAAAATTGATGATTATATGACCATATAATTTGTTATCTCTAAAAATAATTTAAAATGAGATGTAAATTACAAGGCGAAATCTTATCATAAGAATCTTGGTCAGATTCTTGAGTGTTTTACTAAGACTGTTTAAGTTTGTCATAAGAATAATTAACTGTAGTGCAGTGCGGTAAGCGATATCTGATATATTTGAATATTCATGTTGTTTTTGTGCAAGATTATGTCACAAAAAGTTAGTTTGTATGAAATAGTGATTGGTAATATTGGATTGAGTTGGAAACTATTAGTGTTTAATAAGCCACGCACAGAACTTCGTAGCAGAGGTAAGCCTCCCGGTGGTAGGTTGGGATCACGGGCAGCGGAATGATGCGGGTGGCTCAAGATGGATCCATGTAGAGAGCCTTGAGAGAAGCTTATGTCCAGCAGTGGACATTTCTCGGATGGTGTAAAGTTTTGTTTGAAACCATATTTGTAAACTTATTTTAAAATTATATGCCACGAAGGAATATTTCTACTTATATTGGCCAAAATATTTGGTTAAATCAACACGCTACTTACATAATTTATGTAAGTCCTGAAAATTGTTACTCCTAGCGTTAATAATAAAAATGATTATGTCTGCCATAATCAAACCTATAGTAGGCCAATTCCTCCTTTCAAAGGAGAGGCCTAGTCCAGCAGTTGACTGTTAAAGGCTGATGATGATGAATCAAACCTAAAGCAGTATCAAAATTGTAAGCAGTAGAGTAATTTTGGTATTCTGTGCGATTAAGTAACAAGTAAGTTTGATATTAAGAAAAGACGTAGGCTACTTATCGAATTCATCCCTCTAAGGATATTTTGTACGGGCTATGCCACGACTAAATGAATATACACCATATACCAACATAAAAAGTACACTACTGTATGGAGCAAACACAACGCCATAATTTGTCCTAATATCCGAGTCTATCATGGTTACCCTACCTCTATTAGCGGACACATAACACGTCGAACATTGTAACAAAAGAAATGTCCCACTAATGAACAACATGAGGACAACTTTATTTAATCAATCTATGTACCTATCTATGTATAGTCAACCTACTTTTTTAAGGGGGAATTTATATTTCTTTTATAGTTTCTTTGTGTTAAGAAAATGTGCGCCTTAGGGTCGGCACATATCTGACGGAAGATGCGTAGAACGTATCTTCGGTCGCGTCTATTCCGTCATATGAGTCGGTCCACATCTGACGGAAAATGCGTCGAGTGTATCTACATTGGTCGCGTCTATTCCGTCAAATAAGACCTGCTACATTACGCGTCTAGTCAGTTTCTGCGTTCAGCAACTACAATGCAGTTGCTTTGTATGACATTTATTCTTAATATGTCTCCCAACGCGTCAGTTAAAATTCACGTGGTTCGTGGTGCGCACGACGTCGACCGATAATGCGTTGACGGAAACGGAACAGTCGCTGTACGCTCGACGTACTAACGGATCATCGGTCAGGTATGAAAGGTTGAATGTTTTTCTATATATTTGTATGTTTTGGCGTTATGCGACCGATAATACGCGACGCATCTTCCGTCAGATATGTTCCGACCCTTAATGACAAATCTAGTTTGTCACACGAAGAAGATAATACAAATTTAATTAGAGTTTTTGCCTCTGCGTGCCAAAGAGCTAAGTAGAAATGTATTAAGACCGTTTTTGTTGGGTAAATAAAAAACGTGTTTTGTTGTCGTCTTCCGTTTCGCTTCCAGTAATTTTCAAAAGCATCCGTTATACATAGGCACAAAACCGAAAGCACATTGGTAAATAAAAGTATACGTAAGTATTCAGACAGATTGCTGGCTGACTGCCCGCAGTTTTGCCAAATTATATCCCGTCAAGTGCATATTTTGTGCTTGCACTTGCTACTGGCGACAGGCGAAAGACTAGGGTTTGTTGATTTTGTGAAATTATTGTACTAACGGTTCGCTGGGTTTAGTTAATTCTTCGTAGATTTTGTTAACGACGGGAAGAGGTTCCAGGTACGATTTTCGGTTGTGGAAATGCTGGTTAGTTTTTAGAATTACGCACGATAAACAACATGAAACCCTATAAGATCACTCTCATTCACTGACTCTGTGATTGCCTTTTCGCTATTACAGTGCTCTTGTTAAGCACGGTAACATTCTGTCAAAACTAATAAGACTTGTAAGCGGACCTTGCGCTCTAAGGCGACAAGTCCTGGATGCAACTGAGATGATGCTAGGGCGATGATGTTCATGCTGATAAATAACAATGCTTATGCTCCGAAACGACTGGGTGAAATGAGTAAAATTTGACACTCATATGCTTTTTCGCAACCCAAAGACAAAATTACGTATACCATAAACAACTGGATTTTAAATGTACCACGTCCGTTGTAAGCTGGTACAAGTGTTGAAAATAAGTTAGTTAACGCGATTAACACGCGCCAATAAACTT
Organism: Euclidia mi; assembly: GCA_944739405.2. Classification (NCBI taxonomy): domain Eukaryota; kingdom Metazoa; phylum Arthropoda; class Insecta; order Lepidoptera; family Erebidae; genus Euclidia; species Euclidia mi. The sequence continues at coordinate 76,109,694 of OX123192.2, forward strand.
GTATGATTAATACCAATCGCGAAAGTTTAAATTCGATTGTTTTCTGTTTGTTTTCAGTGGCCCGAACAATTTAGGCCAAATTTTAAGCAACTTTTGGGACGAAGATATGTAGGTAGATAATAATAGGCTTGTGTCCCAAAAAGTAATAAGCGATTGAATCGTTTCTTTATTAGATGTTAAAATCGAAAAACGATCAGCAAAATTACTAATTACGGCTTTTTAAAAACCTTTTTGAATTTGAACACCATGATGGTTTACACGAAAACGCTGTAAACCACTTTTATTTTGTTATATTCGATTGACATACATACATACATAGACTCACGCCTGTTTCCCGGAGGGGTAGGCAGAGACTACGGAACGCCATTTGCAACGATCCTGACATACCTCACTTGCTTCATTCACTCCCATCAAGTTTCTCATGCATGCTCTTCTGTTAAGGGTACTTCTTACTTGTACTTTTTTCAGGATGTCTCCAATCTGGTCAGAGAACGTTCTCCTAGGTCTTCCCCTTTGTCCTGTCCCATTCACACTAGCCTGATATATCTTCTTTGTCAGTCTATCGTCATCCATCCTCTCCATGTGCCCAAACCATCTTAACATGCCTTTCTCAACTCTTGTCACTACATCTTCTTATACCCCACACCACTCTCGTATCACACAATTCTTTACTCTGTCGGTCAAAGACACACCACACATACTTCTCAGTGCTCTCATTTCTACAGCATTTATTCTACTTTCAAATCTCTTCTGCCATACCCAACTTTCACTACCATACATAAGGGTAGGCACTAACACACCTCTATGTACAGCCAAACGTGCCTTTTTGGACACGTTTTGGCTGTTCATAAACGCCTTCAGAGCTCCATTCACACAATTACCTGCATTAACTCTCCTTTCAATATCTGCTTCATTCTTACCATCTCTTGTAAACAACGTACCTAAGTAAACAAACTCATTCACTTGTTCCACTCGCTGTCCATCGATCAAAACATTACAAGCCGTAACGCATTCCTACTTTTCAAAAACCAGAACTTTCGTTTTACTTACATTCACTTTCATTCCTTTCCTTTCTAACGCACGATGCATGATTGTTACCATCTCCTGCAACTCCTCCGTTGAAGATGCAAGTATAACCTGATCATCAGCATAAAGGAGGCATTTGACGAGTAACCCATTCATCTTTAATCCGCAGTCACTATGTTTTAAATCTTGCAAACAACTGTCCATGAAGAGGTTAAACAGCCACGGCGACGCTACACATCCCTGTCTAACACCTTTATCGATGGTAAATAAATGGTAAAAAAGTAAATATTCGATTGAACAGGTAGAAAGTTTGACGTTTTAGTTGTATTTACTCATAAACGTCAACAACATGAATGGCGGACGTACTGTTTGACGTAATGCTCTCTGATTGGTGTACACTTTCACAAGAATAAATACATTATTTTTGGTTTTAGAATCCTTAAAATAACATTAATCTTACCTTTTTATAATAAATAATAAACTTTATTGACATCTTAAAATCATAATGAATCTACAATCAAACCGATTTATTGTTAGTGGACACAAGCCTATTGGCCGATTTTATTTCAATCACTCAAAGTCAAGATAAAGTCAAAATCAATTATTCAACTAGGTCACAATGTGACACTTATGAAAGTAAAAAAACGAATCTATTATTCCTGAAGGTGATATATCAGAAAAGCCGCTAAACGACAAAACTAGTCCTTTTAATATAATGCATATTTCTTACAACTAGCTTACAATATAATTCTTAGAACACTTTTGTCTAAACAGATCAAGAGAAAAGCTTTTATGCACTCTCCATAAAACATTCACACAACTTAAGAATATCTAAGACATAAATATTCCTACAAATAATAAGTATTTTTCTTAAGCTTAGAGTAACCGATCCAAAAGGCAAGATCCCCGACTATATAGTCGGGGATACTGCCTTTTCGCCGAATATTGTTTGGCCGATTATCACTTGCCAACCAACGTTTCGCCTATTTTTCACTTTGACGACCAACGATTGTCAATTTTTTGTACGACAACGTTTCATTTGGTAGAATAATTGTTAACAAAAAACGTTTGGGGCATTTATCTTTTGTTAAATTATTAGGCCAGACAACTTTTAGACGAATAACGTTTCGTCTGTTCAGGTGATGTTTCGGGAAGTTCAGGTGAAATCGAAAGGAATCGGTTAGTTTAGGTTAGGTTAGTATGCTGATAAACAATGCACGTCAACTGAAACAATGGCTGGTTAGGTTAGGTTAGAACTGCGATCACAACGCACGAGCCGAGCGAGCGAAGCGAGCGCGCTGCGACAGCGGCCGGCAAAGTGCCAGAACCAAATCGCTTTTATTTCACTACACAGGGCATTTAAATATTCTACATCATACACAAAGTTACAAAAGTAAAGTTGGCAACTATGAGGTTGGGAAATAAAAACAAAATTATATCACAAGTTGGCAAATGATTATTCTGCATAATAAAATTCTGCGAAACGTTAGTTAGCAAGTGATAATCGGCGGAACAATTTTCGGCGAAAAGGCAGAGATCCATATAGTCGTCTCTTTCTATCTAATGAGGACCATGGAAGATCGCATTGTTAGCGTTATGCGTCGGTGAAATTCGGTCACCCGTGGTATAAATATTTCATGTGCATGCCTTGTAACAGACTGAAAATAGGGCGGTTTTTAAATTTCATATTTTGCTTTATATAAACGTGGTTTGCATGTATAAGATAGGATGGTTATCTAGCTACTAGGCTGAGACAGTAATTTCTTCAATTAATTTAATTTTAAAAGTAAATTGCAGATATTTTTATATCGTTCCTTCGATAAGATAAGCTTATAATTGTATATTTATTAATAATTCAACTGAGGTGACGCAACGTAAGTATAAAATGTATGATTTCGTAGCACATTGCAGCGGAAGACAACATTTTTCCCCATGCCACAGCGACATGTCGTCGCAATCTGTGTCATTATTTCGAACCCAACCGCAGACGGCAGCAGCAGTTAGCAGCGCCTAATTCCTATTGGTTGTGAGACAAGAGTAAGTAAGTAATTCCTTTATTGTCACACTATAACAACGTACAATCGTCATGTTACGTACCTATGTAAGTAGGTACATATATTAAATTTAACCCGTTATAAGTAAGTTGGTAGGCACGTCGGAATAATACTCTTATTATTACGGGTACACATTACACAGCTTCACATACATGTTTCAGCAAGATGAGACGTCTTTGTGAATGCCATCGGCAATTCTAATGTATATGAATATATGTAGTAATATATGTGTATTGCAAACGAGACTGATGTGGCGTTCGGCAGACCCGTCGCTACGACACAGCCCGTTGTGTCACCTGCTACGGCGCGCTGTAGACGATGTGTCGCTCGCTACGGAAAGTATCTCATAGAAATACATGTAAAGAAACCATTACTCTCGCGGCGCCACATCGCATGCTACTGTAATCTAAGTTCAGCTTTGCACTCGTACCTTAATAGTGATGGAGATGCTATTGTGGAGGAAGAAACCTGTGTGGTGTTTCTCCAACTATAGGTAGGATCCTCTGAGCAAGCTAAGTGATCGTGTCTGGTTGAATGCATCCGACGGATATATTTTAGAAGTAGTTTATTTATATTTTCGTCTCGTGCGCGAACTCTGCTTGCGCAATTCAGGACTTTAGTTCCATCGTGTTCGTAACTGTCAGATGAAAGAAAGAAGAAGAAAGAGAAAGAAAGAAAACTTTATTGCTTGCAGTTTACAGGGACAGAGTGTGAAAAGGAAAAGGTACTTAAAAAAATACAGCGTGAAACAATATGAAAAAAAAAACAAAAAAAATATAGAAAATACAAAGAAACAAGTAAATCACTGATAGTCATGTGTCCCACAGCTACAGCAATCAGGCCACCAGTTCAGTATTTACCTGGTCCTAAGGATCAGGCACTGGTCTTCCACTGGAGCCTGCCATAGTGACGTACGGAAGCCAATAAGCATAAATAGCTATATAAACATTTTGACTTAATATATTGTATTAGCATATGTAGATATAAAATACATAGATAAACGTTAAGTACATAATTACATATTCAAATATATAAATACAACAGTAGATCTATCTAAATCAGTTTCACAGCATAGCGACAATATTATCTTATTCGATAATAATACCCCATAGCTACGTATAACCAACACCAACTCAGCAAAGCGAACACAAAATCGAAACCAAAAATACAATTTTAAATAAAAGACATGTCACAATTAATATTGCCATGTTGTCGTTGTGCATTTATAAGATGTTGTTTTAACCGTATTCTAAGGGTAGCTAGCGCAGATGGCGTCGTGGTGTATTGTCTTCGCCATTGTTCGCTAGATGGCCTCAGTGGTATGTAGCCGCTACACTATATTTATCATTTTGCAATGTTGCAAAAAAATTATATACAAAATCTAACTGCCTCCGTGGTCCAGTTGATAGCGTATGTGACGTATGAGGTCCTGGGTTTGATTCCCAGATCGGGCAAAAGTGTTACTGGGTTTTTTCAAATACCAGTAGCAGCACGGAGTGATGTGCCCGGTAACGGCAATAGGCTCGCTCCTCATAACGTGGGAAGTAAAATTCATGCCAAAATATGGGTGTAATATTACACCTCTGCCTACCCCTTCGGGGATACAGGCGTGAGTCTATAAAAAAGAATAAAAAATGTCTTAGTTATTATTTACGCAAAAGCTAAAGGCTACATGGCATTTAGCTATTGCGTTGCCTTTAGAAACTAAATTAAATATTCAGTTAAGGCTAATACACAATACTTACAAGAAATATTATTCTACTCCTTGCATAGCTTTTATAAAGAATATTATTAACTGTAAAGATTTTTAAACCGATACTTGTTTATATTTTTATCGTTAACTGGCGTGTTACAAAGAATCACCAATCCTATTAAAATAATCTGTTTGAATTCAATATATTGAGATAACTTTTCATTCTAGTTGAAATCTGTTTGCTTTGAAATGAAAGCATTTAATAAAGTAGATAATCCTTAATCCTAATTTGATTGAAAAATAAGATGTATTTTTAGTTTCTTTAGATTTAGAGCGCTGTTACCCTAAGGATGTGCAATGCAGCTATGCTATGAAGATGTGAAACCATAGTTTAGCCTATTAAGGAACTATGTAACCGTTTGTACAAATGCTAAGCTATGTAATGGGTGAATGAGATGTGGAATGAATATACGTTGCCATAATGTACATAGCTGCACACTAGCCACAACTTCATAGCAATGCTTTTCTTTTGCGTGCGAGTGTGTGACTGTCTGCCTGTACGAACGCGATCTATTCAAAAACCATCGACCAAATTCTTGGTTTCATACATACATACATAGTCTCACGCCTATATCCCCGAAGAGGTAGGAACAGCTATATTGCTATACCCACTTATCGCTAGATTTATTTTAGTTCCACGTAATAGGGGACGCGGCTATTGCCGTACCGGGCACATTACCAGTCTCCGAGCTGCTACTGAGAATTTCCTAACGGAAAAACCCAATATCAAACCCGAGACCTCCCAATCCCACACGCACATTTATGCCGTGAGACCAACGAGGCAGTCTTGTTGTCATTTTTGGTTTCGACTTTCACAAATATAGCCTGATACCTGAGGAAGGTTTAGATATATAATTCAAGCGGACGGAGCCGCGGGCGAAGTTTGATTAGTGAATATGAAATGAATCTATTGCAATTTAGCATAGCCTATCTCTCCTTGCAACGCAACCTTAGTCCGAGAATTGTATAGACTTAAATTATCCAAGCATAATGCGATGCAGATGTTTTTGTCATCGGCACTAAACTTATTTATATAGATTTACAGCAGCGATAGCCTAGTAAAGATACCAGCAGACTGTTATGCAGAGGGTATCGGGTTCAAATGCACGGCGCGCACCATGGGCTTTTCGAAGGTGTGTGTGTATTGAATTGTTAATGAAATTATCGCTTGTCCCGTGCCTCGGAGAGTACGTTAAGCCGTCGGTTTCAGTTGTCATGATGATCTATGACAGTCGTTACACGGAGTCTGTACCCCAAATCAAATGATACTAGTCTAAACCACGGAATGTTGCTTTCCCTTTTTGTTAAAGAAATCAAACCGCAGTCGCTCTGTGGAAAGGCTGATATTCTGTTATATCTGATTGACCTAGTCAGCGGACACGAGGCTCCAAGATGTAGGTCGAGATAGTGGTGTGTATATCTTAAAAGGTTTCGAATTACGTAGCACGAAAGATAGTATACGTTGAGCTTTACTGCAGATGTGATCATAGTGCGGCCTAAAAGACATAGAAGAGTCAAACATTAGCCCCAAATCGCGGACTACCTGTACTCTGACAAGCGTAGATCCTTTAATATTATACGCATAGTTTAGTAATGTCTTGCATTTTGCAAACGAAATTACTTGGCATTTCTTTATATTAAGCGCCATAGCATTGTTATCACACCAGTCTGCTATAATATTAATCTCTAATTGCAACAATTCACAGTCACGGTAGTCAGAAATACGTCTGAAAATCTTAATATCATCAGCGTAAGCTAGACATTCACTGTCGATTATGCTTAGCAGATCGTTCACAAATAATAGGAACAATAAAGGACCCAAATTTGAGCCTTGAGGCACCCCGGATGGAGCTAGAAAAGGAGTAGACTCATATCCACAAAGTGTGACCAATTGCGTCCGGTTGAGCAAATAAAATGTGAGCCACCTGTACAAATCTCCATGTATACCAACATGATGAGCTTTTGAGAGCAATATAGAATGGTCAACGCGATCAAAAGCTGTGGAAAAGTCGGTATATATTGAATTTACCTGGGTTTTACTGTTAAAAGAATCACATAAATAAGTTGAGTAGTATAGGAGATTGGAAGTAGTCGATCTGCCTGTCATAAATCCGTGTTGTCTTGGACTCAATATGTGCCTAAGGTGGTTATAAAGGTGGTGGTTCTAAAGGATTCATATATATGAATCCTTCAAATATCTTAGAAAAACCGTTTAATATACAGATTGGCCTGTAGTTCGAAACATCGCTCTTATCACTCGATTTGTATATTGGCGTAACATTGGCAATTTTTCACAAGCTCGGGAATGTACCTTCTCTAAGAGATTTGTCTTATATAATCCATGATGGAGTCACAAGGCTACTAGCGCACAGTCTAATAAAGATAGGTGGGATGCCGTCCGAGCCACTACCCTTAGAAAGATCTATAGTTTGTAGCTTTTTCAATAATAGAGTAGTTGGATGATTGAAAGTTGGGACAATATTTAGTAGTGGCGTTTGTTGAGTAACAATCCATACTGATGAGAAGTAGCTCGAAAAAAGGTTGACTATTTCTTTACCAGTAATACCGAAGTTACTACCATAATACATTCAACTGGGAATGTTGTTAGTAACACGTTTATTTTTAGTGTAACGCCAAAAAGCTTTAATGTTGAGCTTAAGGTCATTTTCAGTTCGCTCAATATTTTCATTACTGTCTTGACGCTAGCTCTCAGCATAGAAAATGCATCATAATCTCTTGGATTACCATAACGCTTGAATCGTTTATGTGCTTTATTCTTAGTTTTGAGTAGCTTTATAAGATTCTTAGAGAACCAAGTCGGGTAATTATTAACGGACACTTTAGTTTTTGGAGAATGTTTTTCAATTATAGACTAGATTTCGTTGTAGAATAATTGTACAAAATTATCACAATCTAACTCAATTGCAAATTTCGACCACTCAGTTTTTCCTATGTCCTGTTTACAGCTGTCGAAGTCTGTTTTTCGGTAACATAGTTTATACATAGGCTTATGCTTCAGTACGTCGATACTTGTTTTGAACACGAGTTCGAAAGGCGGGTGATGGATGTCAACGCGACTTATCGGCATTGTTGGTGTTATACTAAACAAGTCTAGATAATCTGTAATAACCAAGTCTAATATTCGGTCATTGTGATTGGCTTTATGATTGATTTGACGCATAGTAGAAAGTTGGAAAATATCATTTAAAAAATTTGATTTCTCACAGTTATGGTTTAAAGGGATACCTGTCTCTTTTGACCAGATAATATCACCCAGATTGTAGTCGCCCAAGATACTTTTGACCAGATAATATCACCCAGATTGTAGTCGCCCAAGATACAAGTCGCGTGATTCGATGAGTTATTAAATATATCATTACAGTTAGAAAAATACTCGCAAACAATATTTACTGGTAAATAAACTGGAAGGTAAGCAACACATGGGTTAAGAGTAGGCCGCCCGTTGACTAGTAATTGTACCCATAGATCCTCAATGTATTCCGCCATCCAATTATTTTTAATCAACATTTGATATTTTTAAAATACACGACAAGTACACCTCCTCAGTGGCTCTTATTATATCGCAATCGAAACTTAGCATCACGATCCTGCGTATCACACAGTATCTGTCGTCAAACAGCTCAGATGAAAATATAGTTTCGTCTACCCAAGTTTCACACAAGCAAATAATATCAAAATTATTACACAATACAGTATTGTATATATCAATAGCTTTACTCTTCATACCTCGTATATTTTGATAATAAATTGATAAACCCATTTACATTGAAAATACTATACACAATAGACTGAAAATGTTAATAAAATAAACTGATATTAACAAATAAGATCTAGACTGTTTTTATTTGCAATGTGTACTGCCCTGATAACAAAGAATGCAGTAATCGACATTTTTGAGATTTTCACTTTTTTCCAGAAATGGCACCCCAAGAGGTTCATGTACATGAAAAAAATATATTTTCATGAAAAAATTCACTCGAAGTATGTTTTTTATGTAATGATTTTCGCCGTACTTGCATAAAAACTGCTTCAATGATAAGAAAAAATGCAGTATTAAACATGGCCTAAGGAAGAATGCAGTACTTGCAAGAATACCCTAAAACAGACTGCAGTAATATCCACTACTTTATTATTTAGTTTTAAATTCTGTAGACAAATTGCTAAATTAAAACGCAGTACTCCATATTACTGTATTTAAGTGTAGTAAAGGCTTGCGAAGTCGTAGCAGTGCGATCCACTACCGCGTTTTGTCTTAGTAAATCAGTTCGGCGACGTCATTTTGACGACCGGTTGGTGCAGCGGGAGTGTAAGCGACTGCTACGACGAAGGTCGCGGGTTCGATTCCCGCTCAAGTCAAACATTTGTGTGCATGAACATGGATGTTTGTCTTGGTCTGGGTGTTTCTATGTATAATATGTATGTATTTACAAAAAAAAAGTATATATGTATGTTTATCCATTATCTAGTACCCATAGTACAAGCTTCTGCTTAGTTTGGGACTAGATGGTGTTGTGTGAATGTGGTAGAATATTATTATTATTCGGTGGAGTAATACGTGTGCCACGAGCGGGACTCCGGTGCGCCTCTTGTTGTTTTTTTGATGCAACGAAGTTTGGGTGAGTATACCTAATAAATAAATACATAATTATGATAGTCTACTCTAACTTCTATTGAGTAGTTAACAGCAGTTTAATGACATTCACATTAGTTTGATATTAATACCAGGAAAGTTATAGGTAGATACAGAAGTCAATCTACCTAATACTCGTAGGTATTATCTAAATTGTCCCAACATATTTATTTATCTGAACTTTGTAATGCAAAAATTGAGCCAAAACCAAATTCTAACTAGGTACTTAGTGGACGGTTGTGAATTATCGTTTTTAACCGACTTCTTTAAGACACTATTAGTTCTTTTGCGCCGCCAAATATTACGTATGTTGAAAACATGATTTTTTGTTTACGTGTACATTGTGTTGGTTTTAGTGTTATTTGATCAGTTTAGATATAAAAACGATAGGGCAAAAGAAGTTATGTAAATAGAGCAATCTGTTTTAAAGTTATTAAGGGTCTTGCATTTAAATAACAAATTGTCAAATGTACCTACAATTTGATATATGTTTTTATTCTGTAAACTTTTTGTTTTGTAATAGTTTGTTAATATTGGAGAATAAGATTTTTGCAATGCGGGTGGGTATGTGCACTTACTTGCATCAGCTTCAAAAAGCAAAAAAAGTGTATGATTTTTCCGATTTTATTGATTGCGTACAGTTAGCAAATTCAGGTAAAGTTAATGTAAATCCCATGGAAGTTTCCGATTTTTTTCAATACAAAGATCACTCATCTCAATATAAATTAAAAAAGTGTGAAGAAAGAACCTATTTAAAATATATTGTTTCTGTCGAATTACATACAAATAGTATGACTCTACAAGTAGAGTAGAGTAACGTATTTCCATCATGACTTGTCTTAGCAAGCTAAGACAAGTCATGATGGAAATACGTTGGAAATAGATTTTCTAAAAAGTCAATTAATAAAACAATCTGCTGTACCTGAGCCAGTAAGAAATTAAAAGCCGCGAGGAATAACATTGGAGAGAAAGACTGGTATACGTAAAAAACTAGCTAACATAATACCTGAATACAGACTGCTGTTTTGGCAAAATCTGCCTGTAAACGATGCCTCTGTTGATCTCATTGCAAATCGAGAGTCTGCAGAATAAATATTTTTAATTTTTTTATAGGATTTTTTCTTCGGATGTTTTTTTAAGTTTATAATGTTAGATTTTGTTTGATAGCTAGTATTTAAATAATGTTTTCAATGTTTTAAAAAGGTTTTTTTAAGTTTTTATATTAAGAACATGCCTGCATGTAATGATTCTGCCTGATTGGAATGTGATAAGTAAACAGTTAACTAGTTTTTGCTATTAAGTCATGCCAATGAAAACAAAGACTGAATATTAGAATTACATTGAAAGAGTCTGATTTAATTTAGAAATTAAAGAAGACTGTTAATTAACATTAATTAAGTAGGCGCTCTACTTAATTAATGTTAATTAACAGTCTGGCTGAATTTTGTTATTTTTAGTTATATAATGTCGTGATAATTATTTTCCTAATAAAACTGAATTTGCAAAAACATGTTTTTTTTATTTCACCCTAATGCTGCGTATGCGTATTATAAGAACATGAAGTAGGTTTTAACATCCGTATAGTTTCCTCAATACTTTATTTGCATTCCACGATGTAAGAACTTAGGTCGTAGCTAAGAGACTAAAAAACCTTAACCTTAAAATGCACCTATATAAATCCCTGAGAAGCCACAGTACACTTCAACTTAGTTCCGAGCATATAATAATGTCAATAATTACAAAAAAAATAATGCAGTAATCGACTTGTGCTAACACATAATGCAGTAATACGCGCAAGTGCTGCATTTAGTTTTAGTATCCTGTGACTCAGAAACCACCTGATACTAAACCGAAACGCACTAATACGTATTATAATTGCATATATTAGTAAATTAAATAGGAGAAAATTACCTTGTAAAAGCTTGATTTTTTTCCGATTTTTTATATATATATATATTATGACCAATAAAATACGAACATCTTGCTCAGATGATATGAAATATGTTTTATGCGTTTATCTCGTAACCGCCATTTTGCGATTACTGCATTCTTAGTTATGACGGCAGTGTATATACTTAGCGTCTACTGCTTTCCTGACGTATATTCGCCCGTTCTTCACCCACACAAACTTGTATCCGAGTTCCTTTGCCTTTTTTCGCGCGGCAGCATATAGAAATTTGTTAGCTGGAGACAGGTGTTCCGAAACATACACGGGTGCTTTTTCCCCAGCTATTCCACGCAATGTGGTGTTGAGCTTATCAGTTGGGTGCGCTTTATTGTATCGGTAGATTGCTGAGTAAAATTCGTCCCGACCTTGTATGCTTCTAAACTTGACAATAATAGTTCGCGGCAGTTCACTTTATTTCTTTATCTTAGCCACTCTAGTGCATTTTACTATGTCGCCGTCTTTGAGATCATGTCCTGTCACCCGAGAACACTGTTGAACGAGGTTTGTAACATTTTCGTTATGGTGCTCAGGTACACCGTGTATATCCAAGTTATTTTCTCTTAAGTGCTGTTCAATATTGTTTAAGCGCTCGGACAATTCAGAAACCGTATTCTTAAGAGTAGTGTACTCTTTAGATAACAAGGCATTAGCTTTTACTAAACTTTCAACCATGGACTTCATATCGTCATGCATTGAGCTCAGGAAATCGAGAGAACGGCGAAAATCCGACAGCTCATTTTTGATCGGTGACAGTTTTTCTTTCAAAGCTTGAGAGATCAATTGTGGTAGCTCAGCTTTAATCGCTTTGAGGACTTGATCGCTTACAGCTGTAATAAAGGCGTCGTCTTTATCCTGCAAACAACCGCCAGATACCGGGCTCGTAATTTTGTGAGTATGAGCTTGCTTTTGTCGCATGGTGATATTGTCGGATCCTGTCTCTTCGTAACATGTACAACATTCTCATCTCCTTTAATGTTCCGAACCGGCGTATTGGTAACTTGCTTCTGCATTTTTGACAACTCCACTTTGTTTTTTGCTCCTTACTCATAGATATATATGTTTTTCTATCAAGAATATTTGCACATGGCAGATCATATATTATACTTTACTGCATTTGCTGCACTTTAAGCATTCCCATCCGTCGATAATATTCCGACAGCCGGCACAAGTAATACTTTTCGATGCCATTTATGACTTCATGCAGTCGACCAGTTCAAGTAGGAATGCAATCTCAATTCAAAATTTAACAATAAACAAACAAATTCAATAAGATATTTAAAACGTTCAAAAGTGCACACTATTAAAGTCCCAGTTCGGCTCCGCTGGTAAAAGCGCACACCATAGATTATACAGATATACTGGTATAGATGCGCAACTCCCTCTAAGGAAAAAGTTCAATAGGCATCCTCTACGCTAGATGGCGTACAAACAATTTTATTTTTATTCCGATCGTATAGATGGCGTTAGTAGTGGATTCATTTTTCAAAATAAAATAAATGTTGAATTTCGGTGTTAATAAATAAGTAAATGACAACTATTATGTAAAATATGCAATTTAAAAGTAAAAAAAAAATAAAAATCACAAAATGTACTTCTTGGTAAGCGTGGATTCGATCCACGGACATCTAATTTATGAGCAGAGCACGCTCCCACTGCGCCACGCAGATCTTATCAATGTTGGCGAAATGACCGTTCAGTTGTCGCTTTTTCTTTAGTTCTTGCCCTCACCGGTAGATGGCGCTGATTATATGAAATTTATCCATGAATGGAACTTTAACGGCCCTGGCGCACACTAACAATGGCCCACACAGCAGCAAGCGAGCCCGCACGACGCACCTTGTTGGCAATAAGGTCGTAAGCACCGTGTATATCGGGGCGCTTACGCGTTCTAACGGAACGCACTGATAAAGTTTCGATGCCGGTAGATTTATTTTATATGCGGTAAGATTGTTTGTATTTTTCAATTTATCGACACTTATAAACACTTGTTTAGCACTGCAAGTTCATGGGATACCACTGTAACTTTATGTGTCCACGAGAGTAGCACTTTAAACCCACTTAATTGACTTTTAGTAACGAAATTCAATATTTATTCCGGAGAAGCAACAATATAATGTTACGTGCACAGTACGCGATGACGATATGTAATGTAATGAAATAGTAACTATAGTCGACCCGCATTAATATTTTTTTTAAATTCTAAAAATTAAACATGTACATGGCGCGTTTACTCTGATGTGACATCGGCCGCGGCGCGCGGCCGCAGAACAGTAAGCGCACCAGTACATCGTAAGCACTGCCGCTACCACCTGCCGCTGCACGGCCGTAATAGCTGATAGTGCGAGTTTGCGTGTTCCTATTTACATCGCAATTTTATTGGCAAATTGTCGAGTTCTTTGATATTTTCCGGAAAATTCGACCGCCAAGGGTCTCAGTATAATGTACTGAATCACTGGTATCAGTTTTCGGTACACCGTTCCTTACAGCCAGTATAAGTTTTGTTAAAAACTTAAATGCAGTAAGAAATATGTCAAAATGTCTCTTTAGAAGAGAGTTCTGAAAAGAGTGAATCGAAAGGATATTAGGGTTTTTCAAATTCATTCTTTAATCATCATCAACCCGGTATATATTGTCCCACTGCTACACACGGGCCTCTTCTCACTATAGTTGGGTAATGCCATAGCCCGCCACGCTAGCGAAGTGCAAGTTGGCAGATTTCACACGTCTTTCAAGAGCATTATGGAAAACTCACAGACATGCAGGTTTCCTCACGATGTTAAGCCGTAGTGCCTAAAGTGACCACAGCGTTAATGTGATTAGATGATAACCACGCCACTGCAAACTCGCAGCTCGATTGCCTACTTCATCATCGCACTTATGGATCTGCGAAGAGAAATATCTCTAGACAATTCAAAATTCTCTACCGGTCAAAAAGTTTTTTTTATAGCATTTTGATTTATAGCACTTTTCTCGCCAATTATGCTGAAGAGACGGACATTAAGAAATTCTAACGAGACTGCTTAAAGAACATTCAGTGAAACGAAAAATCTTTGCAAATTGTATAATTGGCGCGTTATTATTGAATCTAGTCGACTGTTATTTTGTGCGAGAATTGCTGAATGAAAATTCATCCATTAAAGGTGACATTTCGGTAGATTGGTTTTTGTATCTATATAACATAGCCTAAATAAAATCAATGCGCTACGGTGTTGTCAATTTACTGTCATCAATATTTATTGTTTTAATATTAATAAAATAATAAATATTGATGATAATCTGATAATAGAACAATTATCTCTCTCTCTCTCTCTCTCTCTCTCTCTCTCTATCTCTCTCTCTCTCTCTCTCTCTCTCTCTCTCTCTTACTCCTAGCGTTATCCCAGTTTCAACCTGGAGTCCGCTTACTAGTCTAACCGGATTTGGCTGAATATTAGCTTTGCCACAGAGCGACTGCCTGAGGAGTGCTGCGAGAGGAGTGCATTAAATTATACTTTTCGCTTCCTCTAGCACTATCGAGAGTACGATAAAACGACGATTCCAGCCGCCATGCAGCCAGTAACGAGCAACATTTAAAATATCTTGTATCATGGTCATCATCATCACCAGCCCTGTATATTAAATGTCCCACTGCTGGTCTCTTCTCACTATAAGAAGGGTAAGGCCATCGTCCACCACGCTGGTCTAGAGCGGGTTGGCAGACTTGACATGTCTTTGGAGAACATTATGGAGAACTCTCAGACATGACATGTAGTTTTCCTCACGATGTTTTCCTTCACCGTTTAGCAAGCGTTAATTAACAATTTAATGTGCGTATTAAATTGTAACTCCTAAAAGTGATCAGTGCGCGCCGTGGATTCTAACCTAGGCTATCGCTAACATGTATATCTTGTATATAAGATATTTGATACTCTTAAGTTTATATCATTATGTAAACGTAGGTTGGTAGGCGCTTTGTGGGAACGGTAATATTCCAACAATTAATCCATAAACACTATGCGCGGTCATGGTCAGTATACCAACAGATTGTTTCTTTCTGCCGGTTCGTATACCGTTGTTGTCATGCTCACTAAAATGTAATTTCTTGTGGTGGCGTCGTGTGTCGGGTCATCTCTGTCCCTCTAATATGGTGAGAGGGATGATGGCTGGCCCATGTGTCAGACTCGTGAACGGGTGCTACTTGCGATGACTGGTCGATTAACTGCATCATTTCCATCATGGTTCTGATCATTTTCGCGGATTGCCTGCATTATTAGGTGTATATAATGTAAGTGGATGCTCCTGTTTCACCATGTCTATTCTGAGAAGGCTACTACGGAATTCAATATTCGATTTATAGACAGATCTGTAGATTTCAGATTCGTTTTTGACATAAGCTCTATACAAAATATGTCAAACACGAATCTCGAATCTCAAAATCCATGTATGGATCGAATATTGAAAATGGCCGTAAATTAACATCAAAATTAAAATGAAGTATTATTCTTGAATATTATTTAGTTTTTTTTTATAGTAATAGGCGGAAAATGAGCAGACGGATTGCCTGATGGTAAGCAATTACCGCCGCCCATGAACACAAGCAACACCACAGGAGTCACAAGTGCGTTGCCGCCCTTGGGGAAAAGGGATAGGATGAGGAGTGGGATGAGGGAGTAGGAATAGGGCCTCCGGTACTCTCACTCACCGAACGAAACGCACTGTTACTTTACGTCGATTTTCTGTGAGACGGTAGTACTTCCCCGGTCGAGCCGCATGCATTCATGCTGAAATCAGCAAGGCTCTGCTACCTTATGTACAGTAAATACGAGTATATACAAGTGATATAAGTAGAAGGTGTAACAGTTGCAGCACCTTACAAAATAAAAATTATGTGTATTATGCAAAACCTTGCGATGAAAAAGAGTGACCGTGAGTTTTATTGCCCGTTCTTTCTCATGTTTCTACGCCCTTGCTTTGCGAACGTGGCAGTAAATGTAAATGTAGAGTCTTTTAGTAATTGTTTTATAAATTTATTATTTTGACGTTCATAAGCGTCCACATTGTGACCCAAATGAGTAAAGGATTTTGACTTTGACAGACGAATCCGTGAGGCACGCCTAGTTTTACAAAGTAACACAACTAAAGCAAAGCTAACATTGTGTTGACACATCTCCACATCTCATTCTCATGAGCCATCTACATTATTACTTAATTAATTGCTCCATACAGACTCAGTGCCGTTCTCATTAGTACAAAAACTACGTTATATTGAAAACATGAAAAATGAAATGAAAAAAATGAAATGAAAAAAATGAAAAATGAAATTTACAAATATTATGATGTTAGTTTTAATTAAGTAATACTTACTTTAAATTATGAGAACATACATACATATTCTCCCCCATTTTTACCGTCGGGGTAGGCAGAGACAACGGAACGCCACTTTCATCTATCTTTACAAACCTCACGCGCTTACTCTCTTCATACATGCTCGCCAGTTCCGGGTGCTTCGGACCTATTATGAGAAGCTGAATTAATTTCTTAATTCGGAAGACCCTTTATTT
This sequence comes from Euclidia mi, assembly GCA_944739405.2. Classification (NCBI taxonomy): domain Eukaryota; kingdom Metazoa; phylum Arthropoda; class Insecta; order Lepidoptera; family Erebidae; genus Euclidia; species Euclidia mi. The sequence continues at coordinate 76,126,666 of OX123192.2, forward strand.
GTATTAATGTTACTACTACATATTGTGGTAGCAGTTTCAATAGACTGCCACGGGTACAAACCCAATTTTGGCTCAGACAAATCAATTATCGATTCTGGCTGTCATGAAAGTACTGACTTCCTGTCAGTACCCACAAAAATCTTGACAACGGAATAAGTAATTTTCGTCTCGAACCATTTACTCAAACATCTTGTGTCTGGTGCGCGCATCACTAAGTCTTCTTCATAGACTAACTCTTTCCCTTGGAGAACATGATAAGCCATCGAACACACCTATTAATGAGATTTTTGACAATCCCCACAGGAGATCTCATACAGATCCAGAATATCGAATACAACTAACTGTTTGGGTCGCGGAGGTCAGAAGGCAGTTGCTCTGTGGAAAACTTGATATTCTATAAAATCTGGTTGGACTGGTAAGCGGACCTCGGGCTCCAAGGCGTGCAAGTTTTGGATGCAACCGGGATAACGCTAGGACAATGATGATGACTATCTATGACCATATTTTTTTGTTCCACGCAAATTAAGATCATTAAATATAATAAATAAACAATATAGTAAATTATTGAGTATCTGACAAATCACAATGTCGGCGATAATTGGTCGGTGCAATTAAAATCACACAGTTCGTGATCGCCGGACAAAGTTGAGCTTTGATGTGTAAGGCTGCGACCTTGGACAGCCTGCCGGGATTATATAAGTATCAAATATAATAAGGTACCTTTAATATTACATTTTTTAATAGGTGATTCAATATTATATTTGGTTTTGTTAAGTGCCAAAAATAAGTACTCTCCACGGGCGGTGAATTAAAATTGCAACAATATCCTATATTTAAGGGTCAAGGGTCAAGCTACATGTATTTTTTTAATAAGTACAGATTATTTCTTATATCGTTACAATTTGTACAAAATAATGATTTGTTATTTGGTATTTTGTTCCACATCAAATAATGAGTCTCCGGATAAATGGCAATTCTGACAAAGAAAATTTGCTGATCCGAAAACCTAACTTGGAACCTTATCATTCGCCAATTTTATTATGCTATGTATAGGAATCGAAGTCCATATACGGCCATTAGAACCGCTACCCGCTTCTCCTAACACTGAAACCGTACAATTCTCACTAATTATCGAGATCGTACATCAAAGTTAGCCGGAGCAACGAAACTTCAAAGTAAACACTCCACCAACCACTCAAACACACAAAAACCAACGCTATCCCAACGCAATAAAGCCTACAACAACCGTAAGCAAAAACAAACTTACAGAAAAATATTCACAGTATGCATTTGTTTTACATCTTGTGAAGCGGTTTAACGTATGTGCTATTTTTTATAATGAAAAACATAACAGTAATATTGATATGTGTGTTTGTTTGTGTGAAAAGTGAATGTGACACTTCAGAATGTGTGGACGAAATGGTGAAAGACATTTTAAATGATGATACACCGGTAGAAAATATAGATATTAAAGCAGAAGTCCCTAATTTCAAAAAAGTTTGGGATATACAGGATCTGAACCAGATTTTACAGAGTCTGACTGGATGGTTCGAAGATAAACTGAATGAAACCAACTTTATTTTCAAACATGTGAATAATAAGACAAAGATATTTGTGAAAACTTTTGATTTTAAAGTCGATTTTGAGAACAGGAAAGCGTCAGCTTAGCTGAAGAAGAAAATAAAAACGAAAGTACAGAAGTGAAACATCAATCTACTGCTAAGCCTCTCGAAGATGTTATTACGACTGTAAAATCTAATGATAAGTCTTAAGAAGATGCTGTTCCAACTGTAAACTCTAACAAGGAAACTAGAACAGCTACAAAAATATCAGAAGCCATAGAAAATAATCTAGACAATCTAGTTAAAAATCATGGAGGAGTAAAAATAAATGATACATATGAAACTTTAGATTTTGATGGCACTGATTATGATGGGGCAGCGATGATAATTGCACGGATTATCCCATCATAGATTATATAGAATTATATAAGGATACAACTAATGCAGAATATTCATACACTGGAACGGAATTACCAGCAACATTATCAGATTTTCTGGATAGCAGTAACGAAACAGATGGATATACTTTCGGCAATGGGACTCAGGTTAGTGTAGATAGTAATTTCATTTCAATTTATATGCAAGTTGAGGTCAAATTTGCTCACCTTATTGATGCTGTTGAATCTATACGCTATAGTAATGTTATAGACATAAAGCGTATGCTTGTTTGCATACGATTATCTCAGGTTCTTGCGAAACGATCTGTATAAATCTTTTTGAGTATGGTACAATGGTACTCGCTGTGGGAAATTATGTAACATTTTGCTGTAAGATATATATATATATATATATATATATATATATATATATATATATATAAGAGTGATGCAGTGAACATATATATGAATAAATCAGACAAAAATGAAAATACCTATACATCATGCATTGGAAAGAAAGCAAAAACCGTTGTAAAAAAAAAACACTTATACTACTCACTCTTTCTGCACAAATTATAACATTTGTCATAGTCGAACACAATAAAAACACCCGAACTCGGAAAATACTCTCGAAAAAACCACCTCTTCGGCATTTTTATATTAAGTATAATTATATTTGTACATCTATATTTATTATAAAAAGAAGTGCGTATAAAATCTGTATGAATGCGTTAAACTCCAAAACTACCGAACGAAATTTTGTACGGTTTTCACCAATAGGTAGACTATTATATTTAATAATATTATTATGTAACCTAAAAAGCCTACCGCTCTTGGCCAGCGTGGTGGACTATGGCCTACCCCTTTCTATAACGAGAAGAGATCAGTCCTCAGGACTGGTACAGATAATAAACGATACTGATAATGATGATCACTTGTCAATTTTATTTAAAAAACAAGAGGCCGGTAGCTACGCTCGCACATTAGTTTAATTTAATCGTTATTTTGAGAAATACCATCTTACTGCTCATCTACGCTCTACAGAGAACATACATGGCAAATTTCAGCTACTTGCGCCCAGTAGTTTAGGCTTTGCGTTGTCGGGCAGTCAGTCAGTAACGCAAGAATTTTATATAATTTTTCATTATTCAGATTGCTAGCTGTTTTTTGAGCTTTAACGTATCACGGGTTTCCAGATTCAATCAACATTGATTTGGGTTACGAATCACAATGTGACGTTGAACGATTTTACTAAAATTGAATTACGTATTCATTCTTCCTTTATGTTTTCACTTTTGCATCGATAGGAATCGTACCCACGATGTTTTTATCGCATGTTCGCATGTTGTTGTTACCAGACGGCTGTTGATGCATCAGAACTCGCTACGAATATGAATTCAGTAGGCAATATTAAAGAGGAAGAGGGGTCCACAAAACGATGCTTGCTTTCTTCATGCTGACACACGGTCAGAAAGGTCTTCCAACAACCTAGATTTATTTGTATTAATGACTGTTGCCTCGCTTTATATTCTGTATCTCGGCAGCAGTGGGTCAAGTTGTGAAAGAAGGAAGCCACTCATATCGATGGAAAAATGTATCCTATAAACTCGTCTATGTTCCAGTGAAATAAGTAAAGCTTTTTCAAAGGTACCTGGAAAAATGTCCATGGTAATCTTGAATTTGTTAATAAATCGAAATATTTAAGAGAAACACATATTTTTAATGTTTGTTTATATCTTAGTGTCATATAAGTACTTGCTGTATTTATAAGTACTTGAGAAAACATCATTATTGAAAATATTGTTTTCACAGATGATATTTTAAGTCTTTTTAAGCAAACCTGTTACAAATTACTGATCTATTTGAGTGGAGAAGATGAGTCACTTTGTCTGTGTTAAACATTCGTTTTCTATTCAGATTATAAACTGTGTAATGATACTGAAGATTGCTTCGTTACTGACTATTTGTAAGCAAGACATTGATCTTGCTTACAAATAGTTTGTTGATGTGATGTTTCTGGCGCCATAAGGCTTTAATGGCAAATGAAACAAACAACTAGTAAATAAATAATTCAAAGTATTTTAATGGATGTATGTTCAATGATGAAGGTATAGATTTTATGATTAAGTTTTAGATTTTTGCCACTTAGTAATATGTAGGTTTTCTAAGTATAATTAATTCAAGTAGGTACTACTGAAAAGTACCTACATTTTGAATATTTATAGTAATGGGAAATCTATTTATTTAACTAAGTCATATTTACAGAAAAAAATCTAATTTAATTGAAAAATAAATATAGCATTTATTAAGAGTAACATACTCTTAATACAACATTAACAAAATTAAGATTTAGATTGGAAGAGTTATATCTAGATTTTTTCAATAATTTATGTTCGAAATGTTTAGAATTGTCGTGATAAATATCAAAGCTAAATTTTCTTATATATATAATTATATATAACTGTAATCTAAATGTTTTGAGTTGAATTTTAATCTCCCACAAGTGCGACAATCTATCTATCCGTATATATCACCGTTCCATTCAACACAAGATCAAATCAATCATTCTGTTTCAAAAATACGCACACAGTTGGAGTGGAATTTTTTTCAATCGAAAGCTAAAAACAATTTTGCCTTCGTCAGTCAACATATTACTATGTGTAATATTGCGACCAATTCTCTGTTCGCATTGTGGCGATTTTGTGACGTTTTTGTGGCGTTCTCTGTGGCCCTTTGAACGAGCTGTATTTTGTGGTTGTTGTGTTTTATTCGTGTTTATAGTTGCTGAATGGTGGAAAACTTTTGGTTGGGCGATGGGGTGGCAATTTTTATTTTGTAATACATATATACATAGATGTTTTTTTTTAAAGTATGATGATTTCAAGCTGGAATACAGAGTGACTTCTGTGAGATAGGCGGAAAAAGTGGCTGTCGGACAGGTTGATTTCCCGACATTTTGAATATATTCTATTCTTTATATACCGGTAACTTGGGGTAACTTTGTGAGTTTTGAGGTTATCCGGCCATATCTTGTTTTGTTTTTCAATTATATACCAAGGCAATATCATTTTAGACGATTGATCTATTGGGCTATATGTTCACAGAAAAATATTTATAAAAAAGCTATATTTTAGTATTGACAGCCTTCCAAAGTCTGTCACAAAGTTTCCCGAGGCATGGGGCTACTTTATGACACTTCATAAAATGCTTCCCATTTCCACAGAAATTGATAGCCGACATAAAATAACCCCATAGACCGTTAATATACATGTTACTAAACAGACTAAAATGAAAAAGTTGCCAACTGTTCACTAAAAAATCTACTATACACAATGTTTAAAAAAACCGTTTAATTTTATTTATGAAAATTTAAATAAAGGAACAATATGGTAATTTTTTTACAAAAACAACTGAATAAATGAAATTCAAAGGTAAAGAATCATTTCCAGAACGTTGTAATGACCTCTGTTTGTAACTTTTTGGGTTCTTTTATTTTTTCTTTTATCATTGCGCGTGTGTACCAAATCTCATCTTTTTTTCCGGCCATTTCCAAAACTTGTTCCCTTTAATCATAGTGCTGATAAAAATAGTGTCTTTATCCACAGAAGTTATTCTTTTTGTAGGTTCGGGCCATGTTTAGAGGATTTCTGCAAAAAACAAAGATGTTAAGTGTAAGTTTGTGACGACCATAGTGGATACATTGTAAATATAGTAAGAACAAATAAGAGGTTACTTTGTGACAAATTGACATACATCCTTGATTATCAAATTACTATTTTATACCAAACGTGCGACCTTTTTTAATAATTAATGAACTTAAAAAAATAATACTTCTACCATTTCTTATTTCTCGGACGTACCTAGCAACTCCGCACGTAAATGTCACTTTGTCACAAAGTTACCCTAGGATGTTATGATTTTTTACATATTTGTAAATTATGGTTTTAAATGCGGGCTTAGAAACAAACACTATAGTTTATCCTTTTCAGCGCAAAATTTACAATAAGAAACACATACCTGCAGCTCCGAACAAATGTTCTTATTTCGTCACTGAGAAAAAGTTTTCACACAAAATAATTTCACGCTATACCTCACTCCGTCTTCAAAACGCCACAGACAAAAAATTTCCATATATATTGACAACATGGAAGCTGCAGTTAAATTCGACATTTGTTTTTGTCATAAAATACAAATGGGTTCTTTCAAAATATTATGATTACTCGATATGTCGCGTTAAATAGGGAAAAATGGGTTTGTCACAAAGTTTGACCGCAGTCACAAAGTTACCCCAAGTTACGGTAATAAACTATCAATGTACCTGACTTAATTGATATGATAAAAAGTTTGTCTCGTGCGGGAGTCGAAACTAGGACACTCATGGCAGTTAAATTGCGAAGCAGCCGCTAAAACTACTGCGCCATATGTTCAGTCTTAGACTCTACCATCATTTGTTTTCATTCTTCTTTCTTTATTTCTTTGTTAATTTATGAATAGCCACCGTAATTAATAAACAAATAAAAATACTTAATAAAATCCAGAAAGATTACCCAACACTTAAAAGCTACATGAACAGCTATATATTTTTTATTAGTTTAAATTAATAGCTCTTAAGTTAATAAACCATTACGGCCGAAGTTTATAATTAATTTATATTCTCAATGGCAATTATAAGCCATAAATAACCAATTAAAACTTTTTTATGTGGCTATGTATGTTGTATAATAGTTATGTAATTTTTATAAATGTGAACCACAATTTCATAGTTTAAATAAAGTTGCGTTGGGAAGATTGCGGGTTTGATTCCTGAGTTAAAGAAACCTGTAATTAGCAATCATCCATCCCCTATTCCTTCTCCCTTATCCCAAACCAAGGGGCGGCAATGCACTTGTGTCTTCTGTGGTGTTGCTTGTGTGTATTAAACGTAATATATATAATGTGTAGTAAATGATCTTTGTTCATCCTCGAATATAATTAATAGTTTTTATCTGAATAGTTGCAATGCCTGCCCAATGTCTGGTATGGACATGTTATGCGGAGAGATGAGATGTTTGTAGGTAAAAAAAGTGATGAATATGCATGTAGAAGAACGAAAAGGGAGAGGACGGCCAAGAAAAAGATGGATGGACTGAGTCAGGATGGATATGAAAGTGAAAGGCGTAAGCGATCGGATGACTGGTGACAGAGAAGTATGGAAGCGAAGGACACCGCCGACCTCAAATAAATTGGGACCAGGGCAAGACAATGAGGATCTGAATAGTTGCAATACTTGCAATGCACGTCTTTTATTACATACTTACAACGAAATGTCGAACATGTTGATAAACCCCAGGTAGCTTCCTAGGCAGCCATCAAAATGTGGGAGGTCTAGCGTAGGAAGCCGACTCAACAGTCCCGGTGCTGGCCTAGGAAGCTCCTGCTTCAAAACGGGTTGCCCGTCCCTCTCGGCAGTCAACTGCCTTGCACAGTCGGAGACAGCATCATAATATATATGTCCAGTATCAGGGCATAGTCCTCACTGACTCTGTTTCGCTGTTCCACCGTGAAGTCAACAACTGACACTTCGAGACAGCAAGCGCTGAAGGCACAAAATTGCTGTTCCAAGCTTGCCAACCGATCATTAATCTGCTCAAATTGTTTTAATAAGGCCTGCTGGCGATCAGGCCGGTTTACCAGAGCACTGGCTGAGGCAAATCAGCGCAAATGTGACGAAATGGCACCCGCAGCCGAACGCAAGTCCTTGATAGCCGACATAATAAATTCTCAAAAGAGCTCGGACAAGCCTTAAATTAAAACTTAACAAAACTTAAAATTAGTTAATTCTTTAAAACCAACACGCTGCTAGCCTGTATACTACAGCTGCAGGCAAACAACAGGTATATACTGCCCAACAAAATTAATAGTTTCAATATATTGGAACAAACCCAAAAGTTAAAACTTATAACATATTAAAAGTTGAAACTGCAAATTAATCAATTATTTGCAACAGACAGACCAACTATGTTATGTATTACAACCGTAGGTAGACACCAGTTTGTGTCACCTAACAATATTAATATTTTCAATATATTACAACAAAGAACAAGGTTTATTGAGTTAATTTTTCAATGTGACCCGCCCATCTATGCTAGGTCAAATGTGGTTATTATAATGTTTCAAACTCAATGTTTACAATTAACTAAGTCAATTAATACGTATAACTGTTATGTATCCAATCGTTCGAATATATTTTAATGAGTTTCGCTTCTTTTCGCGTTGATGCAATGTTGAGATTCGACTGATATGTTCATCTTAAATTGAGACATAAGCAATACAAAGTCTTATTACGAAAAAGAAACCTCGAAATTATGAAAATCTTTAGGTACCTTTTAAATTGACCCAGTGGGATTTATTATTGTAATTTTTCGTTTTATTGGACAATCTCGTGATGGCAATAAATGCTTTACCGCAAGAGGACTTAAATACATTCAATGAACCGACAAAAGTTATTTTGTTGAAAAGGGTAGTAGTTACTTTTAGTGTAGTATAAAAAATCTGTTCCTTACAAGATTCGGAACTTCGGGCGGACTTCGGGCGTTTTTAGTGCACCCCAACGATCCCCAAGGAGCATACCTACATACATGACAAATTTTATCTTCATGCACCCAATAGGTTTTGCGTTGGCTATCAGTCAATCGGTAACGCAAGAATGTTATACTATACAGGGTGTAAGCAACAAATAAATACAAGCCTAACTTGCTAAATGTCCTTGACCTTGATCTCTGAAGGTCAAAAGACGGAGATATTGCAGCATTGATGGTTATTAATGATAGCAACCCCAGGGCACGCCGCCAGAATATGTCGCATCTGTAGTAAACTCAGTGTTGCCTATCAGAAAAACATTTTGCTTTCCGGTTATAAATATATCCGGCTAAAAGGATTGCTTGCTATTTAAGATACGAAAGATGTTATATAAATGGTGGTTAAAAGGGAAAAAGTTCATAGGCAACTAGCGGAATTCGTGATTTCGTCCGCGTTATGGGCTATTTATTTCTTAAGCAAAGTAATCTTATCTAGGTACCTATATGTATAACATAAAAGTTTGGAAAGGGTGTATAGATGTTTGGTACTCTTCTGAGCATGAATCACTTAACGAATTTTTATTGAACTTTGCAGTATACTAAAAGAGTGCACTATATTAGTGCTCTTACCGCCTGTGGCACAGATCCAACCTACAGGAATCTAGAAATTACTTACCTTAGAATTATATACATCACTACTATAAAAAGATTAATAAAAAGAAGAAAAACAGCTTATACATCAGAAAACACATCTTGTTTTAGATAAAACGCAAAAAACCATGGTCAAAATTCAGATCGGTGGGCTAAAACCAAGTAGCAATAAATAGCTGTAAATATTGATATAGCTGAAAATATTTACATCATCTTATATAAGTATATCAGCCTTGTTTATAATCTGTCCCAATGTACAGAACTCTTCTCACTGTAAAAAGGGTTAGCCCATTGTTTGAAATAGAATTAGTTTTTATTATAAGTCAAATCGATTAGATCGATTGAGTAACATTTTGTTTAGTCTGTTGAAAATTTCTGACAATGGTCACACTGAACTGACTTCCGTCCTTGCTTTGAGAAATTACCACGTTGTCGACTCGTACGTAAAATAATTGATCGCCTTTTGAAAAAGCACATCCTTGTAGCTGAGCGAATAGTTGTGAAATCTAATAAATTGCCGCTTTTTTTACTCCCGGCACGGTTTGTGACATATTGAACATTTGTGAAAAATCTTGTGAACTTGCATCGTGCATTGAAGACGCTGCGTTGGAGTCTGGTAAAGTAAAGATAATTCACTTGCTAATATTGGCCAATTTAGTCTCGTGTATGTCTAGCTTGCCTCCAGGACTCCACTCAAGAACATCACCAGGAGATATTTGGTAAGACATTAATATTAAGATTATAAGTCATCGCTGTGCTACCACAGTGAAGGTGTTTAGATAAATTGTCTATCGTGGTCAGGTGGATGTATTACACCTTCCACTGCGCACTTCTGATACACCTTCCTGCCTGGCTACGGTAATTCTAGACATAATTTTTGATAGCAAGAGCGTGGTTAACTGTGCCTATATTGTAAACTTACAAGTTTAGCTTAGCCGTTGATTGTATCTGAACTCAGATTGGTGTTGTATGAGCTATATATCTCACCTTGTAGACAGTATTGTAGTGTTTGTCAGGTCAGTTATTGTCTAAAATACATAATATTTAATTGTATAAGTTGACCTAGATAATTTGAAACACATTGTCACATAACCTCAATCAGTAATTGTTGATTTGTATTGTTGAAAAATCTAACTTAAATTTGTTGTTGCATTAATAAGTTAGTTTGTTTGGATACATAACAGCTGTATGTATCAATAAATTTAGTAAATTTAGTTTATTGCATATATTCATAAACATTATAACATCCAACTTGACCTTGCCACTTGGGCGGGTCACATTAATAAACTTTGTTTTGTTATAATATAGATAATATTGCTAGGTAACACATATTCTGTGCTTACTTCCTATTGTATATCTCAAATAACACAGCCAGTCTGTCTGTTGCAAGTAATTAGTTAATTTATTTGAATATTTAACTTTAATTAACTTATTTGAGGTTTCAACTTTGATAGCTTTGACTTTGTTTTGTGTCAATATATATTGAAACTATTAATTTTGTTGGACAGTAGATACCTGTCACTTGCCTGCACAGGCTAATACTTTGTTGGTTCCAAAGAATTGAGAAAAATTAAGTTTTGATTGTTAATATTGTTTAACGCTTGTCCGGGCTCTTTTGAAATTTTGATTATGTCAGCTATCAAGGACTTGCGTGCGGCTGCTGGTGCCATTGCATCAGATTTGCGCTGGTTTGCCTCGGCCAGTGCCTTAGTGAACCGGCCTGATCGCCAGCAGGCCTTACTACAAAGGTACGAGCGGATTGACGATCGCCTGGCAAGTGTGGAACAGCAATTCCGCACTTTCAGCACTTGCTGTCTTGAAGTGTCAATCAATGATTTCACCGCTGACCAGCGAAATAAGGTCAGCGAAGACTATGCCCAGGTCTTAGACCTGTATGATGCTGTCTCCAATACTGCGAGACAACTAGTTGCCGATAGGGAAGGGCAACCCGGCCTGAAGCAGGAGCTTCCTAGGTCAGCACCGGGGCTGGTGAGTAGGCTCCCTACCTTGGACCTCCCCCATTTTGATGGCTGCCTAGGAAGCTACCTGGGCTTCGTTAATTTGTTCGACAGCCTAGTCAATGATAGGGCTGACCTTCGGCCGGCACAAAAGTTGGCCTATCTAATGTCGGTTCTGGATGGGGAGGCTAAGGGCCTCATCCAGCATCTGCCCGTGTCTGACGAGGCGTACCAGACGGCTCGGGACCTAATTACCCGTAGGTACCATAATAAGCGTGGCCTCGCCGACACGCACATCGAGCAGATTTTGGGTTTGCCGACGCTCACCCGGGTCTCTGGGTTGCGCACCCAACTGTTGAACCCGCTCTTGGTGGCCATCAACGCACTTAAGTGCCTTGACCTGCCCGGAGACCAATGGTCTTATCTATTGGTGCACATTGTGCTGAAGAAGCTGCCTGCCGACCTGAGGTCGCGTTTTGAACAGCGCTTTGGTGGGGATAGCGCGACCCATCTGCCCCCCTTTGCTGACCTGGAGAGGTTCCTGGAGAATGAGTGCCGGGTCTTGGACAACTCCGGTGGTGACACGCCGGCTAAGTCGCAGCCGCCCAAGGTCAAGGAGCAGGCTCGCGTTCACACCCGAGCCAATGTTGACCGGCGCCCTCCTCGCTTTGCGGTCACGCAGAGCCCAGCGGAGTGCTCCTACTGCAAGGTCACGGGGCACAGAACGGCCAGTTGTAGGGCATTCTTGGACCTGCATGTCGCCTCTCGTAGGCGCATCGCGAATGCCCGCCGCCTTTGCTTCTCTTGTTTGGGGTCCCACTACCAGCGAGACTGCCCAAATTCTCGCCCCTGTCCTCACTGCGGAGGACAGCATTTGGACATTCTCTGTATGAATGCCAGAGAGGTTGGCCGCTTGTCCAACCAGCCGACGCCGCGCACGGGCGGGTGTTTTGAAGGTGGCAGCCGAGGCTCACCGGCGCGTAGCCGAGAGTCGCCTCGCTCAATTGATCGCCACTCGCCCCGCTTGGAGAACCGTAGCGTGCGCACGCCTCCTCTCTCTCGCGCACCTGAATGTGCTGTTCAGCGTCACCAGCACCATGACTGCTGCCCCAGGTATTCCCCTCCTTTGGCGGAGCGTCCCCGCCTTGACTCGCGCCCACCTCGTTTTGCGCGGGTGCGTCACTATGACCCCCCACAGATGGCGCGCGGATCGAGTCATCGCGCTTTTGAGGACTTCAAGCCGCACCCTCATTTTGACTTGCCAGGTCCTGGCCAACGGTCGCCGCCCAGGCAACAATAGGTCATTGACCCCTGCCCTATAACTCCAACCTCCCCCATTGAGACCGTTATCCTACCAACGGTTGCTGTTAGGGTCTGGGGACCCACGGGGACCTCTGTTGTTGTCCGTGCTATATTGGACACAGGTTCAGAAGGTTGCATTGTTTCCACTTATTTGGTAGGGCAGGTTAAATTAAATATGGGCTCTTTTCCAAATTGTATACGGGGCATAGGGGACGTAGCCTCTAATGTTGAAGGGCAAGTTAAAGTTTCGTTTGCCCCTGTTGAATCTTCACACCCGAGGATTAAAACCTCGGCTATTGTGTTGAAGAATATTTTGGGTATGCACCCACAAAAGCAGCTACCTGCTGCTGTGGTGAATTTGACATCGGGATTGGAACTGGCAGACCCCAAATTTGACACACCGGGACAAATCGACTCGTTGATTGGCTCTGATGTCCTCGGTGGAATTTTGATTGGTGGGAAACGGGTGTTGGTGCCAAATGGTTTGACTGCCATCCCGACCATATTTGGATTTGCTTTGATGGGACCTGTACCTAGGGACCCCCCTCCACCCGAACTTGATAATTTGTTGGCTGTAGGCTCTGCTCTCTCTGATGCAGTTCAGAGGTTTTGGGAGGTAGAGGAGCCGCCTCAAGCTGCCCGTTTGAATCCAGAGCATGAGGAGTGCGAGCTGTTCTTCCAGAACAACACGGGTCGACTCCGTTCTGGTCGGATCATTACGAGGCTACCCTTTCTGTCTGTCCGGCCTCCGCTTGGTGAGTCACGACCTTTAGCCGAAAAGAGATTGTTGGCTATGGAGCGTCGCATGGGCCGTGATCCGGAGCTCAGACAGAAGTACATTGAGTTCATGAGGGAATATGAACAGTTGGGACACATGTCTGTGTCAAATTTGGATTGGCGTTCGGTGGAGCACTACTTTCTCCCGCATCATGCGGTATTGAAGCCATTGACTGGGCAGCTGCGCACAGTATTTGATGGTTCTGCGCAGACTTCAACAGGCGTATCCTTGAACCAGTGCTTGCATTCTGGTCCCAAGTTGGTCAAGGACCTTTGTGACGTCATCACCAGCTTCCGACGACATCAGGTTGTCTTTGTGGCCGACATAAAAATTATGTTCAGGCAGACTATTATCCACCCTGATGACCGTCGCTTCCAGCTGATCCTTTGGAGAGAGTCTCCTCGTGATCCCATGGTCGTCTACGAGCTCAATACTAATACGTACGGGTTAAGGTCAAACCCCTACTTGGCAATACGTTCTCTTTGGGAGCTCGCAGACCGCGAAGGCTTACGTTTCCCACGAGCCTCCGCCATCTTGAAGGACGATATTTACGTCGATGACATTTGCTCGGGCGCCTCCACAGCGGACGAGGCGATACTCCTGCGGGACGAATTGATAGGTATTTTGGCCTCCGCTGGTTATGAGTTGCGTAAATGGATTTCCAACTCACCAGCGCTTTTGGAAGGCTTGCCAGAGGATCATCAGCAAGATCCACATCTATTTGAGATTGTTGACAACCCCGCCATGATGGCTGTTCTCGGCGTTCAGTACAGACCAGTCCAAGACATCTTTACATATAACGTAGACTTGAAATTGCCGTGTTCTTGGACTAAACGTCTCGTATTGTCTACTGTCGCCAGAACCTTTGATCCGAACGGTTGGATCTGTCCAATTATATTTTGGGCAAAATGCTTCTTGCAGAAGCTTTGGACAGCAGGATTGACCTGGGACGAACCTCTGCACGGCACTCTTGTTGAGGAATGGACCTCTTTTGTATCCTCACTTCCTGCCGTCAACGAGATCTGTGGTCACGCCGCCGTGGTGTACTTGCGCACAGTTAGTGCCTCAGGTGAGGGTTTCCCTGATCATGGCAAAGAGCAAGGTTGCACCCCTTTGTACATCTTTGACCATTCCGAAATTGGAGCTCTCGGGAGCAGCCCTACTTGTACGCTTATTGAACCACGTGTCTAACACTTTGGGTAAAAGCATTTGTATTAATGGGACTTACGCCTGGACAGACAGCCAAATTGTTCTTTGTTGGTTGAAGGCTTCTGTCCACACCTTGGAGGTATTTGTCGCTAATCGCGTTTCCCAGATCCAGAAATCCGAAGTCAAACTTGTTTGGAGACACGTGCCAAGTGAGCTCAACCCCGCTGATTGTGCCTCGCGCGGATGCTTGACGCCTAGTTTGATAGGTCATTTGCTGTGGTGGGGTCCGGAATGGTTGAGTCGACCAGAAATTGATTGGCCTCGAACGCCAGTTTTGAATACTTCTAATTTGCCGGGTCTACGAACACTCGCTCTTGAGAAGGTAGAATGCGCCTTCGACCCCGATTTCCTGTTGAATCGTTACAGCTCCCTCGATAAGTTGTTAGGTGTTACTGCTTGGATAAAGCGTTGTGTTTTTAATTTTAGGCACCCACAACAGAAACGTCTGACATCGTTTCTCTCACCACAGGAACGACAGGAGTCCCTCACCTTTTGGGTTCGTTCTGTGCAATTGGCGCATTTTGAGAAGGAGATTGCTATCCTTAAATCAGGGAGATCGAAACTGTCGGGAGCTGTCTCTAAATTGAACCCCTTTTTGGACGATACGGGTCTCTTGCGCGTTGGAGGGCGTCTCAAGAACGCCAACCTCCCTTACGGAGCACGTCACCCCCTTTTGTTACCTAAGGACGGTCATTTGGTACGCTTGTTGGTAACTGACCGTCACCTTAAAAATTCACATGCTGGTTGTAATGCTTTGTTGGCCATTTTGCAATGCGAGTTTTGGATTTGGTCTGCCCGAAGAATTATTCGGAGTGTAGTCTTTCGCTGCATCCCTTGCTATAAGCTCAAGGCTTCTACCATGCAGCCCTTGATGGGTGACTTGCCGGCAGATCGCGTAACTGAGAGCAGGACGTTTGACGGTGTTGGCACGGACTTCGCAGGTCCCTTTTTGGTGAAAACGTCGACACTTCGAAACAGCAGGACTGTTAAGGCCTACTTGTGTGTTTTTGTTTGTCTCTCTACAAAGGCCGTACACTTGGAACTGGTCTCCTCGCTTACGACCGAGGCGTTTGTAGCCACATTTGACAGATTTGTATCCCGCAGAGGGATGCCTTCCTTGATCCGTTCTGACTGCGGCACTAACTTCAAGGGCACCTATAATTACTTGAATGATGTTGTTAATTTCCTTGAAACCAACAAAGCTGATATAGGTGATAGGCTTGCCCGACGTGGGATAAATTGGTTGTTTTCCCCACTAAGTTGTCCACACTGGGGTGGTATATTTGAGGCCGCCGTAAAATCGGCCAAAACACACTTGCGCAGGACAATCGGTGAATCTGTCCTTACATTTGAGGAACTCGCAACTGTGTTTTGTAAGATTGAGGCCGTTTTGAACTCTCGGCCATTGTGCCCGATCTCCTCAGATCCGAATGATTCGGAGGCCCTTACGCCGGCCCATTTTTTGATTGGTCGCCCACTTGTCGCCTTGCCTGAGTACCCCTATATTGATACGAGACCTGGTCGTCTCTCGCGTTTTGAATTGGTACGCCAGATTACTCAGAGCTTTTGGAAACGCTGGAATTTGGAATATTTGCACATACTCCAGCAACGCGTTAAGTGGACCGACAAGACCGATCCACCCAAGATTGGTGACCTCGTTTTGATCAAGGAGGCTAACCTTCCGCCACTCAGATGGCGCAGGGGGCGCATCCTTCGTTTGGTAACTGGGGCTGATGGAGTTCCCCGATTTGCTGAGGTCTTGGTGGACGGTTCGATTCTGAGGAGAGCGGTTGCAACATTGTCACGTCTACCAACCGATTAGCGGACCGGTAGGCCGGTCCGGGGCGGGTGGATGTTTGAAATAGAATTAGTTTTTATTATAAGTCAAATCGATTAGATCGATTGAGTAACATTTTGTTTAGTCTGTTGAAAATTTCTGACAATGGTCACACTGAACTGACTTCCGTCCTTGCTTTGAGAAATTACCACGTTGTCGACTCGTACGTAAAATAATTGATCGCCTTTTGAAAAAGCACATCCTTGTAGCTACGCGAATAGTTGTGAAGTCTAATAAATTGCCGCTTTTTTGACTCCCGGCACGGTTTGTGACATATTGAACATTTGTGAAAAATCTTGTGAACTTGCATCGTGCATTGAAGACGCTGCGTTGGAGTCTGGTAAAGTAAAGATAATTCACTTGCTAATATTGGCCAATTTATTCTCGTGTATGTCTAGCTTGCCTCCAGGACTCCACTCAAGAACATCACCAGGAGATATTTGGTAAGACATTAATATTAAGATTATTAGTCATCGCTGTGCTACCACAATGAAGGTGTTTAGATAAATTGTCTATCGTGGTCAGGTGGATGTATTACACCTTCCACTGCGCACTTCTGATACACCTTCCTGCCTGGCTACGGTAATTCTAGACACCCATAGTCCACCACACTGGCCAAGTGCGAGTTGGCAGTCTTCACATGTCTCTCGAGATAAATTATGAAAAACTCTCCAGTCATGCAGGTTTACTCACGATGTTTTATAATTCACTTTATTAAAATTATAATTAAATTTATAATTACCAATTTAATCACACATATTTTGGAGACATTTGTTCGTGCCATGGATTTGAACCCGAGACCCTTTGCTTAGCGTTCCATTGGTCACTTCACTGGAATATCGTTGCGTGGTAGTGGACAATTTTAGATATGGCTCAAAAAACCATGGGCAAAATTCAATCCAGTAGGGTAAAACCATTTAGCAATAAATTTAATACACTTAACTATAAATATATACGTGTTCATAAATAAGAATGGTGTGTAGAGTGTTGTAGCTTCCCGTCCTCACGCGAGATGTCGCTATCAATCACATTCACAACAGCAAGCGTGTGCTCTCGCCGTAGTGACAACTATGGTATTTGGATGAGGTATTTGGCAAAGATAAGATATTTACTAACAGCTGAATTCATTTTTTGATGTATGTATTGACGATCGGGAGTGCAATGAAAACACGCGTCTCGTTTGACTGTCGTTTAATAAGTGCATCAATCGAATACAATGCTTAAAGTTAGAGTTGTGCTACACCGTAGAGCTTTGATATTCATATTTGACGTAAACTCAATAGAAAATAAATCAAATATGTCAAAAACGGATCTCAAATCTCCGAATCCATGAATAGATTGCATATTAGAAACGGCTGTAAGTATTGTAAATGCAATGGTCTGAAAACTCTGACACAAGAGTGGGTCACACACGCACACGGAAATAAGGGAATATTTGTGAGGATGGATGTGTAGAAGTTTGTTATTATTTCGCGCAAAAACTACTGAAAAGGTTTTGATGTAACTTACTCTGTAGTTTACTTACATAAAAATCACAGTTACTTTTTGTAAGGAAGGCAGCGATAGCCTAGTGGAGATACCAATGGACTGCCATGCAGAGGGTATCGGGTTGGAATCCACGGCGCACACCAATGACTTTTCGAAGTTAAGTGTGTATTCAATTGTTAATTATCGCTTGCCCCGTACCTCGGAGAGCACGTTAAACCGTCGGTCCCGGCTGCCATGAAGATCTTTGGCAGTCGTTACGGGGAGTCAGTACCCTCAAATAAACTGATACTGGTCTAAACCGTGGAATATCGCAATCTCTTTGGGTTGCGGAGGTCAGACGGCAGTCGTTCTGTGGAAAAGTTTATATTCTGTCATATCTGGTTAGACCAGTAAGCGGACCTCGGGCTCCAAGGCGTGTCAGTCTTGGATGCAACCGGGATGACGCTAAGGCGATGATGATGACTTTTTGTCCGATAGCGCATCTTCACCCACGCTTGGGTAAAAGCTAGTATTATATGAAAGCGAAAGTTTTGGAGTATGTATGTATGAATGAATATTATTATTATTCTTTCATACAAAAACGACTTAACAGATTTTGATGCAATTTTTCCGTAACATAGAATAATACATGGGCTGCCTTTCGTCCCAACATAATAAAGCTTACCTGGGCTATTATTTGTTGTTGTTTGTAAAGCCGTGGGAAGCAGTTAGCTATCTACGGTTCCCTATCCATATGCATAAAATTTTAAGACCTAATATAACTTAGCATAATTTTGTTTGGCATAATTATATTTTCGCATAATATAATTACGCATAAAAGCTTACGCATAATTTTTAAGCATAATTTCTCTAACTATAATAATGATTAAGCATAATATTCTAAAGCATAAATTTATTAAGCATAAAGTTCTAGAGCATAACATTTTTTAAGCATAATATCCTAAAGTAAAAATCCTAAAGCATAAATTTATTTACGCATAATGATTACATTACAATACAAATTGGATATAATAACTTTGGCAATGTATCTTTGGCATATTTTTCGCTGTAGGAAGCATGAAGCAAGCAAGTGTACAGCATGGAAGCAAGCATGCAGCAAACAAGCAAGCATGCAGCATGCAAGAAAGACGACGTAGCCGAGGCCAGTCCCGAAAGAAGTGGCGAGATGACACACACCTAACACAAGAGCTGGCTTAAGATTGCATGCGTCAAGCAAGTGTGTAACGATTGGGCGGTGGACTGGTTTTAACAAAAAAGTCTCATAGAAAGATAAGTACTAAATCTTATGTTGCCGACCCCTTTGCATCTAATAAGGCAATATCACGTCCCAATAAGATAAAACATGCAGCATTCAAGCGAGCATGCAACATGCAGCAGGCAGGGCTTCTGTCACGGCTCCGGCGCTGCGGGTCTCCGGCGGCCCCACGCGCCTACGTGATTTTAAATAACACTCTAGGGGTAGGGCAAACAAGACTACGTGGAGTCGGTTTTGCAGCAATTCGGTTCTGTCACTAACTTTTGTTGCACAGCATATACATTTTTTACAAGTTAAATATATAATTATATAAATATTATACTAATAGTCATTAGGCCTACTAACGTTATGCTAATAGTCATTAGGCCTACTAACGTTATGCGAATCAAATTTATGCCAAAACAAATTAGTCTTTAAGATGATTATGCCAACATAAAATGTATGCCTAAAAAAAATATGCCGAAGTTTTATTATGCCAAAACAAATTGTGCCAAAATCGTTATGCCAAAGTATATTAGGACAAAGACCATTATGCAAATAGAAGGGATCCCGCTATCTACAAATACATTCATTGAAAATTCTAGTATTGTTAAAAAGCATCGTCTTTACGATCCAATAGAAAATTCGTGACTCTGGTTATATCGTGACCGAATCATTATATTGTTTGTTCAGCAATTTTGGTGTAGGTACTGAATTAACAAGGTTACAAAAAGGTTTATGATTTGTAGTTATGGTAGCTTTTAGTAACTTCATTATTTTTAAACGACTTGAAAAGGATCACAACCTGTAGCAGTCGTCTGGCCAGTGGCGTAGTATAGTAGACCAATTCTTCCTTTTGATTCAAAGTGCTACCATAGACCAAAATAGAAGAAGAGCTTGACTACGAAAAGCTGCAGAGCCTTGTTTACAAGGGAACGTAAGTGCGAGAAGAAGATATAGTTCTGATAAAATGTTGATCACCATCTGTTACGTATAGGTGAATGTACTACATCAATAATAATGTAGCCTTGTCATAATGAACGATCTCTTCTAGGCAAACTTAAGATGGCCAGTAATGACGTTAAGAATTATATGAATCGAAGTTGTATTTACAAAAAAACCGCATCTATTTTCTACCACATCTTTATCACAAATAATGGCTGGTTCACAAGAGCCTTGGAGGCAGTAATTATGTTTGAAAAAAAATTTTCCCCATCGTGCGTCGATCGACCTGCAATTAGATCGCGATTACTGACGCACAAAAACTGTTGAAAGAACTGTTTTACTGTCTTATTGGGACGTGATATTGCCTTATTAGATGCAAAGGGGTCGGCAACATAAGATTTAGTACTTATCTTTTTATGAGACTTTTTTGTTAAAACCAGTCCGCCGCCCAATCGTTACACACTTGCTTGACGCATGCAATCTTAAGCCAGCTCTTGTGTTAGGTGTGTGTCATCTCGCCACTTCTTTCGGGACTGGCCTCGGCGACGTCGTCTTTCTCCTGGTATGAGTGTCTAGATTCTTGCTCAGCAACCCTAGTGCACACGGCTGACGTAGCCCACCCGTTAAACTAGAGAGTGCCAGCCTTTGTTCTTTCTTAAATTCCTTTTTAGAGATATTCCATTAGGAGATCAGGGCCTTATTCTAAAATAAGGACTAGACTAAATTTTGTTCAAAGATTAGATCAAGGTCGCTACCTTGATCTTATCTTTGAACATTATAGCAGTGTATTGGTATCTCCATTCGGCTATAGCGATAGCTATTGGCGCTATAGATATAAATCCCAACAGACATGATATGACATGACAAGACTATGCAGAGGGTGTTAAGTGCGCGCCACTGACTTTTCGTTAAGGTTATGTGCGTATTGAATTGTTAACCATCGCTAGCTCCATGCCTTGGATAACACATTTATTTTTTATTTATAGACTCACGCCTGTATCCCCGAAAGGGTAGGCAGAGGTGTAATATTACACCTACATTTCGCCATGAATTTTTAGGTCCCACGTAATAGGGGGTGAGCCTATTGCCGTACCGGGCACATTATCAGACTCCGTGCTGCTACTGAGAATTTCCTAACGGAAAAACCCAATAAGAGTCTGGCAATGTGCCCGTTTACGGCAACAGGCTCGCCCCCTATTACGTGCAACCTAAAATTCATAAGGCGAAATGTGGTTGTAATTGTTACACAACTGCCTACTCCTTCGGTGATATAGGCATGACAATATAAAAAAGTGCTTAATGATTTTCGGAATTTCTAGACGTATTGCTCATGTCAGTACTTAAGATGAACAATTGAACATATCAATTCAATCTCGTTATTGCATAAACATGGAAAGAAGTGAAACTCATCAAAATAACTTCGTTGTAAGTAGGTAATACAAAACGTGCACTGCAACTATTTAGATAAAAAGTACTTATTATATTCTAGGATAAATTAGAATTCCTGATGACTTCAGATTAGTTTAGAATACTAATAATATACATACGTATACAGTGTGTATTACACGTGTAGGTATTATGTTATGTTAATGTTTGTTACTCTTCCACGCAGAAACAACTGAACGGAATATACACCGTGGAGTGCAATAAAATTGAAATTGTAACTGAACGGATTTTGATGAAACTTTGCAGTAGGTAATATACTTAGTATCAGAATACAACAAAGGCTACCTTTTGTCGTGATATGTATAACCGATATGCGAGTGGTGATACTGACTGACTGACAGACAAGTCACAGTAAAAACTACAAGGCGCAAGAAGCTGGAATGTGGCATGTATATTCCTTGGGGTATGCAGGCATGCACTAAGAAGCGATTCCCCGAAATTACCACGAGATCGGGCAGAAACCGTTAAATTTAAAAAAATGCGGGCTATCCTCTTTTTTATTTATAAATACAATTTGCCACGAAAATCAATAACAATACACTATCAATCAGCAAATGTATTATTTAAACATTTATTCAGAGTTCGGGTTGAGAGAGTAAAATCTCAACAAGTACGGTACATTGGAGAGAGATAACAATTTCTAACAAAGATTGCCTTAGTCGAATTAAAGCATTTGCCCCAAATCCTCTGATGCTAGGGTACCCATCATGTTGTTTAAGTCGTGACAAGTTTCAGTAGAAATAAAACAAGCAGAAACAAAATAATGAGGGATTAAGAATGCAGAGTGTAATTACCCCATTTAATCCCGTGAGCACTGAGAGAACCGACTAAAGAAAATACACCAAGCAATTAGTACCTTTGCCAAGAGACGGAAAACTAGATATCATACTCTATATATTCCCCCAGTTGATGCGACGTTGGCCCCGCCTCATGCCCCCCGCGCCCGCGCCGCCAATGCGTGATGTTATTGTTTTAATATTTAGGCACCT
Source organism: Euclidia mi (assembly GCA_944739405.2). Taxonomy (NCBI): domain Eukaryota; kingdom Metazoa; phylum Arthropoda; class Insecta; order Lepidoptera; family Erebidae; genus Euclidia; species Euclidia mi. The sequence goes on from OX123192.2 coordinate 76,148,999, forward strand.
TAAGTTTTTATTATATGTATAATTATGTATTATCATATTTGGCCAGTGTACCCGCTGTTTTGCGCCTTCGTGAGTCACTACTAGAGCCCCGTAGAAAATTAGTGTCAGCATGTCTGGTATCATGCTGAACGGGGTCTTATTGCCATCACGACCTAACCCTGACATGTTGTGTGATATAAGAACGATATAAAACTAAATATGCTTATAATTAGTGCCCAAACCCAGGCTTATATCATTATATAGGAGTGATGTAAGAGCAAGAAAAACGTAGTCTTGAGATTGCTGTGAGCCTAGTTTTTGCTGCTTATATCGATGGTTTTCTTATTTTTTTTGTATTTTTGTGTTTCTGTATACCTATAATCACTTATGTTTGTTTGGTTGTGAAAGCAATAAATATTTTTTCATTTTCATTTCATTTCATTTCTCTAGCCAGCGTGGTATAGAAGGCCAAATCCGGAGTCAATAGGATTTTTTTATAACGATTATATCACGCAAATTAGAAGAAGCCTACATCCAGCAGTAGATCGCGAAAGATTGTACGATGATGATCAAAGATTGACATCATCGTACGACCTTTGGCAGTCTGAATGACAATATTATGTATAATTTAAAGATCGCGTTCCCCGTATCTTTGTACGCAGATACATAGCAAAATAATTTTCATGATTTTCTTGTAATATCTGATAAAGATATTGTAAAGGATCGGACTATGGTTTTTATGTAAAATTGTCAGATAAGCAGGTTTCCTCATGTTTACTTCGACCAAGATACTAGATACTAGGATGGGTAACTGTAATAGACAACCTATGTACTATTGATATACAAGATATATTACCCCAAAATTTCATCAAAATCCCTTCAAAAATATACAGGGTGTCACAAGAACCATCACCAAGCCGAAGTCTACTCGTTGTGAACATCATGCCAAGTCATACTAATCAAAAATAAAACCTGGGAAACGGTTTTTTTTTTAGTTTTCACATTTTTTACAAAAACCTACTTATCCATGGGTTTATAGGGCATCTAAAGAACATATTGGTGGGGTAAATGCATCGATTTTGTACCTTATTAGAAAATTCCATACTAACTTTGAGCCTCAATATCTCCTGAACCAGTAATTTCCCAGGTATGGTGCCGAAGTAAAAATGTTTCGTAGTGATTGGTACAACATGGGATTTCAGTTTTCGTTAAGGGTCTTTTTACACCCTGTATGTATAGAGAGATAGAGTTCTCAACACCAGTACCGTCACACATTTTCAGTTTATAAAAGTAGGAGTGTTTGCCTAAAATTACTGTTTATGTTAGATTTTTATATCTGTTTCTATTACTGCACTAAACCAATTTAGTTTTAACAATACCCTTTTTATATTTAATCTGGTTTTAAATTCATAAATTCTGAATTGTATTTTTTTTTTATTTATATATAAATGGTATTGTACATATTTAACAATATTAATTTTACTCGCCAAGCTCATTCGCTTGTTGGCGAGATACGTTCTTATTATCTACTTATAAATACGAATACCACATAACATGTAACATAATATTATAGTAAAAAAGAAAACAACAAAGAAATGAAATAAAAACATAGATTCTAACTTAAGGATAATATGAATATGGAGCTTAGAAATTTACTGCTCGATGGTTTTGGTGAGCCTCAGCAATCGCGAGGTCTCCTTCACCGAGCAATAAATCCCTAAGCTTATTTTTTAACACATACTTGCTATATTTTGGTTCTTCTCTTAATATATTTATTCCATTCAATATTTTTGGGACTAGATATTCAGTCATTCTCTCTCCGTAATAGTTTTTAGGCTTTGGTTTTACCAATTTACTTTCCCTTGCACTTCTAGTATTGTAACAGTTTTCTATTCTATTTTTAAATTTATCATTATATGTAATAGTTGTCTAGGGATATTAAGAAGTTAACTTTTAAATCTATAGGTAATATCTTACATACATTATACAATTGTTCATACTCTTTATTGCACATATCTTTAACTTTCTTACTTACTAAATACTTAAGCAATCTTGTTTGTATATTTTTAATCTCCTTTATGTATGATGGAAAGGTGCGTCCGTATATGCTTAGACCGTAGCTTAGTAAAGAATCAGCAAGGGCATAGTAAACTATTAATAACGTTTGTTTATTGATGACTGGTTTAAGCTGGTAAAATGTACTCACTACAGCTCTTAATCTATTGCCTACGTCATTAATATGAGGTTTCCAGTTGAAGTTTTCATCTATTTTTAATCCTAGGTATGTATACATTTTTACAGATTCTATTTCTGAGCACTTACAGTTTATTTTGTTATTGTGTAAACAATCATATGTGTGTCCTACTATTTTTGACTGATCCTTACTCATGACTCTGGCTTTGTGATTATAAGGTGAGTATATGTGCATGTACTTAGTTTTATTTAGGTTTAAAATAATTCCGTTGTCGTGTGCCCACTGTTTAATATTCTCAAAATCGGTCTGCATATTTAATTGAGCCTGTGATAGATCTTTAGAGGCGCACAGGAGACACATGTCATCGGCATACATGAATACTTGGCAACTATTTACAACGTTAGCAACACTATTTACATGCATTATATACCCCACGGGCCCAAACACCGAGCCGGTCGGAACACCAAGATCAACAAGAGCCTCTTCTCCCATGACTCCATTGACTTTTGTGCGTATTTTTCTGTTGGTGAGGTAGTTTTTGAACCATGTGTTCGTGGGACCGCGGATACCGCACTCTTCCATCGCCTTCAGCAGCACATCATGATCCAGGGTATCGAAGGCTTTTTTATAGTCGATGTATAATGCTAACACCTGTTTACCTAAATTGAGGCTCTCATTGACATAGTCTGCAAACCGAGTCAGTGCCGTAACCGTACTTCGCCCCTTTCTAAAACCATGTTGCGCATCAGATAGTATGCTGTGAAACTCTAAGAACCTACTTATCTGGCCCACAATAATCTTTTCAGTTATTTTATCTATAATGGAGAGTATTGCAATAGGTCTGTAATTAACAAATTCTAAATGACATCCTGATTTATATATTGGTCGTATTATTGCTTCTTTCAATTGATCCGGGTAAATAGATTGACAAATACACTTATTTACAAAATTAGCTATAATAGGGCTTAAAGTTTTCTTTATGTATTTGATATCTTTAGCTCTAATTCCGTCCATCCCCGGTGATTTATCGTTTGATAATGTGTTAATTATTTTTACAATATCTCTTGAGTTAACCTTAATGTATCTAAAGCTGACTGGACTGGACTGTATATACATGTTTCTGTCTAGGAACTTTATACTACAATTATGTTTAATATTACGTATTTCACTTGTGAATGTTTTGGAAAAATTACTGCAAATATTGTACATACTGTCTAGCTTGCCCAAATATCTTGTTATAACATTATCTAAGTTACCTTTAGAACGTCCTAGCCACGAGTTAATATTTTCCCAGATTTTTTTATAATCTCCATTATATTTTTGTATTTTTAACTGCCTATATCTCTGTTTAGCTTCAATTACCAACTTATTTACTTTATTTCTAAACTTAGTGTATTCTAGCCTCTTATTCATATTTTTTGGTGCTTGTTTCCATGCTTTAAATAAGTAATCTCTAAGTTTTAACATATTATATAAGTATCTATCCACCCACGGCTGCGTACTCCGTTTATTTCGTAGTGGCACAATAATGGTACTTTCCTTATATATAGAATTGAATATAGACGCTAATGTTTCATATATCACTATAGGGCATTTTATAATTAATAGCTGTTCCCATTCATAATCATTAAGTTTTTGTTTCACCGTGTCGTCACAGAGCACTTCGCGCACACTATTACATCTGTAATTACTATTATTGTTTACGTTTACGCATCGTACAAAATCAACAAACAAACCTATCGCGTGGTGATCCGAAATGTGCAACTCCAATACATAGGCAGATGTACTCACGCTCCGTCTCGCTCTCACCCAGGCGTGGTCAAAGCACGCCGTCTCATGTCGCCTGTTGACGATCGCCTCGCGCGTCACCTCGCTTCCGGGAATTGCACACTGGAGGCCATATCCACACAGGGTGTTTTTGTAGTTCACTGTAGTCGGGTTCTGTTTTTCCTTTAAAAGGTCAATGTTTGTGTCTCCGATTATAATTACATTTTCCGAAGCCGGTATGATCTTCATAATGTTTTTGATTTGTTCAATAAATTGGTATTTATTTTTATTTGGTGGCCTGTATAAAGCTATAATGTGCAATGTGTTATTTTCCATTTTGTAAATACCGTGTATTGTTTCCATGGCTTGAGTATTAACTCTCTCAGCTGTGAATCTTAGGACATCTTTCGCGTACACCAAAATTCCGCCTCCTCTTCTTGTTTCCCTAGTCAATATGTGATTTTCATATCCAGATATGTAATAGAAAGGTAATTCCTCTTTTTTTATATTTATTTCAGAAAGAATAATAATATCTATTTTATACTCATTACTTTCTAGTAAAACCAATAGTTCATTAAAGTGTTTTCTTAATGACCGTATGTTAATATGTATTATATGTATTCTATTTATATTACTTTTGCATACTGTACTTAACTCTTCTATGTCATAGTATCTATTGTAATTCACTTCAGTTACTGGTCTGTATTCCGTTATGTGATCGAATGTTATGCAAATATATCAGGGTGTGTGTACGCGCACCGCACACCTGCGGTGCGTGAATTCCGAGAATTAATAGTATTATTAATCGAATTTATCCAAATCGTTCTCCGTTCTTATACTATATATTTTTTTGTCTTCATTATTTTTCTTGGCGAGTATGTTGGAGTTTTGGACCCATATGTACTGAAATCCCTTTTCCTTCAGTTTGTTTCTGGTAAGCCACAACAGCTGACGCTTGTACTTAGGGAGATCTTCGTTAATATATATTTTTCTATCGTTGCCATTAGGGTTAAGCTTGCGATTGGTGATTGTTTGTTCTTTCCTAGCCGCCATCCACTTGTGTCGAGCAGTTTTTGACCGCAGTTTGACCTTGATTATTCTAGTTTTTTGTTTCATTATCTTTTTCTTTCCCTACCCTCTCTGCTTCTTCAATATCATCTGGGCTGAGCTTCAACATTTTTGCAAGTTCCTTTACCACTGTTATTGTATTTTCGTTTGCTTTATTCTCCACTCCGTGTATTTCAATAAACTTTTCCTTTTCTTTTGATTCCAGTTCTTCTACCCTCTCTTCAAGAGCCTTGTTATACTTTTCTAAGTACACATTTTTTTGTTCCAGACATTTTATTTTCTTATCAGTTTCTTCTTCATAAGTGGCCATGTTCTGGTACATCTCTGCGTAGAAATCCACTGTCTCTGTAAGCTCCGCCAACTTCTTCTCCATATTGTACAGGACTGCCAATTTGTTGTTCACCTCCTCTAAAATTATTTCGGCCGAAGTTTCGCTTGGGTTAATAATTATTTTAGGGGTAGATGAAGCTTTGCCACTCGGAATTGAAAATCCTTTTTCATAAACCGGTTTACTCCAGTTTTTCACGCATAAATTAATGTTTTATTGTATTCTGTCTAGTCGTGGTAAGATAAATAAGGTATTGTGAATTAAATAAAAGCTATGTGTCCTTTGTAACATCATAAAAAAGGAGGCACCTTTTATAAATTATTAAACAACTCTGTAAAATTTTCATTTAAAGCTGGTACAGAGTTCCCCTCCCAAAATATTGGTGCCTAAAAATATTGTATAGTGTAATACCTACCTACTACTGACTACTTATTATGTATTTTCTCTCTCTTGTGTTACATCTACACGTACTATTATTAAAGAAAAATAAAAGAAACATAAATTATAAAATATAATTTATTTTACAAGCTAAATAAGTGGGTTCGCTACCCTAGTTTTACACTAGCTTGCACTGATGCGGACAAGAATCTTACGCTCCTGCTATAAATGTCTCAGCATGTAGACTCCTCGTAGTCGGCAGTCTGGTTAGCAGCAGAGCGGCTCCAGCCAAGCAAAAGGATGAACTTAAAAACCTGAAATCAGGTACGGGTGGACAATGAGTAATTGTCCGAACTTGCACCGTGACTACAGAAAGGCGGTAATTGTGAAGCTACTGGGCCACAGCAGTAGTTGTGCCTCTTTATAAAGGAAAAGGCTCGCAACAAGACTGCAAAAACTATAGAGGCATTAGCCTTCTCAGCATTGTTGGCAAATTGTATGCGAAGGTACTGATTGAAAGAGTTATGAAAGTAACCGACAAGAAAATATGGGATGTAGGTACAAGCGGTATTCCGGAAGGGTATGGGGTGTACGGATCAAGTCTTTTCCTTGCGATGCATAGCCGATAAATTTTTGGCCAAAGGTTAAAAGGTCTACTGCGCATTCGTGGATTTGGAAAAGGCTTATGATAAAGTGGTGAGGAATGAAATGTGGTCAGTACTGTCGCTGTATGGGTGAACAGCAGCCTCATACGAGCTCTGAAATCCCTTTATGAGGATTCTAGAGCTTGTGTGAGGATAAACGGGGCATACACTGACTGGTTTACCATCAACACAGGTATTAGACAGGGATGTGTAGCGTCGCCGTGGCTGTTCAACCTCTTCATGGACAGTTGTTTGCAAGATTTGAAACATAGTGATTGTGGATTAAGGATGAATGAGTTACTTGTCAAATGCCTCCTTTATGCTGATGATCAGGTTATGCTTGCGTCTTCAGCGGAGGAGTTGCAGGAGATGGTAACAATCATGGATGGTGCGTTAGAGAGGAAAGGAATGAAAGTGAATGTAAGTAAAACGAAAGTTATGGTTTTTGAAAAGGAGGAATGCGTTACGGCTTGTAATATTATGATCGATGGACAGCGAGTGGAGCAAGTGAATGAGTTTGTATATTTAGGTACGCTGTTTACAAGAGATGGTAAGAATGTAGAAGATATTGAAAGAAGAGTTAAGACAGGTAATAGAGTGAATGGAGCTCTGAAGACGTTTATGAATAGCCAAAACGTGTCCAAAAAGGCACGTTTGGCTGTGCATAGAGGGGTGTTAGTACCTACTCTTATGTATGGTAGTGATAGTTGGGTATGGCAGAAGAGTCATGAAAATAGAATAAATGCTGTAGAAATGAGAGCACTGAGAAGTATGTGTGGTGTTTCTCTGACTGACAGAGTAAAGAATTGTGTGATAAGAGAGTGTTGTGGGGTAAAAGAAGATATAGTGACAAGCATCGAGAAAGGTATGCTAAGATGGTTTGGGCACGTGGAGAGGATGGATGACGAAAGACTGACCAAGCAGATATATAAGGCAAGTGTGGAAGGGACAGCACGAAGGGGAAGACCTAGGCGGACGTTCTCTGACCAGATTGGAGACATCCTAAAAACAGGACAGATGAGAAGTACCCTGAACAGAAGAGCATGCATGAGGAATCTGATGGGAATGAATGAAGCAAGAGAGATATGTCAGGATCGTTGCAAATGGCGTTCCGTAGTCTCTGCCTACCCCTCCGGGAAACAGGCGTGAGTCTATGTATGTATGTATGTATGTGAAGCTACTGATTCTGTCGACGGTCACCATGTAGAGGTGGACTGGCATTCAGAACATTTGACTGCTCTTATGGCGTAGTGGTTTAAGTGATTACCGTGATGTGATCACTTAAACCACGTTACTTTTACGTTTAGCATTGCGCCGAATGTTGTGGTTCGCGTAAAATTTGCATAAAATAATATTATGTGGTTTTAAATAAGTAAATAAAAACTAATAAAAAGTACCTAAAGATTTTCTTCATTTCAAGACGCAGTTTTATAAAAGTAGGAGTATTTGCCTAAAAGTACTGTTTATAGTCGATTTTTATAACTGTTTATATTCTCACACGAAACCATTTTAGTTTTCACAATACCCTTTTTAGATTTAGTTGGGATTTAAATTCGTAAATTCTGAATTGTAATTTGAAAATCCTTTTTCATGAACCGGTTTAACGCTCCGGTTTTTCACGCATAAATTTTTGTTTTATTGAGACGGAGGGTCTCAGGTAGGATGTCGGGGTTCGAGAGAAACACTGCTAGGCTGAACAGGTTCTTTATTATGTCTCACTACCGCTTACATACAGTATGACCGAACTAGGTAAGCACTGGCCTGAGCTGGCTGGAGTGTAGACTCCTGCTGCTCTCCGACGCTCGCAGGGTAGCTGCTCGAAGGGTCGCCGATGAGCTGGCCAAGGTGCGCTGCGCAGGCAGCTCTGTGGTCGATGTTCAGGCTGAGCGGGTCTCAGGCGGTGCAGCCGATGTGGGTCGAGCGGTCAGGCTCAGGCGTCCATGGCCTGGCTGTAGGAGCTCGTAGGCAGGAACGGAGGCTTGGGTGGCAGCTGGCTAGTAGCGGCACGGCGCCAGCAGCTCGTGGCTTGTAGCCCGTAGGAAGAACGTCAGCCCGTAGGAAGAACGTCAGCCCGTAGGAAGAACGTCAGGTGCAGTGAGCTCGTAGGGTGAACTGGAAACAGCATAGAGAATACACAACAACCGGTCAGGAACAGGCGGTCCCTAGATCGGCTGTTATGCTTAGGAGACACAGATACTACAGACAGAACATATAGGCACACAGACAACTAGAATATGCTTACCCCCAGCGGGACAGTAGATAGGAAGTAGAATGTAGAATAATCGCGAGGTGTAGCGGCAGCGTTCCGATGTCTAGGGAAAGTGACCATTCTACAACGCGCACCCATCTTATATAGATGTAGCCTATGACTCACAACTGCCTTTGGCTAGTGAATATGACCATATTTGGTAATATTGCGAACGATGTCTGGCTAAGCTGGCGTTAAGCGCCTGCGAGATATTATAACGCAATACGTGTAGTATTACGTTACAATACCCCGCTCTGTACAGCAGGATTTTTCGTGTCTAGACAAGAAAAATCCGTCTAACTAAGTCCTCCGAACTTCTGTAGACAGTGCTAAGTAGATAGTGACTATGAAACTCAAACTGCAGGTAGGTACAATGAAAGAATCTAGTTAGGTTAGGAATCAGTGTAGTTAATTAGTTTTAAATCTTTAATGTGCAAACTGCCAATAGATTTACCCGACGAATCCGCTAATTCGTATACTAGTGGTGACTTTTTAGCAATAATAGTACACTTGGTAAACTTGGGAGCAAGTTTTTTGCTAAATGATTTGTCCTTATCGCTTAGATAGTAGGTTCTTTTCCATACGGTATCACCTATGTTAAACTCAGCCGGTTTACGACGTAAGTTGTATGTGTGTGAGTTTCTAGCGTGAGCTTGGATTAAAAGAGACTGGACCTTATCGAAAATATTTGATAGACAGCCTATATTTTCAGCATAAGAATCCCTAGGTATATAAATAACATCATCTGACTCGGCATCAATATAGTGTGAACCGCAAGTTACTAGTTCTCTGCCGTACACTAAAAAACTCGGAGTATAACCAGTTACCTCATTAACCGCAGTATTTAGCGCGAATTGAATTTTGGGAATTAAAGTATCCCATATTCTATGGTCGTTTTCGATAAACGAAGATATAGTAGTCACGATGGTTTTGTTGTATCTCTCAACAGAATTTACGTGCGGAGTGTATTTCGGTGTAAAGTGCAAGTTAGGTATTTTATATTTTCTAATCATAGACTTTAGAGTTGCACTTACAAATTGTTTACCATTGTCTAGAATAACGGTTGAAGGTATGCCATGTATTAAGAAAACTTTTTCCTCGAGAATGTTAGTTATAATCTCGGCGGTAGCCCGCTTGATGGGAAAGAGAAGACAATATTTACTGAAGCAACAAGTAACAACAAAAATATAGCTATTTTGTTTTCTAGTTGAGGGAAGGGGTCCAACAAGGTCGATACTAATTGTTTGGAAGGGACGAGAGCACACCTTTGGTCGTCCCATAACACCTAAAGTAGCGTGGTTTTGGTGTTTATGTGCGACACAAGTATCACATGAAGATATAAATTTAACAACGTCGGCGTGCATACCGGGCCAATAATAACGCTGTGCTAAACGTTTATACGTTTTAAAAATACCTAAGTGACCCGCAGCGAGTTCCGATGTCTAGGGAAAGTGACCATTCTACAACGCGCACCCATCTTATATAGATGTAGCCTATGACTCACAACTGCCTTTGGCTAGTGAATATGACCATATTTGGTAATATTGCGAACGATGTCTGGCTAAGCTGGCGTTAAGCGCCTGCGAGATATTATAACGCAATACGTGTAGTATTACGTTACATTATTTTATTCTGTCTAGTCGTGGTAAGATAAATAAGGTATTGTGAATTATATAAAAGCTGTAAGCCCTTTGTACCATCTTAAAAAGGAGGCACCTTTTGTAAATTATTTAATAACTCTGTAAAATTTTCATTTTTTCATTGACGACCGGTTGGCGCAGCGGTAGTGTAAGCGACTGCTACGCCGAAGGTCGCGGGTTCGATTCCCGCTCAAGTCAAACATTTGTGTGCATGAACATGGATGTTTGTCTTGGTCTGGGTGTTTCTATGTATAATATGTATGTATTTACAAAAAAAAAGTATATATGTATGTTTATCCATTATCTAGTACCCATAGTACAAGCTCTGCTTAGTTTGGGACTAGATGGTGATGTGTGTTTGTGGTAGGATATTATATTATATATTATTTTTATTATTTAAAACTGGTACAGGGTGGCCCTCACAGAATGTTGTTGCCTAAAAATATTGTTTAGTGTAATACCTACTGACTGCTTATTATCTATTTTCTCTCTCTTGCCTTTTCAAAAACTAAATTACCTGTATATTGAATGTATCGATAGCTGAGTGGAGATACCAATATACTGTGATACAAAGGGCATCAAGTTTGAATCTATGAATTTTTGATGTTCTGTGCGTAATGAATTATTATTTATCGGTTGCTCCGTGACTCGGACAGCGGGTATAACTATATAATTATATAGTATTTATGTACTTTTTTAAATAAGCAGTATTTATTTACACTTATACCTAGTATTTATTTTTACGTTACTCATATTATTATCTAATGTCGCACCTACTGTTATATTATGACTATTACTACTGTGATATTATATATGACTATGTAAACATCATCATGTATCACCTATATTCGCAATAAATTATTTGAATTTTAATTAAAAAAAATTAATTATCTCTGCACCACCCTAGGTTGACTGGTAAAGAATGCCTAAGGCAATAAGTTCGCCTATTTACCACATTTTTGTAGTGCAAGAAGTTAAATAATAAAAAAAACTATCCCGGCTGTTATGAAGAAACCTTTTTCAGACGGCAGGTAGCCGATACCGATAAATATACCTACTGACACCGATCTAAAAATGATTTAATACGATTCCTCCCTTCCCTTCGTATGTCAGACGGTAGTCGCTCTGTGGAAAAAACTTATAGTCTGTCAAATCGTAGGTATCTAGATTTATTTGACGACCGGTTGGCGCAGCGGGAGTGTAAGCGACTGCTACGCCGATGGTCGCAGGTTCGATTCCCCCTCAAGTTAAACATTTGTGTGCATGAACATGGATGTTTGTCTCGGTCTAGGTGTTTCTATGTATAATATGTATGTATTTACAAAAAAAAATATATATTATTATTATGTATGTTTATCCATTGTCTAGTATCCATAGTACAAGCTCTGCTTAGTTTGGGACTAGAGGGTGATGTGTGTATGTGGTGGGATATTATTATTATTATTTAGGTGCAATGATTATACTCTCTCTATTGTTTAATATTCTGCAGAAAGCAAAATAATAATATAAAAATTAATTATTTTGTCCAATATTCAAGATAATCATGGCCGCCCTACTTGTAATTGAATTAAATCTGAGTCATTTAATTCCAAATATTTGCTTCTTAAACAAAATGTTTTGTCTCTTCATTTCAATGAATTACGAATGAAAGGGTAACAGAATATAGCTTCAGTACTCCTGTACAAAATAAATGTTTTAACTTTCCTGTGTTTTTGATGCTTTGGTGTGGAATTGCTGAGCGAACGAAATGCAATCTTTATCGATAAAATGGCATATCACGGCTTACGTAGGTAATAAACGAAATACACACATAAGTATTAAAAGACAACCACCTTCAAGCATGCCAGACATTTTGCAGACACCTGTATATTATTGTGTTCGCAATAAAATAGCGGTCATTGTGATATAAGATTTATCTACGTATTCATAAAGTTATTGGACATACTAATTTCCAAGGTGGTCGCCCGCCAAAGGCCAAGTCTTGGGTATATTGGAGAACGAGGTATCAATTGTAGGTAAAGTTGAGAGCACGTGAAGCTTTCCACATCTTGGAGTTGGTACGAGCCTTACATATATAGCGATCGTAATAATAACGGTACAGAGCCGACCGTGTAAATCTTCACGGGACTTTGGTTGCTTTACATTTGGTAACTTTTTAGAATCTCTTGGGCTACACCTCCCTGCCCACCCTTGGCGATGCCCTTATTTAAGTGTTTATACCTGACCCTAACACATGGTAGTAAAGCCAGGCAAACATTGACAACCCAACGTTTACGTTCTCTATAAGCTTGAAATAACTTTTGATTGATGAAGGCTGTGATCAAATATACCGGGTGAAGGTCACTCTTCACCCTTCAAGACATTGGACTATCACCAGACCGGTCAATACCTAGAAGTATCTAAAAAAAGTTGTTCATCCCTAATAAGTTTAGTAATAATTTTTATCAATTTCGTTGTTTCGTAGCACCAAAAGGCTTTGTCAAGGCTTATGAGAAAGTTTAAAGTGGCGTTTCTTGTCTCCTATAATCTCAGCGATATTACTGAAAAGTTCGTTCGTTCAACGACTTTGTAATTGGCAAACACTTTGCGGATTGGAGTTTGCTTCAAATTTTTGGTTTATTTTTCTTGTTTGTCAGAGTATTGCCCACGACTCAAGGGTGCTTATACAGGGTGTTAAAAGACCCTTAACGAAAACTGAAATCCCATGTTGTACCAATCACTACGAATATTTGTTATTTCGGCACCATACCTGGGAATTTACTGGTTCAGGAGATATTGAGGCTCAAAGTCACTATGGATTTTTTCTAATTAGGTACAAAATCGATGCATTTACCCAGCCAATATGTTCTTTAGATGCCTTATAACCCCATGGATAAGGAGGTATTTCGAACATTGCACGTGCGCAGTTTTAATTGCGGTTTGAAAAATGAGAAAACTCAAAAAGAAATTCGTTTCCCAGGTATTATTTTTGGTTAGTATGACTTGGCATGATGTCCACAAGGAGTAGACTTCGGCTTGGTGATAGGTCTTGTTACACCCTGTATACTTGAGCATTTACCTGTAATGAGCACTCTTGTGAATGTTACATATATGAACTGTGCGATGTTCAGGTCGACAAAACAAAAAACGGCGATTATGACTTACCCTAAGTCGCCTAATTGAAGAAAAGTAAAAACAGTTCTGTGGGGTTGCCCCATAGCATAATTATTTTGTTTCACTGCGTCATAACGTAATCGTCGAAGGTGCCCGAAAGACCGACTGGTTTTAAAACGATATTGTCATTATCAGCACATTCGGGCGGTCCCAAGTTCGGTGCCGGCAGTTTAATTTTATCGGTTTTTATACGGTTATAGAGGCAATGGCGGAGTAAATAATTACAGTGTTATCGTTTAAAGTTTAATTGATTGTAAATTTTGATGATATATTCATAATTTCGCTAACCTGTTGATAGAGTGGTTAGTACCCCAGATTGCTAAGCCTCAGATCGTCGATTCCCATAAAAGACAAATGTATGTGTGAAGCACACCATTATTTGATTTGTGGGTATAATTTCTATATATTGTGGTTAATCATATTAATCGAAGACCCGATACCCTTGGCTTAGGCAATTATAATCTCTAAACACTAGACCATTAGGTCAGTAACACTGTTAATATTAAAAGTTGTAGGGCTCATAGAAGGTTAAGCAACGTTTACACGGGCACCATTTGGATGGGTGACCGTCTGTTATAGCGTTTACACCAGAGCGCTACCGTGCTTCGGAGGGCACGTAAACCCGTCGGCCTCGGTTCTCGTCTCAGTATATGAATCGTTAGGTCATGTTGGACGCCTTCGACTTACAAACTCCGACATCAGAGTTGGCCATACCAATGAATACAGATTCACATATTATAAGCGCAGTTCTTAAGGATTTCGTGTGCCGATCCCAAGTGGAGACTGTCTCCAGTTTAGTTCGTAGTTGGCGGCGCTGGCGTCGTTCTCCGTCTCTCTTGCTCTCGTAGTTAAGATATACAGGAGGAACGTTCGTCTCTCTTGCTCTCATAGAGACAGCTGTCACAGCGCGACTGCCACGCCGCTTAGCGGCAATTTGGGTCACAGAAAGTTTGTCTCAGAGCGCCCATAGGAAATGCGCCTCTATGTAAATATTTGAGCTCTTTGGCTACACACTCACACAAAAATAACTAAAAACTAACAATACTTTTATGCATCACGTATAAATTTACGTAAAATTGTCCTTAACTTTAGTCCTTGTCTGTATTTTAATATTTTATCACCCAGTTCGATGGTCGGAATCAGCCGTTAAAAATATTTATAGCCCTGAACAGAAATTCAAAAATGACTGAAAATTTTAATTTTTAAATTTAATTTGAGGCTTCACCCCGTTTTTCGTGAATTATGGCCGTAAAACTAAAAGCTTTTATTTGTGAATTTGCTTTATTATAATGGTAATTGGAGGAATTTCTTTAATTAATGACTAGCTTCTGAACGCGGCTTCACTTGCGTGAAGATCGATTATCAGGACAAAAGGTAGGCCATGCAGGCAGGTTAAACCTGATGTATAAGCTATGTTATTATAGAGCTTCATCAAAATCTGTGCAGTAGTTTTTGTGCGAATGAGTAAAAAACATCTACATAGACATCCATCCGTCCACAATGTCACAATTTCGTAGTAAAATAATGGGTAGCTAATAGTAGTAGAGACACTTTACGTTTCTGAGACATGTCATCGCTTGCTAAATGTTAAACGATAGAAGAGAACTGACTGGCTGACAGTCAACGCTCAGATAAAAAACAATGAAGCAAAAGAACCTGAAATATATGTTCCTTGGAAACCGTAGGCGGACACTAAGAACTGATTGATCGAAATTCGAGATCCACGAGATCGGGCAGAGACGGTTAAATTAAACAAATCCATAGCTATATCCTCTAGTCATAATATAACTTAAAAAAAATCGACTTGATTACCAAACAGGTAGTAGGTACTAAGTATATCCTTCAGAACAGAAACCGAATTCCTGAAATAAGTTAGTTTTAATGAGAGTTCTGAGCTAACTAACATAAAAAAATATCTCTAAAACAATTCTCAATTCGTTTGTACCAAATTGAGAATCTCCTCCTTTTTGAAGCCGGTTAAAAATATGGCGTTTTCATCTCATAATCTATTTTCTTCGACAGACCGACGGCATTTGCAACGGTGATCCATCATGCGAGAGCTTCACGAAGTCCGCCTTCCCCAGGGTGGCGGTCACCTTAGTAAAGATTGACACCGAAAACAGTCAGTACAACTACGTGTGTGACGGGACTATCGTCTCTGACAAGGTGGTTCTTACTGGTAAGTGGCTGATCAATCTTTGGTACCTACCTAAACTACTATATTCTTGAACAACTCCCCCGGTCATCTGTTCCAAGTCTTGACACAGCCAGCCATGCCATATTATTAATTATGTTAACCGGCTAACCAGGTAACAGATGAAAGTAGTCATTGATCCATTTTTTAACACATAAGTAATAAATCGTTTATTAATTTCTCTCTCACACAGAATAGTTACAATCAGGTCTTAAATTACGTGTTACATAATCAAGTAGGTGAACCTGTGTGAGAGACTGGTATCTGAACTAGGAGAACCTGTATGACAGATTACCAGTCTCTCCTAACTAGACATGTCGGAGCTTAAGGCCCACTTGCGTAACGTTTGATTTAAATCGCTCCTTAATTTAAATTTGTTGAACAGAATTAACAGCATAAAATAATTTAACTTAAAAGTATTTAGCGTCCTCTTGCACAACAACAACGATGCTTAGATTTAGTTAAACATTTTTTGAGGTCGGTAAAGTAGTTTCTACGTTTTGTTTCATGGCATGATGACTTTTAGTTACGATTTTAATGATGTTATGCGTATGCTTTTGCATAAAACCTTAAACTATATATCATTAAACAAAACGCATTGTCATCGCCTAGCAACGAAATGACAATTGACAAATAATAACTTGAAACGTTTGAGCATTAACCCTAGAACCCTAAACCCCAAATCAGTGTGGGGTGCAGGTGCACCCCACACTGATTTGTTTTCTAAATATCTCAATTTATTTAATGTCCACGAATTCACGCGTCAGTCTTTTAGTTTGGTGTCAACCTCTTGCCAATACCGTGCTGACAGCTGCGTCATGTAGTCGCTTATGTAAGCGCTGTGGGGTATGCCAGTACCCCATTGTAGTAAAATCGTAAGTTATTTTATTTATTACCATTGATGGATTTTTATGTAATATCTTATTGAATTTGATTATTTATTGAAACAATACTCTTTTATTAATTAAATACTGATATTTTTAGATGTTATGTGAAATTCAATGAAGTCTATTTATTTTGTGTCAGATGGTTGTCAGGGATTTGAATGACGAGGAAATAAACTCTTTTCTCGACCAAGAATGTGACGACGAAGATATAGAAGTTGGGACCAATTGCAATTCCTGGGTCCTTTACGAGTGTTCAAGATCAAATAATAAGCCAAATATAAAGTTTCGGCGAAATTTTTGAAACAATTAGGTTTGGAACTGATACATGAACATTTCGAGGACCGGTACCGGATGCCAACTTTGAGGCGGGATATAGAAGAGTAAATTGCAGCGATCTTTAAAAAGCTACGAGATCCTACTAGCACTGTACCTTATCGTGCAAAACGAGGACGGTGTGGCTTTTGTCCAACATCCAAAGACGGAAAAACCAGGACTATGTGTCAAAGGTGCAAAATACCTATTTGTTTGGAGCATCAGGTACAAGTTTGTGCAAAGTGCTCAAACTAAGTTTAACTTTGTGTAATAAGGTTGATTTGTGATCTCAAGTTACGATTATAATTAAACGTATTTTTATTAATTGTTTTATTTTATTTTTAGAATTACAGTCATTATAGTATGGGGTGTACCAGCACCCCAGTGTAGGAATAATATGTGCGCCAGATAGTGTAGGATACTAGGGTTAACAAGAACACAAGTAGGTACATTGTTATCAGTTATATCATCATGCTTAAAGCTTGGAAGGAAAACTTGATACAAACCCTAAACCAACCCGTTTGGCCAGCGTGGTATAGTAGGCCAATTCCTCCTTTCAAAGGAGAGGCCTAGTCCAGCAGTGGACTGTTAAAGGCTGATGATGATGAAAGCATATAAAATTGCTGACGGTAAAATTGTTCTCCATTTCTTAGGCCCACTTGCGTAACGTTTGATTTAAGTCACTCCTTAATTTGAATTGGTTGAACAGAATTAACAGCATAAAATAATTTAAGTTAAAAGTATTTAGCGTCCTCTTGCACAACGACAACAACGCTTAGATTTAGTTAAACAGTTTATGAGGTCGGTAAAGTAGTTTCTACGTTTTGTTTCATGGCATGAAGCCTTTTTGTTACGATTTTAACGATGTTATGCGTATGGTTTCGCATAAAACCTTAGACCATATATACTTTGAGCATAAAACAAAACGCATTGTCGTCGCCTAGCAACGAAATGACAATTGAAAAATAATAACTAGAAACTTTTGAGCATTAACCCTAGAACCCTACATGGGGTGCAGGTGCACCCCACACCGATTTGTTTTCTAAATATCTCAATTTCTTTAATATCCACGAATTCGCGCGTCGGAGTATTTTAGTTTGGTGTCAACCGCTTGCGTTACGTCAATACCGTGACGAGGGACCGCGTTGTGTGGTCGCCTGTATCAGTGCTGTGGGGTACGCCAGTACCCCAGTGTAGTAAACTCGTAAGATTATTTATTTATTACGATTGATGCATTTATATGTAATAAGTTATTAAATTTGATTATTTATTAAAACAATAGTCTTATATGAATTAAATACAGATATTTTTAGATATTATGAAGGTAAAATTCAATGAAGTTTATTTATTTTGTTTCAGATGGCTGTCAGAGGTTTGAATTACGAAGAAATAAGCTCTATTCTAGACCACAGATCTGGCGAGGAAGAAATAGAAATTGGGACCAGTTGTAATTCCTGGGTTCTTTACAAGTGTTCAAGATCAAATAATAAGCCAAATATAAAGTTTCAGCAGACAGTTTTGAAATTAGGTTTGGAACTGATACATGAACATTTGGAGGACCGTCACCGGATGCCAACTTAGTCCATTGCAGTGATCCTCAAAAAAGGACCAAATCCTCCAAGCGCTGTTGCTCAAACTACATTTAACTTTGTGTAATAAGGCTGATTTGTGATCTCAAGTTACCGATTATGTTTAATAAAACGTATTTTCATGAATTGTTTTATTTTTATTTTAAGGATTAGTCATTTTAGTATGGGGTGTTCCAGCACCCCAGTGTTGGAATAACATGTGCGCCAAATAGTGTAGGATTCTAGGGTTAACAATAACACAAGTAGGTGCATTGTTATCAGTTATATCATCATCATCATCATATCAGCCTAGGGACGTCCACTGCTGGACATAGGCCTTCCCCTGCTGCGTCGTCCGGTCGTTATATAATTATAGATAATTTTCGTCGCTAATGACAAGATGCCAACATCAGTGTGACAGTTCTTAAATGAAATTAGCCACTAATCAGCCGATTTTCGGTAATTAATTTTGACAGTTCTTAAATCATATTACTCGACAAATTTTTCGTTGTGCAAGACGCTAGTGGTGTTTAATATATTTTTTCTCGTTAAATACATCTTAATTCCATTTAAGAATCGTTGTGCAAGTGGGCCTTAGTGATGTAAAAAATAGTGTCAAAAATACAGTAAATCGCGATTATCTCGAAACTTGAAATTTTGAGTTATTTAGTTCTTCCATTATACCCACGATTATATATATATATATATATATATAATCTAAAGATCGCGTTCCCCGTATCTCTGTACGCAGATACATAGCAAAATAATTTTCATGATTTTCTTGTAGTATTTGATAAAGATATTCTAAAGGATCGGACTATGG
This sequence comes from Euclidia mi, assembly GCA_944739405.2. Lineage (NCBI taxonomy): Eukaryota > Metazoa > Arthropoda > Insecta > Lepidoptera > Erebidae > Euclidia > Euclidia mi. The sequence goes on from OX123192.2 coordinate 76,168,182, forward strand.
TTTTGTGTAAAATTGACAGATAAGTAGTTTTCCTCACGTTTACTTCGACCAAAATACTAGATACTAGGGTGAGTAACTGTAATAGACAACCTATGTACTATTGATATACAAGATATATTACCCCAAAATTTCATCAAAATCCCTTCAAAAATATACAAAGAACCATCACCAAGCTGAAGTCTACTCGTTGTGGACATCATGCCAAGTAACACTAACCAAAAATAATACCTGGGCAACGGTTTTTTTTTAGGTTTCACATTTTTTAAACCGCAATTAAAAGCGCGCGTATGCAATGCTTGAAAAACCTGCTTATCCATGGGGACATAGGGCATCTAAAGAACATATTGGTGGGGTAAATGCATCGATTTTGTACCTTATTAGAAAAATTCCATACTAACTTTGAGCCTCAATATCTCCTGAACCAGTAATTTCACAGGTATGGTGCCGAAGTAAAAATTTTTTGTAGTGATTGGTACAACATTTTATTCCAGTTTTCGTTAAGAGTCTTTTTACACCCTGTATGTATAGAGAGAAAGAGTTCTCAACACCAGTACCGTCACACATTTTCAGTTTATAAAAGTAGGAGTGTTTGCCTAAAATTACTGTTTATGTTAGATTTTTATATCTGTTTCTATTGCTGCACTAAACCATTTTAGTTTTAACAATACCCTTTTTATATTTAGTCTGGTTTTAAATTCATAAATTCTGAATTGTAAATTGAAAATCCTTTTTCATGAACTGGTTTAACGCTCCAGTTTTTCACGCATAAATTAATGTTTTATTGAATTCTGTCTAGTCGTGGTAAGATAAATAAGGTATTGTGAATTATATAAAAGCTGTGTGCCCTTTGTAACATCTTAAAAAAGGAGGCACCTTTTATAAATTATTAAACAACTCTGTAAAATTTTCATTTAAAACTAGTACAGAGTTGCCCTCACAAAATGTTGGTGCCTAAAAATATTGTATAGTGTAATACCTACCTACTACTGACTACTTATAATGTATTTTCTCTCTCTCTTGTGTTACGTTTTACACGTAATATTATTAAAGATATAAATTATAAAATATAATTTATTTTACAAGGTAAATAAGTGGGTTCACTACCCTAGTTTTACACTAGCTTGCACTAATACGGACAAGAATCTTACGCTCCTGCTATAAATGTCTCAGCATGTAGACTCCTCGTAGTCGGCAGTCTGGTTAGCAGCAGAGCGGCTCCAGCCAAGCAAAAGGGTGAACTTAAAACCCTGAAATCAGGTACGGGTGGACAATGAGTAATTGTCCGAACTTGCACCGTGACTGCAGAAAGGCGGTAATTGTGAAGCTACTGATTCTATCGACGGTCACCATGTAGACGTGGACTGGCATTCAGAGCATTTGACTGCTCTTATGGCGTAGTGGTTTAAGTGATTACCGTGATGTGATCACTTAAACCACGTTACTTTTACGTTTAGCATTGCACCGAGTGTTGTGGTTCGTGTAAAATTTGCATAAAATCATATTATGTGGTTTTAAATAAGTGAATAAAAACTAATAAAAAGTACCTAAAGATTTTCGTCATTTCAAGACGTATAAGGGTTAGTATTTAAAAGATGTTAGTTGGTAGTTGTAAAAAAACGAGCAGAAACAAAATAATGACGGATTAAGAATGCAGAGTGTCATTACCCCATTTAATCCCGCGCTGAGAGAATCGACTAAAGAAAACACACCAAGGAAATGGTACCTTTTTCCGTTAGGAAATTCTCAGTAGCAGCACGGAGTCTGGTAATGTGCCTGGTACGGCAATAGGCTCGCCCCCTATTACGTGGGACCTCAAAATTCCCGGCGAAATGTGGGTGTAATATTACACCTGTGCCTACCCCTTTTCGGGAATACAGGCGTGAGTATATAAAAAAATATTAAAAAAATAAATAAAAGAAATGGTACCTTTGCCAAGAGACGCGAAACTAGATTTCAAACTCTATACGTCTGGCCAGCGTGGTATAGTAGACTAAATCCGGAGTCAATATGAATTGACCTACAACGATTTTATCACGCAAACTTGAAGAAGCCTTCATCCAGGAGTAGACTGAAAAAGGTTGTAAGATGATGATCAAATATTAAAACTTTTTTAAGATAATCCGAAAACATAGCATACATATTTTATATCTGTATAATATGTAGTAGAGTGACAAATGTTCCCTGTATCTTCTTACGCGAAAATATAAGAATTTTCATGATTTTCTTGTAGTATCTAATAATGATATTGTAAAGGATCGGACTATGTTTTTATGTAAAATTGTCATATAAGCAGGTTTCATCATACTTACTTCGACCAACCAAGCCAACCGACATTTTAATATTGTCCACTAGTCACTGTATGCGACTTCGCCTACGTAGGCGTGGGTTACGGCAATAAAAAACACTATGTACTATTGATGTACAAGCTCTATTATCCCAAAGTTTCATCAAAATCTCTTCAAAAATATATGCATGATAGAGTTCCCAACACCAAAGGAAACGCTAGCGTGCTATGACTTAGTAAAACAATTAGTTGAGAATATAGACAGTAATAAGACGGTAATAGTTGTGTTTTTTGACATGACAAGGGCATACGACCTGGTGACCCATGACCTTCTATTGCAAAAACTTGAACGATATGGTATTAGAGGCCCAGCTCTAAGTTGGCTTGAAACATATTTAATAGGCAGAAAGCAATCAGTAGTAATACAACAAACAAATGATAAAAAAGAACTACAAATATACAAATCTCACTTTCTCACTAGTAAATTTGCTGTTCCCCAGGGCAGTGCTCTGGGGCCTTTATTATTCTTACTTTATATAAATGACCTACCTGACATCACTTCCAACTCATGTATATTAATCGCTGACGATTTTTCTTTAATTATGACATGTGATAAAAATGCTGACATTAATAATTTTTTATCTGACATTAGTAATCCAATTAATAATATAATAATATTGCTCGAAAATAATAATTTGCAAGTAAATTTAAATAAAACAAAATTTATTCAATTTAGCACGTATGGGAATCCACATAAAAATATAAAAGTAAACTATAAGGATCATGAAATTAATGAGGTCAAAAGCACAACTTTCCTAGGATTTCATTTGGACAAAAATCTAAATTGGAAGCTGCACGTAGAAAATGTATGCAGTAAAATAAATAGATTCGTGTATGTACTTTACAAACTACGGAAAACTTCCACTGAACATACTGTGCTAGCGGCATATCACGGCTACGTATCCTCGGTACTAAACTACGGTCTCATATTGTGGGGCAACTCTACTGAGGTACAACTTGCTTTTTTGCCACAAAAGAAATGTGTTCGCGCCATTCTTGCCATACCACCATGGGAGTCCTGCAAGCCGCTTTTCAAACGGTCTCGCATACTCACTCTTCCCTGTATGTATATACTGGAGTCAGCTAAATTTGTTATGCAACATCCTAAATTCTTTAAAAAAGCAAGAGACTTGTACACTCGTAACACCAGACATCCAGAAAGAATTGTAATGCAAAAGGTACCCAGAACGGCTATGTATTTAAACAGTAGTATTGTAATGTGTGGACGCATTTTAATGCGTTACCTAGTAGTTTTAAACAAATACCTACACACAAATTTTATAAGAAATTTAAAGACTGGCTCATTGAGAAATCCTTCTACTCAATAAAATAATACTTTGAAGCCGTAAAAAATGAGTGTAAATTGTAATAATAGGTTAAGAAATAATTTACAATTTAATAGGTATTTATATCTATTGTTAATATAATTATTTTGGATTATAATTAAGATTTGCATGTCACAGTTTGACAAAATGTATATGGCTCCTATTATATATTTCAACTTATGTACCTACATTTTATTCAAATCAAAAATTATTATTATTATTATATAAACAGTCACGACTATTCAGTTTTATAAAAGTAGGAGTATTTGCCTAGAAGTACTTTTATAGTCGATTTTTATCACTGTTTCTATTCTCACACTAAACCATTTTAGTTTTAACAATACCCTTTTTAGATTTAGTCTGGATTTAAATTCGTAAATTCTGAATTGTAAATTGAAAATCCTTTTTCATGAACCGGTTTAACGCTCCGGTTTTTCACGCATAAATTATTGTTTTATTTTATTCTGTCTAGTCGTGGTAAGATAAATAAGGTATTGTGAATTATATAAAAGCTGTAAGCCCTTTGTACCATCTTAAAAAGGAGGCACCTTTTGTAAATTATTAAATAACTCTGTAAAATTTTCATTTAAAACTGGTACAGAGTGGCCCTCACAGAATGTTGTTGCCAAAAAATATTGTATAGTGTAATACCTACTGACTACTTATTATCTATTTTCTCTCTCTTGCCTTTTCAAAAACTAAATTATCTGTATATTGAATGTATCGATAGCTGAGTGGAGATACCAATATACTGTGATACAAAGCGCATCAAGTTTGAATATATGAATTTTTGATGTTCTGTGCGTAATTAATTATTATTTATCGGTTGCTCCGTGACTCGGACAGCGGGTAAAACTATATAATTACATACCTAGTATTTATGTACTTTTTTAAATAAACAGTATTTATTTACACTTATACCTAGTATTTATTCAAGTATTATTCTAATATCGTTACTCATATTATTATCTAATGTCGCACCTACTGTTATTTTATGACTATTACTACTGTGATATTATATATGACTATGTAAACATCATGTATCACCTATATTCGCAATAAATTATTTGAATTTTAACAAAAAAAATTGAATTATCTCTGCACCACCCTAGGTTGACTAGTAGAGAATGCCTAAGGCATTAAGTCCGCCTATTTACCACATTTTTGTAGTGCAAGAAGTTAAATAATAAAAAAATCCCGGCTGTTATGAAGACCTTTTTCAGACGGCAGGTAGCCGATACCGATAAATATACCTACTGACACCGATCTAAAAATGATTTAAAACGATTCCTCCCTTCCCTTCGTTTGTCAGACGGTAGTCGCTCTGTGGAGAAAACTTATAGTCTGTCAAATCGTAGGTATCTAGATTTAGGTGCATAGGGTTCCCACCAAGAACTAAGGGTCCCAAGCCAACCTCACCTGCAAGTGGTGCACCTGCCGATCAACGGACGAGGCTCTGGCAAACAAAATGTCCCAATAAGCGGCAATAGGCTCGCCACCTATTACGTGGGATCGAAACACTGGCGAAAGGTGGGCGTTTCATATGCCTCTGCCTACCCCTTCGGGGAAACAGGCGTGAGTCTATGTATGTATGTATGTATGTATCTAGATTTATGAGTGTAAGCGACTGCTACGCCGATGGTCGCAGGTTCGATTCCCGCTCAAATCAAACATTTGTGTGCATGAACATGGATGTTTGTCTTGGTCTGGGTGTTTCTATGTATAATATGTATGTATTTACAAAAAAAAGTATATATTACTATTATGTATGTTTATCCATTGTCTAGTATCCATAGCACAAGCTCTGCTTAGTTTGGGACTAGATGGTGATGTGTGTATGTGGTGGGATATTATTATTATTATTTAGGTGCAATGATTATACCATAGTATTATACTCTCTCTATTGATGCGGAAAGCAAAATAATAATATAAAAATTAATTATTTTGTCCAATATTCAAGATAATCATGGCCGCCCTTCTTGTAATTAAATTAAATCTGAGTCATTTAATTCCAAATCTTTGCTTCTTAAACACAATGTTTTGTCTCTTCATTTCAATAAATTACGAATGAAGGGGTAACAGAATATAGCTTCAGTACTCCTGTACAAAATTAATTGTTTTAACTTTCCTGTGTTTTTGATGCTTTGGTGTGGAATTACTGAGCGAACGAAATGCAATCTTTGTCGATAAAATGGCATATCACGGCTTACACACGTAGGTAATAAACGAAATACACACATAAGTATTAAAAGACAACCACCTTCAAGCATGCCAGACATTTTGCAGACAACTGTAGAATATTGTGTTTGCAATAAAATAGCGGTCATTGTGATAAGATAAAGTTATTGGACATACCAATTTCCAAGGTGGTCGCCCACCGATGGCCCAGTCTGGGGTATATTGGAGAACGAGGTATCAATTGTAGGTAAAGTTGAGAGCACGTGAAGCTTTCCACATCTTGGAGTTGGTACGAGCCTTACATGTATAGCGATCGTAATAATAACGGTACAGAGCCGACCGTGTAAATCTTCACGGGACTTTGGTTGCCTTACATTTGGTAACTTTTTAGAATCTCTTGGGCTGCAAATCCCTGCCCACCCTTGGCGATGCCTTTGCCTGTTTTAGTGTTTTTACCTGACCCTAACTTATGGTAGTAAAGCCAGGCAAACATTGACAACCCAACGTTTACGTACTCTATAAGCTTGAAATAACTTTTGATTGAAGGCTGCGATCAAATATACCCGGTGAAGGTCACTCTTCACCCTTCAAGACCTTGGACTATCACCAGACCGGTCAATACCTAGAAGTATCTAAAAAAAAATGTTCATCCCTAATAGGTTTAGTAATAATTTTTATCAATTTCGTTGTTTCGTAGCACCAAAAGGCTTTGTCAAGGCTTATGGGAAAGTTAAAAGTGGCGTTTCTTGTCTCCTATAATTTCTGCGATATTACTGAAAACTTCACAACGACTAATTTATAAGATATTGTAATTGGCCAACACTTTGCGGATTAGAGTTTGCTTCAAATTGTTTGTTTATTTTTCTTGTTTGTCAGAGTATTGCTTACGTCTCACGATGCTGATACACTTCACCTGTAATGAGCATTCTTGGGAATAGTCCAAGAGCCCAGGGCCGCCAGACCTTAATTATTTTTTCAGAAATGAAATGTAGTATTAGTATGTGTCGTGAGTGTACACATACTTGTTAGTTTGAATCGTGGACCAAATTTTTAGGTACGAGGAGCTAAAGTTACTTTTCTTAAATTCTCAGTGCTGATTTTTATGTATGTTTTAGAAAATATTATAAAAAAATTGTAAATAATACTGTCGCACTCATTTCGGCGGTGGTAATTTTTACCAGACGCTTTAAAGTGTCCAAAATATCTCGCTATCGGTAGAGACCACTCGGGGGCGCATTTAGAAAATGTATGGAAATTGTTCCCGAGGACCCGAGCACCTCATAAGTCATAACTAAAATTGGCCCACGATCCAAGCTAGCAAGTATGCGTACACTCATAGCAGATACTAACACTACATTATTCTATACATTTCGTATCTGAGAAAATAAGTAAGGTCTGGCGGCCCTGGGCTCTTACTCTAGAATGTTACATAATTATATGAACTGTGCGTTGTTCAGGTCGACAAAACAAAAAACGGCGAATGTTAATAAGAAATACCCACGTGTATCAATGCTATTAAATTGTATCCGTGCAATAGCTTTTGCTTGACAGAGTAGCATACATTTTTACATCAATCCATCCGAACATTTTCGCATTTATAATAATAGTAGATAGTAAAATACGTTTTAACAAAAATTCCACCACAATTTTTTTGCTCACTATGACTTAAACCCTAATTGAAGAAAAGTTAAAAGCGTTCCGTGGGGTTGCCCCATAGCATAATTATTTCGTTTCACTGCGTAATAACGTAATTGTCGATGTTTCCCGAAAGACTGTTGCCGACTGGTTTTAAAACGATAATGTCATCATTATCAAAACATTCCGGCCCAGGTTCTGTGCCGGCAATTTAATTTTATCGGTTTTGATACGGTTTTTGGGGTGATGGCGAAGTAAATAATTACAGTGTTATCGTTTAACGTTTAATTGTTTGGTATATTTGACCATTATTTTCATAAATAGTAAAAACTTATAGAGGGACCTGATCTAAATGTTAAGTATCGTTTCCACAGGCCATCATTTGGATGGCTGACCGTCTGTTATGGTATTTACATTAAAACGCTACCATGCTTCGTAGGGCACGTAAAGCTGTCTGCCTCGGTTCTCATTTCAGAATATGAATAGTTAGGTCATGTGAGAGGCCTACAAACTCCGACACCAGAGTTGGCCTCACACTCACGCGAAAACAAAAATAACTTCATCACCATCAGCCTTGTAGGTATTGTCTGAGCGAGTCGTATGTATAATGCAGTGTGCCGGAGTGTTGATATTGACATTTTCTTTACTAGTGTTACTAAACTAAAAACACAACTGTCCAATGTTTTCTTCAACTAAGTTCCAACAGACTAGCTATACTTAAATGTCTACTTTGATTTCATCTGACCATGGTCAGTATAATGTTCTTTTAATACTATCAGTGAAAACTTTCAATTGGCCTTCATCTTCTATTTTTATATAAATTGATTTTCTAGCTGTAAGTTTTCCTTAAATGTAAAAATAAAATAAAATAAAATAATACTGTCCCACTGCTGGGCACGGACCTCTTCTTACTATGAGAAGGGTAAGGCCGTAGTCCAAATAACTAAAAACGAATAATATTTTTATATATCTTCGTAAAAATAATTAACCTTAGTCCTTGTCTGTACTTTATCGCCCAGTTAGATGGTCGTAATCAGCCGTTAAAAGTATTTATTGCTCTAAACAGAAATACAAAAATGCCTGAAAAGTGGAGTTTTAATTCATTAATGTCTCGGCGACTTTTGCAGTTGACTGTTCTTATTATATCCTACCAATCAATAACAGAATTTTCAAAATCGAATAATCAATTATGGACTCATGAGGAAACAAACCTACAATAATACAACCGAATTGAGAATCTCCTCTTTTTTCGGTTAATAATATGCCGCATTTATCTGACAAACTATTCTCTTCGACGGACCGACGGCATCTGCAACGGTGATCCATCATGCGAGAGCATCACAAAGTCCGCCTTCCCCTGGGTGGCGGCCATCTTTGTAAAGAATGACACGGAGATCAGTCAGTACAACTACGTGTGTGACGGGACTATCGTCACGGAGAAGGTGGTTCTTACTGGTGAGTGGAAATGCTGGTAATTTATCTTCCTTGTGTTGTCTTAGTAGCGAGGAAAATCCGTGTACAGAATAGTTAATTGAAAAGTTGTATTTCTTCGAGATAGACCATTGAAACTCCTGCACACTTTTGACATTATAATATCAAAATTGCGTCACACAATAGAATAGTAAATGCCCCGCGTTTGAAAGAGCACGATAAGCCGTCGGTGTCTGCTGTTATCAAGATGTTTGACAGTCTTTATAGAGAGCACTGACCCTTGAATTTACCGAGACTGTTTTAAGACTCTAAGACATGACATATTGCATGCCTCTATAGACTTACATCATACACCTACATTTGAAATATGAGTTGAAAAAAGAACTACATTTATTTTATTTATGATAGGCTTGTTAGCATACCCTCGAATTTACGTTTAACGCTGACCATATATATTCTTGCGTTATTTTAGCATAGTGCTAAACGTTTACAAATATAGAATGCATAGCTACCGAATAGTTATTTTTGTCACAAATTATGAAGTTTCTGAAACTGGATTTGTATATTCTATGTTCTAACTGGGTGACGTTAGGTTTTAGGCAGCTGCAGTTGCTTATGCATTAGGTACTGTAGGTTCGATTTTAATACGACACCAAATATCATGTGTGAGTCACAAATGATACTATTAAGTTAGGTTTGTTCTAGTTTATATTTTATTTGTTTGTAATTTCAGAATAACTATGTTACCTAGAGTGCGTACTTATAGTAATTTACATATTCAGAAACAGCTTCTTTTCAAAGTGTTGCAGTAATCTTCCGATTTTACTACCTATCCCTTTCACTGGAAGAGATTATGAAATTTTGTAGAGCCTCTTATACGTTAAATTCTGTCCTATAAATATTTAGTTATTTTTCTTTTGAATTATTATATTATTATAGATTATAAGATCACTCCTAACTTCGGTCGAGCAGTTTCAGTAGTTGAAAATAGTCCAAGAATGGTTGTAGATGGCACTATATTGTACCTACCAACGCCTAAGTCTTTGAGAAGTGATAAGCCCTAGGCAGCGATAGCCAAGTGGAGAGACCATGAGAATCGTATGATATGTGTAGTTTGCCAACTTGCATTATAGTCTTATCCTTTTCACAATGAGAAGAGACCTATGCCCAAGAGTCATACACAGCACATGGCTGCTGATGATTGTGTGTTATTTACATTGTTGTGTTTAGGTACCTATTCCACAGACCGTGTGTAAGTATTATAATGTACTAAGTACTAATGTCCGTGTCTTTTTGTCTTTGCGAACATCCCCTTATAAAGAAAGATAAAGTCTAATGTTTAAATTGAGAAAACTGAAATTGTATGTAAATAAGCACTTGGTGCCAACCTCGATTATATTTTCTTCTATATTCGACCAAAAAAATTGATTATACAAAAATAACCTGCATTCAGTTTACAAGTACCTGAATGCATAACATATTTAATCCTACAGCTACGGAAAATATAGTTACGGCAGCTCTGCAACAAAGGTAAGCGCTGTAATCAAATTAGACGCCCTGGCGCAAACGATGAAGATAGGTCGGATAAAGACTAAAACGAAAAAGGAAATTGGTGACTTGTACCTATTCTTATTGCAGATTCTTTGGCTAAAGTATTAATGAATGCATCCATTCGATTACTTGGTATGGAATATGCCATACCATTTAAAGGTCTTCAGGACGTCGTCTTTATAATATTTATTAGTTGACCACGCACCGGACGACGCAGCAGGGGTAGGCGTAGGCCTTCCACAAAGTGAGTTGACGATCTGGTTAAGATCGCGGGAAGCGGTTGCATTCGTGCGGCTCAAGATCGCCCTGTGTGTAGAACCTCGGAGGAGGCCTATGTCCCGCAGTGGACGTCTCTAGGCTGACATGGGCGAACACGTGGTTCTAACGGAACACATTATGTATTCATGTATTTATATTACTACTATTACTATTTTGATGTACTTGTGTATGTATATATGGATCCTTACTTCATTTTCTGACTACACCACTGTTTTTATTTATCTGATCTCTTCTAGTCCATCCCAAGGTTGCCTGGAAGAAATTGCTTATAGCGATAAGGCCGCCTATTGTACATTTGTAAAATTGTATAACGATATATGTAGCATTTGTATTGTATCTGGTGTACAATAAAGAATTTTCTATCTATCTGCTTTAAGAAGTCAGTTTGTAAGGTTACAGACGTAATCGGTATAGAATTTGTCTCTTTTTCCTATCTCTCATTAAAAGGTAACGCTGTAAGCAGCCGTGGGGCCCATCTATTAGGATACACAATACATGATGCTGACAACTTTAAATAAAATTTGGCTAGCGTCCATTTTACCGGTATAGATGTTAGTCGGCGCTCATTTGGAATTCTTGCTGCGTACAATAAAACTAATTATTTTAACCTCTGCCTTTGAGCATTTTTATAGAATGAGACGTAACCGATACGACACTGCACTGGCTCCATTATTTTTTTAGAGAGGCAGCTCCTGCATTAGCTATAAATACATTAGGTATCGCGAAATACAAAGAACATTTTGAGTCCTTTGATTGACACCCAGACTGGAAACAACGATTTGTGGTAATTTATAATATAATAATATTCTACCACATTCACACAACACTATCTAGTCCCGAACTAAGCAGAAGCTTGTACTATGGGTACTAGAAAATGGATAAACATACATAATTATATACTTTTTTTGTAGATACATACATATTATCCCATGAGAATGAGAAGGCGCGCCCTAAAAAGTTACACGAGCAGAAACATTCACGCTACTTCAAATGACGTTTTCTTTGAGATCAGTTATATTTTTAATATAAATTTGCATGTTTTAATAAATTAAAAGTATTTCTTTATTTAAATAAAGTGTTTTATTAATAGTTAATAACAAAAAAGGCAGTCTTATGTGCAAACTAAAAAAAAAGTGCACTTTGGCCTTAATACTCGTATTTGGCTAACTTTACATAAAAAAGATAATCACAATAGAAATGGAATGATTTTATCTTACATGATATCTTGAGTTATGAGTCTTTCATAATACATATGGCACATAAAAGTAACATGCTCAGGGCACACTGATATACTGCACAAAATACATGCTTTTTTTTGAACGCATTTTGCTAACATGGCAGGAAGTGTGCGATTTTGCGAAAGTGACATTTTGCGAATGTGGCACTGTACGCCTAAACCTACTGGTATCTACATATCTACTATATTAGAGAGTCAAAATATGCTCTTTCTTAGGTGCTCGCTCAGATAAGATCACGCAAGTTTTATATTTTAAGCCACTATATCTTTTTCCCTGCACATGTTACAGAGTTACGTCCATACAAAAAGAAAATACTCTTATTGAGATCTTTCATAAATATATAAAATTCTTGCGTTACTGACTGACTGACAGACAAGCTACAGTCAAAAATACAAGGCGCAAGAAGCTGAAATTTAGCATGTATGTTCCTTGGTAACTATAGGGGTATCTTAAAAAGAGATTTCCCGAAACTCCCACGGGATCCACCAGAAACAGTAAATGTGCGGTTGTAGCTGCCGGCACCCTCTAGGTATATGGCTATATAGGCTATATAGGTCTCAAGATGTTACAACACATGGGGCGAAACCACCCATCCTCCTTTGAGTCGCTTGCCGATCACGCATTGTAGACCTTGTTTACCGTAAGAAACAAATAAAACATGTAAATAATATATCCACTAAGTTAATCAATAACTGAGCACAATAACTACGAAAAAACAATCAAATCAATTTTGTTATTAAGAAACAAATACTTACACGAACGGGCGCGCGGTGAGCAAAATGCCGCGCTTCACGATGCCCCTCACACAAACCCATCACCACGCAGTCATGGTGGCACTGAGCAGCACGGGATTTGCGTCAGGGGAGAGGGGGTGAAATTCTAAGAAGATACTGTGAAGCTTGTAGTGACACAGTATAGCTAAAGTTGAAATTTACAGCAAAGAATTTATGCGTGAGCAAAATGCTCCTAGCGCGCCTTCTCACGTGTTATACATAGAAACACAAAGACCAAGACAAACATCCATGTTCACGCACACAAATGTTTGACTTGAGCGGGAATCGAACCCGTGACCTTCGATGTGGCACGCGAGACGGTTCATGATGAATCTGGAAAACAGCTTATAGACGTGGCTCATGAGAGATAGGTTAGCAGTTCTGGAAAAGGGTTTTGTCCTCCATTTGAACAAATGGCAATTCTCTTGCGCTACGCATGCGTTGTGGTTGCAGGAGGATTTTTAACAATTTAGTCCAACAGTGAAATACAGGTGTGCTAAAGAATTGTTGTAGCCGTGTCGGTCCTGTGTCGGATGACACAAAAACTGTACATTTGCGAGCGCTAATGTGGCAGTTAATATTTTAGCACAAACCGCAAGTTTGTTATAAATGTTTTTATTGGTCTACAGACTTAACATAATTTATCTTTATTACCGCTGTAGTTAGGAGCAGACATTGACTTAGTAGACGTTCGTAGGACGGGTCGTAAATATGAGGCCTAAGTAGGAAGTAGAGCTTTCGAGTAAAGCATAGCCTAGAGTAAGTAGCATTTTTTTGTAACCCTGTAATATAAGCTGCCCCACTGCTGAGTTAACCTGACTTTGAGAATGGTAAGGCCATAGTGTACCAAGCTTGTGAATTATAGCTTAGCAGACTTCACAGTCATGTCTTTTGAGAAGATTATGGATAACTCTCCGATATGCAGGTTTCCTCATGATGTTTTCTTCGCCGATTGGTGATTATTAATAATTTATTATTAATATTGGCGATTATTAATATTGCACTTAACTCAGTAGCGAGAGTTGTGCGCGCTGTAGGTAGGTAAGTGTTATGGAGAGGTAGCACCCTTCAATATACTCATCATCATCATCGCCCTAGCGTTATCCCGGTTACATCCAAGACTTACACGCCTTGGAGCCCAGGGTCCGCTTACTAGTCTAACGAGATATGACAGAATATCAATTTTTCCACAGAGCGACTGCCGTCTGACCTCCGCAACCCAAAGGGATAGCGATATTCTATGGTTGAGTCCGGTATCAGTTTATTTGATGGTACTGACTCCCCGTAACGACTGTCAAAGATCTTCAAGAGAGCCGGGACCGACGGTTTAACGTGCTCTCCGATGCATGGGACAAGCGATTATAATAACAATTTAATACGCACTTAACTTCGAAAATTCATTGATTTGCGCCGTGGATTCGAACCCGATACCCTCTGCATGGCAGTCCTTTGGTATCTCCACTAGGCTATCGCTGCCTTGACTCTTGAATATACTGACACTGGTCTAAGCCAAAGAATTTCACAATCGTTTTCTGTTATTGAGGTCCGATGGCATCCGCACTGTGGAAAACATTGATCAGCATGTGGAAAAGCTAGTATTCTGTCAAATCTGGATAAAGCAGTAAGCTAACTCCTGGTTCTAATGACAAAGTCCTGGTTGCAACCGGTATCTGCCTCCGTGGTCCAGTGGATAGCGTATGCGACTGCTGATCGGAGGTCCCGGGTTCGATTCCCGGTTCGGGCAAAAGTGTTGCTGGGTTTTTCCGAATACTCAGTAGCAGCCCGAGGTCTGGTGATGTGCCCGGTAACGGCAATAGGCTCGCCTCCTATTACGTGGGACCTGAAAATTCATGGCGAAATGTGGGTGTAATATTTACACCTCTGCCTACCTTCGGGGATAGAGGCGTGAGACTATAAAAAAACAATGATGATAATGATGATATTTATAGAATTTATGTGTTTGCAGACTACTGCTTCGGACCTAAATGGCCAGCTTCTGCCAATATTCTTCAAAAAGGAGAAGAGTCTGTTTCGACAGCAACGAGGACATCTTCTGCGCTACGTATCCATTGAGTATGTAACTTTATCTTTAGACTAGTTGTTGCCCAATATTTAATCTGTGGCTTTTCATACAACCTTTGAACCATTAATGCCTAAGATGGAATTTAAAGAAACCTTCCGTAATGAGTGCCGCCTACGTGGGTGCTTCTGTATGATGAAAATACTTTGACCGATATCTGTCACCAAAATCTTAATACTAATTAAGATTTAGCATCCCACGCAATAAAATACTTTCTTAATCACCCTTTTTTTAGCTTCTAAGTATTAAAATATTTTTATAGCGAGTATTTTATATTTGTAAACTATAATTAATTAATTATGACTTTTTAGTTAAGCTATCTACAAAGGTATGTTTTTAGTTTTTACTCTATCAATTATTTACCTGTTCTGGGATAATATATTTTTTTTTCTTATTTTCACAGAAGTAGCCCTATGCCCAAGCTACGGTGGAATGTATGTAGCAAAGCGATCTGTTACAAACGCCTCTTGAACCCTAAAATGCTAACACAGTTGCCTATCCATACTACTCGTCACACATCCCTACCAATGCCTAAATCTCCGTGTCAGCACTTTTGCCTTCCTTATTCTTTCAGTCCCTTTCAACCTCAGTCTGCATCCATCATCTAACGCGAACAGTTCTACTATATCCTTAGTGTGCCAGTCTCAGTAATTTCTAAATCTTTGTACCAGTGCTAAGTTCTATTCCTAAATCTAGTAAATACCATATCTAATATTACGTGTGTATACCGTGTTTCAATAAATAATTTCAGCTAGTTCAAATATCTTTTTTTAAAAAGACACTTTCCCGGTCCCGCGCAAAATTTGGTGGCAGCGTAAAAAGATTCCTCAGAAATCCCCGGTCCGTCTCCGTATCTCGCTCCGGTAATACTCCGCCGTCTCGTATTCGTCTCTGCATCGCATTCGCCGTAGTTCGAGAATCGCGCTATCTCTCGAACCGTCCATCCGCCGCATACTGCGCGGTAAACAACACCCGAGTTCCCAAGTTCCAGTCCCCGAGTGGCCCGCAGACCGGCCGCCGTACTCCAGGTTCCTAGGAAGGGACATACCAACTCTACACGAGGTGACCATGTTCATTCTCCTCATCATCGTCGCCAGCGTCCTGTAAGTGCAAACATTTTTATCCAGTGCAGTGCTGTATTATTCCATTTCAAAATCGAAAGTGCCCAAATTCATAAAGTAAACAAAGTCCACACAGTGCGTTACAATCCCATATTCTC
Source organism: Euclidia mi (assembly GCA_944739405.2). Classification (NCBI taxonomy): domain Eukaryota; kingdom Metazoa; phylum Arthropoda; class Insecta; order Lepidoptera; family Erebidae; genus Euclidia; species Euclidia mi. The sequence continues at coordinate 76,184,235 of OX123192.2, forward strand.
AGTACCACATCGTTATCAGTTCCGGCCGTCCGACCGTCGCCGCATCGAGCTACAACAAACTCCATTGTTACTTACATTGTAACACTATACCAAATCTTATTCAAGCTTTGTACTATCTAAGTAACCATTCGTTCTAATTCTTACTATAAGTTCTATATCTTTCCATTGCCTTTGTGTATTTCTGTGTTTCTTTGTACTATTTTTAGCTGTGAACAATGACGACAAAGAAGAAAGAAACTGTTCTCCTTGACCGTATCGATATCAATACACTATTCAAATTCATTAAACCCTACGATGGGTTTCGCGATAAACTAAATTCCTCTATAAATAACTGCGAAAACGCATATCGATTAGCTTTAACAACTCAAAAACCAATCCTTTTAAATTTCATACTTTGCCGGCTTGAGGGCAAAGCTGAATCCGCTGCTTAAATAAAAGACTTCGACAGTTGGGAATCACTTAGCTCTTTCCTACAATCGCAATTCGGCGAGCGTAAACATTACGCTCACTTACTCAGTGAATTACAAGAAACTCACCAATCGCCGGGTGAGTCGGTCAGCCAATACTCAATCAAAATTGAAACGTGTCTCGCTCAAATTCTTACAGAAATCACCCTTTCAAATAAGAAAAAAGCAGAGCTGTCAGGGAAGACTTCCGCTATGGAAGATCTAGCCTTATACTCTTTCCTAATGGGTCTTATACCAAAAATCGGCAATCTAGTTCGCATGAAAAGTCCTTCTACGCTCAACGAAGCTATTAACTATGCTATATCCGAAGAAAAAATACAAATGCTATTATCAAAACGTAATCCTTACCAAAATCGATACTCACAAAAACCTTTCAACTCCCAAGATCGTCCTAAACCAATGGTCCGCAACGTTGGTCAGTCGTCCAACTCTACACCACCTACGTGTTGGTATTGCAAGAACGTAGGGCATACCATAGATGTCTGTTGGAAGCGCGAATATAACAACACCTACCCCCAACGCTCTAACCCTAACACGACTCGTCCTCCCCAACGTCCAAACTTCCAAAATCGGGTCCACTACACCCAAGACGACTCTACCTACGAGGAAGACCTTCCTTTAAACGAATAGAGCGCTCACGACGGTGTCTCGTGAGACCCCAAAACCATTCAAAATCGTCTCAATCCTTTCATAATGACACCCTTTCTAAATCCACTGTATCAAGAGCTACACCACAGGGTAACCAGCTCCAAAAGGGAAGCTCAATCATTTCTAAATCCACTGTATCAAGAGCTACACCACAGGGTAACCAGCCCCAAAAGGGAAGCTCAGTCACTGTATCTACTAAATTATCTGTATCCAGAGCTACACCGCAGGGTAACCAGCCCCAAAAGGGAAGCTCAGTCACTGTATCTACTAAATCCTCTGTATCCAGAGCTACATTGCAGGGTAACCAGCCCCAAAAGGGAAGCTCAGTCACTGTATCTACTAAATCCTCTGTATCCAGAGCTACACCGCAAGGTAACCAGCCCCATAAGGACAGCTCTATCTCTGTATCCTCTGTATCCGCTGTTCCTACTAAATCCTAGGCATCCGCCGTATCAGGAGTTCGACCGCGAAACTCTACCACTGCATCGTCTGTATCCACTGCATCCCGAGATAGTTTTACTAGATCCTCTAAACCTTCTTTATCCACTGTATCCTCTGCATCTCATAAAATACTTACCAAATCCACTGCATCCTCTGTATCCACTGCATCCCGAGATAATCCTACCAAATCTCCTAGACCTCCTACATCCACTGTATCCTCTGCTCCCTCTGTGTCCTATAAAATACCTACCAGATCCTCTGCATCCACTGTGCCTCGTACATCCGCTGTATCCTCTGTACCCGCTGCATCCTCTACGTCTCTTTATATACATACCAGATTCACTGTTCCCACTGCATCCGCTGTATCCTCAAAACCTTACCATTCACTTACCAAGTCCACTGAATCTTGCTTTATACCTGCTAAACCTCCAATTACCAATAGATCTACCAAATCCGTTGCGACTACCAACTCCTCTAAATTCACTGCGTCTACTACATCCTCTGTATCTCCTAATTCAGTCAATTCCATTCCAACCCCTACTATATACGAAATCAGCTCTAATAAACGATACCTACCTCACGTCAATATCCGAACCCAAGTTAATAATCGTGACCTCTCGTTCCTAGTTGACACCGGTTCCTGTGTTAGTCTTGTAAAACGATTTTTAATGAACGTGATGCCAGCCCTGAAAAACGAAACAATTCAATTAAAAGGTATTAATACCTGTGACGAAACCGTGTCCACTATAGGCCACTTCCAATTCAAATTATTCACGGACGCTCATTCCGATCTTACTTATAAATTCCACCTAATTGAAAAAATAGATTTGAATTACGATGGCATCATCGGCACTGATCTTCTCAATGACTTAGATGGCATTATTGATTACAATTCCGGCACATTACAAATCAGACATTTCGTGGTTAGACTAAAATATTACGAGCTAACCTACAAAATTCCGCCTCGCACCGAAACAATAATTGAATGTGCTGTTACTAATCCCGAATATCGTGTAGGACTCATTCTAGATCAACATATCTCCGACTCTCTCCTAATTGCTAATTCCCTTGTCACTGTAAAAGACAACAACAGAGTAAACGTATCTGTATTAAATACATCTGAAGACACAGTCGAAATCAATTCCGATATTAAAATAAATCTCTAACCCTTCAATGCTAATTCCTCCTTTATCTATAACTCCGAACCCTATAATACTAAATCTTCTACATCCCGCAGAAACCAAGTCCTAAACATGCTTAGGACAGAACACTTAAACGACGAAGAAAAATCTCGACTCCTCGACATATGTTCCCAATATTCAGACATATTCCAATTACCTAACGACAAACTTACTACCACCGACTTACTAGAGCATGAGATAAATACTAATCCCTCTGAGCCTATCAACGTCAAATCCTACAGATTCCCAGAAATCCACAAAAAGGAAGTTGAAACCCAAATCTCCAAAATGCTATCTCAAGACATTATCCAACCTTCTACTTCTCCATGGTCATTCCCTATATGGGTAGTCCCAAAGAAAATTGACTCTTCCGGCCAAAAGAAATGTTGCATCGTTATAGACTACAGAAAGCTTAACGATATTACCATCGGGGAAAGTTACCCCATTCCACAAATTCACGAAATCCTAGACCAATTAGGTCAAAGCAAATACTTTTCCACTCTCGATCTCTGTTCTGGTTTTCACCAAATTTCCATATCAAAAAAGGACGCTCCTAAAACTGCATTCACCGTTCCGCAAGGACATTTCGAGTTCAAACACATGCCGTTCGGACTTAAAAATGCTCCCGCGACTTTCCAACGTCTCATGAACACAGCCCTAGCTGGTCTTCAAGGCATTCACTCCTACATTTACCTCGATGATATTGTTATCTATTCACACGACCTCCCTAATCACTACGAAAAGCTCTCTAAAATCTTCGGAAGATTATGTAAACATAACCTCAAACTCCAGCCCGTCAAATGCGAATGTCTACGCAAAGAAGTCGGCTATCTTGGTCACATTATTAGTGACAAAGGCATAAGCCCAAATCCAGACAAAATCAAGGCTGTAATACAGTTTCCTATTCCTAAATGTCCAAAAGATACCAAATCCTTCCTAGGTCTAGTCTCTTACTATCGTCGTTTTATCCCTGAATTCTCCAAAATCGCCAAACCCCTAACTGCTTTACTAAAAAAGAACATCACTTTCTCATGGTCAAACGAGCAACAACAAGCGTTTGACGAACTAAAAGAAAAACTCGTTTTTGCTCCTATCCTTATTTACCCCGATATCACTGAACCTTTTGTCCTAACCTGCGACGCGTCTAGCTATGCTATCTCCGCTATCCTATCTCAAGGGGATATAGGTAAAGAACGCCCTATAGCTTATGCTTCGAGAACACTAAATAAAGCCGAAACTAACTATTCCACAACCGAAAAAGAATGCTTAGCCATCGTATTCGGAACAAAAACTTTCCGTCCCTATCTATATGGTCATAAATTCACTATTGTCACTGATCATAGGCCATTAAAATGGCTTTTCAATTGTAAAGACCCAGATTCCCGTTTAGTCAGATGGCGTATAAAACTAGAAGAGTTTGATTACAAAATCGAATACAAGAAAGGCGTAATCAACAGCAATGCTGATGCTCTATCCAGATTCCCAGTGAATCCTGTACAACCAACTCAAGACTCAATAGAAAATCCATACGATAATCTTATTCCTTCTACCTCCCGTCAAGATATTCAATATCCATCACCTGCGTTTAGCCCTATAACTCTTGACGACCTCGATATCCAGATACCCTCTGTTCCTCTAGGCTCTAACGAAGTCCCTTCGATAGACCTATTAGAAAACGACGACGCTTTATCAGATATCCTAAATCCTGAAAGCAATAATCACTCACCTGATAATTCCAATCCTCTGCTTCCTCCCGCCGAATCCGCTGATCCCGCTGAATCCACTAAACCCGTCCTAAATCCTCACTCACCTTCTGGTTCCACTGCTTCTCCTGCTAATCCCGCTCCTCCTTCTGATGAAAACTACAGCAAATTCCTGAAAATCAGGTCAGAAAAACAATTTAATAGTTATACTAAAATCCTCGAATTTAACGAAAGTATTCTTAAAACTCCTAGCAAACACATCGTTATTCCTACCTCAATCGACCTTGATACTTCTAACCCGTATATCGAAGAAATCCTAAGCAACGTCCCAGATCCTAGCGAATTCCTAAATAGGGAAAGAACCCTATATACGTTTATATCCTTTGAGCACAATGGGTCCACTATATACTTCCTATTTACCAAAGTATACCATTTCGACAACTGCTCTTATGAATCTATTTACAAAAGCCTAATCTATCTTAAAAATCAATTCCTTGCTTTATCCTTATCTCTAACCAACGAAAGCTTAGAAATAGCTATCACTGATTTCCGCGACCCTTTCGATAAACATATTTGGTCAAGAATATACAATATGTTCTGCTATATCTTTAATAACACTAACATAAGCATCAACGTCTATCACAATACTCTCATATTTCCAACCCTCTCAGAAATACCTAAAATCTTTCGTGAAAATCATGATATCCCTATTGCCGGTCATCTTGGCACAACACGAATGCTAAATCAAATTAAAGAAAAATAGTATTGGAAAAACATGCGTTCAGATATCGAGACCTGTATAAAAAACTGCACACTGTGTCAAAGCAACAAAGCCCTCAGACAAACTAATAGAGCTCCTATGCAAATAACTACCACTTCTACCAAACCCTTTGAACGCCTTAGCATGGATCTCGTAGGCCCTCTGCCAGATGCGGGGTTAAAACAATTAAAATTCATACTCACTATGCAAGATGACCTTACTAAATTCTCATTTGCCTATCCTATCGCTAATGCTACTTCAGAAGATACATGCGAGTGCCTAATACATTTTATTTCTCTATTCGGCATCCCTAAAACTATCCTAACCGACCAAGGTACCAACTTTACCGCAGAGATGTTCAAGAGAACCTGCGAATTTCTCAAAATCAAACAAATATGGTCATCCCCGTATCATCCTCAAACTCAAGGCGCCTTAGAGCGTAGTCATTCTACCCTTAAAGAGTACCTCAAATCCTACGTCAATGAGAACCATACCGATAGGCACAAATTCGTCTTCACGGCAATGTTAGGCCTCTGTTCATGCGTCAACCAATTTTACCCCTTACAAACTCCTATTCGGCCACAAAGCCTTCATCCCTGACTACGTCCAGAACTAACATACCCCGAATATGTAAAATTCCTACATCATCAGACAAAGCTCTCGAAAATATTCAAAAGTCGAAAACAGCGGCGATAGCCTAGTGGTGTACGTAACGGACTGCCGAGACGATGGTCTCAGGTTCGATCCCCAGTTACCCCGGGCACACATCTATGACTTTTCGAAGTTATGTGTGTATTAAAAATATTAATTATCGCTCGCTTAACAATGTGCCCGGTAGATGGCAATAGGCTCGCCCCCTATTACATTGGGACCGAAACATATCTGGCGAAGTGTGGGTGTGTAATACACCTCTGCCTACCCCTTCGGGGATAAAAGGCGTGAAGATATGTTATGTTATGTGTCGAAAGAAAGATCCAAGGAATATTATGACAATCACTCACGTCCCATTCAATATAAAGTAGGCAATTACGTTTACCTGAAAAATCATATAAGACTGCGCAAAGCCCTATCGCCAGTGTGGAAAGGCCCTTACAAAGTCGTGAAGATAAACGGCAAAAATACACTAACCCTTCTAATTAACCGTAGGCACGTCACCCATCACTATGATGAGGTGAAACTCGCTTCTAGATCTAGTACTGAAGATTAGTTAACTATATCATTATTCTATTCTCTTACAGCAACCCTTCAACGGGTCAAGAATTCGTCGAACCCCTGACAAACAGTTCAGGAATATATTTCGACCCCTTAGGATCGTTAAATTTAGTTGATAGTTACCTTTGCGTAGTTATACCAGTAGACATATCTTACACATATAGATAATTTATACTATATTCTCAACATTTCTAAATCACTTTGTGAAAATGATAATGCATTAGATAACGTAGAATGTTTCAATCTCTTTCAACCCCTAATTACTCGCTTTGAAGACCTATATCGTAACACTGAATCTATCCTTTACCATGTCCCTCATCAATCTCGGAGAGGCGCACCCCTATCTATCATAGGATCTATTTCGAAAAAGTTATTCGAAACCATGGATGAAGATGACGCTATCCGGTATAATAATGCCATCCAAGAAGTTGAGTCCGATCAAAAGAAACTAGCGTCATTAGTAGAACAGAATATCCTCATTACTACCTCAACCCTCAAAGCCTTTAACGAAACCATTTACACTGTAAATCATAACGAGCATGAATTAAATGTCGACATCGACGGTCTTAACCAAGACATTAAAAATCTAACTTATATCGCCAGAGAATTAGGAATAAGATCACGTATCCTAGAATTAATTTCCATGATAGAGAAAAGTCTCTTAATACTATCCTTCAAAGTCGAAGATATTGTAAGCTCAATAATGTTTAGTAAATCAAATACAATTTACCCTTCTATTCTAACGCCTAAAGAAGTCTATACCGAGTTGATTAATAATTATAGATTCATACCAAATTCTAAACGCCTTCCAGTCCTTCTAAGCCTAAGTAATATACAAACAATTATAAATTTGTCTTCTATATCTTGTTATGAAAACGAAAACAAAATAGTTTTCGTCTTAGACATTCCATTAGTCCATCCCACTAATTTCCACTTGAACCATAATTTACCCGGTCCAGTACCCTATGAACCTCGTAACCCTGTATCTTATACTACTATTATTCCTTCTACTAAGTATATAGGTATAAGTAAAGATAAGTCCACTTATTGTAAACTTAATAATCTAAATGTTTGTATAATGATAAACCATGAACATTACCTGTGTAACACTCCTATTCTACTGTCGCAACTCCATCCTGTGAAACAGAGATTATTACTAAAGTACTTACCGAAATTCTTGAATTATGTAATACTAAGTTTTTCACGGGAAATGTAAACATTTGGCAACATTTACAAAACAACAAATGGTTGTTTGTCATGTCCGATAGAAGTAAGCTAAGTATAGAATGTAATACCTCTATTGTAGACCTAGATATAAGTGGTAGCAGATTATTGTACTTACCCCAAGGGTGTGTCGCCTATTGTAAATTCACACGGCTAGTCTCTAAGAATAATATTAATATTATATTAAAACCTATAATCGCTAAATTAAATATCCTTAACGACTCCTGCTGTAATTTCAATAAATATACTAGTATTGTATCCAACTTACCTCCTGTTAACTTGAAAAATGTAAATCTAGATTCCATTGCTTTTGAAAATCCTAAATTACTTAAAGAATTAAACGAATTTATTGAAAAACTGCATATTGTACTCTATGAGAAGTACTATACTTCCACAATCTATGTAATCCTAATTCTAGTCTTAATTTGTACTATTTTCTTAATTTGTAAAACTGATATACTCAGGAAAATTTTAAAATCTCGCGAAAATCCTATCCCTGAACCCGAAAATGATGAAGTTGAACTTCCCACTATAACATCACCTACTCTTCGTATTCGCAACTCGTAATCCTATTTCTTTCCTTTCCCTTAAACTTCATTTTTACCGTGAAGTTTACTCTAAATCTGTTACTGCTGTTACAAACGCCTCTTGAACCCTAAATTGCTAGCACAGTTGCCTATCCATACTACTCATCACAAATCCCTACCAATGCCTAAATCTCCGTGTCAGCACTTTTGCCTTCCTTATTCTTTCAGTCCCTTTCAACCTCAGTCTGCATCAATCATCTAACGCGAACAGTTCTACTATATCCTTAGTGTGCCAGTCTCAGTAATTTCTAAATCTTTGTACCAGTGCTAAGTTCTATTCCTAAATCTAGTAAATACCATATCTAATATTACGTGTGTGTACCGTGTTCCAATAAATAATTTCAGCTAGTTCAAATATTTTTTTTTAAAAAGACACTTTCCCAGTTCCGCGTAACAGATCGTCGAAATGGTGTCATCAAGGCGTTTTCTACGGGGACCCGGCAGACAGAAGACTGTGCTTCAACAGAAATGTACCGTTCACTTCGCTAAATACACCGAATGGATCAACCAATTTATTGAAATTCATAAATATTTATCGTAAATGTGTGAGTTTTATTTTTACACATTCGAATTTAGTAGGTGTAAACGGTGAAAAGTCAAACTTAACCGTTGCTGTACGATTTTAATACTTATTCCCCATGCTATAAGAACTATGGAATGGTCAAAGTGTCTAGCTTAACGTGAAGCCGTGTGTAGAAAACAAGATGAATGTGCTTCTTTGTGTGTTACTTGATTGAATATTTATAAAGTCGAGCCTTGATTATTTCAGCATTAATGAGTATTTCAAGTACTATTCTCGCGGAGAAAATCGAGTTGAGGTACGTAACTACATACACTGCTGCGTTTCGTTCTCTCTCATTCCGCTCCTCCTCTACCACCTGAACATTAATAAAGCTTATCAGAGAGTAGCCACGTCCTGAACCCGTACGATAGAAAAAATAGATTTCATAATTATGTATTTGAATTACAGGAGTGCCACAGTATTTCAATTCTCCTAATAGAATGACACAAATTCCTTCCTTCTTTTGTTTTCAATTTAGCAGCTGTACTTTTTTTGGTGGAGTATGAGCTATATCTGCCAATCTTCGGCCAGTATCTTGACTTTCTTAAAATCTTTGGTTTTTACTTGATCTGGGTTATTCCATCCCTCCTGAGTCGATTTCTTCCTCTCTTTGTTTCTATTTTGACCAGTTGGCGCAGCGGGAGTGTAAGCGACTGCTACGCCGATGGTCGCGGGTTCGATTCCCGCTCAAGTCAAACATTTTTGTGCATGAACATGGATGTTTGTCTTTTTCTGGGTGTTTCTACGTATAATATGTTAAAAAAAAAGTTCGTTCGTTCACAAAAAAGTATATATGTATGTTTATCCATTATCTAGTACCCATAACACAATCTCTGCTTAGCTTGGGACTAGATGGTGATGTGTGTATGTGGTAGAATATTAGATATATTATTATTATATTTTGCCTTCTACTAAGGCGAGAAAACAGCCTCCCCTTTTTCCTTTCCACTGTCGCCCAAATGCTTAGGTTTTCTTGGACTAGATTCAATACATCTAAGATCACATTGTGGAATGCAAATAAAGATTACTGAATTACTTCCGCGTTGGTCTTTTTTTCTGTCCAGCTGATTCTTTCCATTCGCTTCCAGCACTTCATTTCGAACACCTTGAGTCTTTCCCGGTCTTACTGAGTCAGCGTCCACGTTTCGCTTCCGTACAGAGCAATACTCCAGAATCCAGATATATGCTTTAATGCCAACATATGCTCTAAATCTTACGCTTCTTTCAGCATCATTTATTTGAAACGTTTATCTGAAAAACCTAATGTTGCCAAACACAGTCAAATAAGCCCAAGTTTACTAAGTAATCAAATATATCGCAATGGTATACAATACACTTGTTATTAATATCTGGCTATAGTCCAAACGTGTGAAGGGGGTGTTTTACATCATAATGGCGGGTTCAAGCCGACGCTTATAGGATACTGTGGTTTATGTAGCTCTCATTAAACCACAGATTATCGCAAACTGATCTATGTTTATCGTTATCCGCGAATTATATAGGTTTGGATTGTTTGTCATGATAACTATGTTACAAGTGGATAAAGAGTATAATAATTACCTACCACATACACACAATACCATGCAGTCCCAAACTGATGCACATGCATGATGAAGTTAATGAATGTCGAGGAAGCAAAAGAGATGTGTTTGAACCGGAGCATTTGGCGTTCTAAAGTCTCTCTACCTACCCCAGTGGAAGACAGGCGTGACGATAGAGAGATATATAGATGAGGAGTGTGGTTTCACGCGGACAGTACCGCGGGAATATTTTAGTCTCTAATAAATTTCAAGGTGAATCCTCCGAAGGAGACATTAACAATAATGACTTATGCAACATAATACAATATGATCACCGTGTCCAATCCATTACTACGATAATTTCGACGCGCCTCGCATTGTTTCATAGTAATTGGTTGCAAGTGCGTGACAAAGAAAATATAGCGTGACTTGAGTTGTTGTTTTGAATAGATTAGCGAAGTAAAGCAACGTTGACTCAGGTCACAATTTGGATAGTTGACCGCTTGTTGACATCAGACGACTAATTTTCGTATTCTATATGACATTGGGACTATATTTTGAACAAAATGAGATTAGATTTAGATTTCAGTTGATCCTGGTACTTGTCGCAATGTGGCAATACAAGAATACTTAGGACAAGGTCTTAAGGCGCTGTTATACCTCAGAAGCCGTGAAACACCTAATTTTTCGTCGCGCATCTAGCCATAACGGTACATATTACAAACTAGCAAAAATTAGAGCTTAAAGTCAAAAGTCTGAACAAAAGACTTTTGAAAGAATTTTTCATGTACGTAAAATAGAATCACGGTAAAAAAATCACAAAATCGAGGCAGAAAATAATCTTTCGTATCACTGTTTGCAATATTTTGATCGTAAGCTGTCATATTTTTTTTGATAATATTGTAGGAAATCTAATGAACTAAAGAATTACCCTATTTATTTTCATATTATACGTGTATATTTTGTAAAATTAAATAAAATCTGCCAAACGTCTATGATTTTGACGCTCGGTAGATCCCATCAATATTAAACGCTTCAGCAATTTAAACCTTATTAGCATAAGCGGTGTACTGAGTGTCAGTTGCTAGTTTACGCCCCGCCCAGACCTCATCATTCGGCTATGAGCCCTGTGAGAGATAGGTCATGTCGCTTGCGTCTCCGCTGCACGAAATTTTACGTAAACCTGTTTGTTATTATAATACGCCAATTTGAGTTCGTTATTTCATGTTTTATGTTATAGACTGAATACTTTGAATCAAATAGGCTTTTCATGTAACTATGGGCACATATAATTAGGACCTAAGTTTATACTCTTGTTGCGTTTAATGTGTTATTGTTTCTGTGCTTATAAATATATAATTAGAAGAATAAAATATGGACAATTAGAGAAATGGAGTTCTACGAAGGATTTGTACAAGAAAGCGTCGTAATAAAATAGATATTCATCCATGGCCAAGTGATTATGAAATATGTAACATTTTTACACAAATTATTTTCATAAGAGTCGTTTATGACTAACTATGTTACTTATATATTATCGATTATGCATAATATAATTATATAAATTATTCTCACAATACATAGCTGCCACAGTTTTCAATTTTTGAAAGAGTAATAACATAAAATCGAATCATTTTATGTACCTATATTTCAAATTCATTAGCTAGTCAGAGCGCCTGGAGCGCTAAGATGCGGCCACGGCGAACAATAATGATGACAGCGCTAATATGGCGCTCCGCAATCCGCACACAAGCGGTAACGAATGTTGTATTATTGTGTTTTGAACATAAACCTTTTTAGGTACATCGGGTAAAACTTTGATTATTCATAAACTATTAGGTATGTCTCAGTACATCTAATATCTTTTTAATTTCTAAAATCAATCATTTATAAGTAAGAAGGTGACTTCTCTGTTTGCTATAACACAAGATATAGTATTTTTTTAATAATAAAGTACGTAACTAATTATCATTATTGTAATTACAGTGAAGTTAAAGATAACAGTTCTGCAACGTCTTACACACATTTGACTTTAGTCATTCCTAACACGATCTGTTCAAGAGCTAGCCAAGAAATGCCAAACAATTTTTTTAACAAATTTGACTCAAATTCCGTAGTGATAAGCAAAAATTACAAGAGGGATAGCAGTGACTGGTTCGAATTGCGCAAGAATATGTTGACAGATTGAAATTTTTGTATAGTGGTAAAAAGAAGAGATAACAGCAGTAAAGCCAACTTAGTAAAAAATATTTTGTACAAATAAAATATTTGCAATGTAAAATCAGTTGCGCATGGAATCTAAAATGAACAACTGGCTTTGCAACAACTGGCGAAGCAAGAAAATGTAACAATCGAGCCTTGTTTATTATTCGATTATTGGTGCCACGCCAGATGGATTAATAGGTCCAAACACGATTGTGGAAATTTAATGTTCTAAAGTTGCCTATAAGAATGGCCTGGAGAATAGTATAAGAGCAAATAAAATACAAATATGGAAACATGATAAAAAAGTGAACTGACTAGTCTAAACAAATGTTGTAATTGTTATTACCAAATTCAGGGGCAACGCCACGTTACACGCAAACAAAAGTGTTTATTTGCTGTGTGGAGTGGTGAAAGTATACCAATAAAAATAGAAATTATAGAGAGATGACGTTTTCTGGGAGAAGCTTGTGGCGTTTTATATGAATTGGCAGTTGCCTGAAATTGTTGATTCTCGTCAAGCTCAAGGGATGGCATTGCGAGATCACGGAGAGGAAAATGTTTCATCAGTGCTTGAAATTTCTACAATACCAAGCCGTAAAAGGAAAGTAAATGAAACTGTGCCTCGTGAACAACAGCAAATAATAAGTCTTATCACCTCACAAACTGCCTTTAACATTCGATGAGAATAAAGAAAACCTGCCGGGTTGTAGCAGACAGCTAACTTTTGATGAGCTGTAAACTCTGTATTTCGTTAATAAATTATAAATGAATATAAATAAATATCTTTTAATATTTATTTTCTTTGAAACAACACATATTTCAAGCGAAAGAATTTTTTTATATTTTTCCATACAAACATGTATGACGAGAGCTAACGAAAAAGCAGTAACTCAAATTCTAATTCTATAATTTTCTAAGCGACATAGCAGTATCTCATGAATAAGGTATATCCACATATATTTTTGATGTTTCATCTATTTTGAAAAATAATAATGGGTTGGGTTTCGAAACGAGTCACCTGAATTTGAGGGTATTGGTAGTGTAGGGGTTTAAGGTAGTTCGTTTTAATCCCCTAAAAGTAATTTTGGCTGCCAGAGTTTCGTCTAAATATTTTTAAACAATTTCCTAAAGAACAATGCCCATTTCTGGCCCAGTTTAGAACTCATGAACAGCACAATAAAGTTTCAGTTAGTTGTTGAATAATCCTTTTTATTTATAACTTAATTTATAGGCATTACCAAAGGTGTGCCGAGAAACTAATTCAATAAATAGGTTTAAAAAGATGTGTTAACGTCTAAATAGCCAACACGTAACGTAGTAGATCAGAAATTGCCAGTAAAGAAATCATAATATTAAATTGATTATCACTTCTTCTTTATAGATTTTACGTTTTCTCTACTCAAAATGATTTGGGTTAATAGCAAATCTCTACTTGGTCCTTACACATTTAAAATAATTATGTGTATTTTTAAGGTATATATGGGAATAACTACAAATAAGTTCGATTTTGAACCAAATATATATAGATAACCTAAGTCCGAAATCCATATCGATTAATCAATATTATTTAAAACTGTAAAATGGCAACACTATTTTGACTCATAAGTAAATGTCAATAATGTCATATTCAGTTTATTTTGTTTGTTACCTAAGTATTTGTTTTGCTCGTGCACCTTGTGAATGCTTTTTATGTTTTTCTTTTACGATCTTTTACGACTTCTGGCTATTTCTTTCGGATTTCTACCCTTACCAAATGATTAACTCATTCCTTTCTACGCAAAACTAGGAAATACTTTAACTATCCTAATAAAAGTGGGTACACACCTAATGTTTTGTGAGCATATAAAAGTACTTCTTGTAATAAATCTATGAATGTGATGGACCTCTAATCAATCTCAAAATTCTAGTTTAACACTCTTTTATCGAATGTAATAACAACTACTACGATTTTTTACTGTCCACATCTGGGCCGGCGTCTCTAAGAAAAATGGGCATTGTTCTTTCATAAATACTTCGGCAATTATGCAAAACGGAACATAGTTTTTATACTTTAGTACAGTTTTACAAATGTAATTTTTAGATGTTATGTGAAAAACGTGAAACGAAATGCAAAACTGCCATCTTGGAATGATCATATTGACAGCTAATGTCAAATTTGTGCGTCATTGCTTTCGAGTGCCTTAGGTTAGGTGCGACTGTAATAAGTAAATAAATAGGTTATGTTAGGTTTTCTTTTGACCCTTAGTCCGAAAATAGGAGCCCTTCGCAGGGCCCCGACAACCTTAGTTTATTAAACTAGTGTGATGAATGTGGAAGTTGGCAGTGCCATACACACCGATGTTTGGAGATTTTTTTTTTCAGAGGAAACCAAGTATTTCCGGCAAGTGAAAATGGTGAGGGGGGTATCAAGACCTCCCCTGCTCCCTCTCCAATCACTCACAACCCATAAAAACGGCGACGTATTTCGAAACCTTTGCCATAATAATTATACCTATAATAACAATAAACATCCATAAATAAATAAAAGAAATCACATTTTACTAAACTTCAATTATCTCGTAACTCGCTTTAGTTGAGATACGGCTTTTGCGCTTAGTAGAGCAGTATTGTGTTTTTAGGGTACCGTAGCCAAAAATTGTAAAAACGGAACCCTTATAGATTCGCAATGTCTGTGTGTCTGTCCGCCCGTATGTCACAGCCAATTTATTGCAAAACAGATTTGAAAACTGGCAGGAATGGAATTAGATGTAGGTATTATATGAACTGCTTCACTATTTTTATACAAAAACAAAACAAACATAATAATGGCCTCTCCATACATGGAACTGACTTAATTATTTTTATCATCTTACGGCACGTAGGTATTTACCTACTTTCGTCAACATTTAATACCTATAACGACTAATATATACCAGTTTTGCTCATGGCTGCACTGAGAACAAAAATTGCGCTATGCCTATATTGTACAAACAGATTGATGTATGTAATATAAATTTTAATATCAGTATCTCAATTCAATATGCTAAAACGTTTTGCTTGCGATTTTGAAATATTGGAATACGGATGTCGCCAGAATACGGCCGCACGCGACGAGAATGAAGGGGGGCGCCCTGCAGTAGACGGAGCTAAGCTCCCTTCACCTCCCCTGCTTCACCCCCTCATTTACCAAAACAGTCGCTTAGGACAGCGCCTTAATGCGCCCCATAAACCAGACATAAGAGTTGGCCTCACACTCCTTTTACAGACTTGCGCAGTCCACTGCTAGACTTAAGCTTCTCAGCTGCATAGTAGTATTATCAGTTTGAGATATTATTAGCTTCATGTATTTGCCTTAGTCGCCTCTTATGTACCAGTGAGTCTTCCTCTCGACATTTTCAAAGTGTGAAAATCAAATTCGACCTATTGAATCTCATTAAAAATTGAATTTTATTCACATATTTGGCCCGAAATTTATTTAATTCCTATTTTTATTTTTAAACAACACAGGCTGTCTCGTGTCCCGGGATTTTGAAAATATCGAGACTTTGCAAACCCTAGTAGTAACACTGTATTCTTACTGCTGGTCCCAATATATTATTATGATGTATCAGTGGGTTTGGAGATTAGAGATAGATTTCGAGATACACTTATTTTGTACATACATACATACATAGACTCACGCCTGTTTCTTGGAGGGTTAGGCAGAGACTACGGAACGCCATTTGCAACGATCGTGACATACCTCACTTGCTTCATTAATTCCAATCAAGTTTCTCATGCATGCTCTTCTGTTTAGGGTACTTCTGACCTGTCCTTTTTTTAGGATGTCTCCGATCTGGTCAGCGAACGTCCACCTAGGTCTTCCCCTTTGTCCTGTCCCATTTACACTTACCTTATATAATATCTTCTTTGTCAGTCTTTCGTCATCCATTTTCTCCATGTGCCCAAACCATCTTAACATGCCTTTCTCGATGCTTGTCACTACATCTTCTTTTACCCCACTACACTCTCTTATCACACAACTCTTTACTCTGTCGGTTAAAGATATACCACACGTACTTACATATTTGACATATTTTGTATGGCGTTTTTATCCAAAATGTATTTCGAATCTCTAAATCCATGGATGGGTCGTGTATTGTATCCGGCGGTTAATCCGTCACCACTCGAAAGATGTTAAGTTTTAGACAAATCTGCATTTCAAGTAAACAGCATCCAAATTTTATTGAATCATCATCATCATCAGCCCTGTATAATAAACTGTCCCACTGCTGAGCTCGGGACTCTTCTCACTATCAGAAGGGTAAGGCCATAGTCCACCTCGCTGGCCTAGTGCGGGTTGGCAGACTTCACATATCTTTCTAGAACATTATGGAGAACTCTCAGACATGCAGGTTTCCTCACGATGTTTTCCTTCACCGTTTAGCAAGCGATAATAAGCAATTTTAATTAATAAAGTTAGAAATTAATTAAAACATGCTTGTAAGTTTGCTTCAGTTGGTAAATACAAGTGGTGTTTACTACCGTTTGTTTGTTGCGCCCGCATCCTGTTTTATGAACTCAGCTTTCATAAGCACAAGTATTTGTACAGCATAGCTAACTGTTTTATGCCAAGTGCATGTAATGAGCTGATGTTATGTATATAAAGTGGTTGGAGGATTTTGTTGTCAAGGCATTTGAGATATAATTTATTTTAAGAAAATACAACATTTGGCTTGGCCTAAATCCTTTATCGTGTGGAACTGTACAAATATTCGAAACTTAAAAGAACATTTTTAGAGCACACGAAGTATTGTTAACTGTGGACATCAAACCAACAACACATTGAGTAAGTATTCTCCTCACATCCAGTCAAAAACGAATACATAATGGACTTTTTGAAATAAATGACGTTTCCACAAAGTTTATAAGGATGAAAGTCTCTATGTAAATATCTAAGCTCTATGAGCTTAGATATTTACATAGAGTCGCACTTCTTATGGGTGCTCTGAAGACAAACTTTCTGTGACCCGAATTGCCGCTTGGCGACGTGTCAGTCGCGCTGTGACAGCTGTCTCTACTCTACGAGAGCAAGAGAGACAAACGTTCCTCCTGTGTATTTTACTGCAGGAGCAAGAACGACGCCAGTGCCGCCAACGGCGCCAACTACGAACTAAACTGGAGACAGTCTCAACTTGGAATCGGCACACGAAATCTTTAAGAACTGCGCTTCTATGTAAATCTGTATTCATGAATGAAAGACAATATTCTGGATAGAGCCTGGACTATTATCGGACAACTGCAACTACTGAAAAATACCTTTTCATAAAACCATACATGGGTTCATGTTGTAGATAAATTATACCCAGACTCGGAAGATTTGGTTTGTGTCAGAATCTAAATTACAGTTGTAGCTAAGTTCTAAGTCACTAAACTATACTTTACGAGACCCTCAGGCCTAGAGTGCATAGAACAAGTTGTGTGACAAACATCCAGACAAAAACTGAATGACTTAATTATTCCTATAGATAGGTAATTGAGAGATATCACGATGAAGCGACTTAATTATAAATGTCTTCTTAGAAACATGATTAAACTAGTAAATTAGCATAGTTTAACCTCGAGATTTTATCCTCTATCGGCCGGTTTTAATATGCAATCTATCCATGGACTTCGAGATTTGAGATAGGTACACATAGTTTGACATATTTTTACTAGCTGTTTCCCGCGGTTTCACCCGCGTCCTGAGGGAAGTACTTCGCGTACACGGTTAATTTATAGCCTAAGTTACACATCGGTTCCCTAAAGTTGACCACAAATGGCGGCCGTCGCGCATATGTAGGTACATTCGTGCATCAATGGCGTGGCTCCGTTCTTGACGCATCCCGCCCGCGCCTCACCCCGCACCTCCGCGAGGACATAAAAACCGATTTCCGCGCAGTGGTTATCTTTCCTGAACAGCCAGTGAACGTCCCGTCAAAAACGGTCCAGCCGTTCCAGAGATTAGCGAAAACAAACAGACAGACAGACAAAAATTAAAAAAAAATTACAGTTTGGTAAGTATATTATGTTCCGTGTTTACATCCATATGCATTTAGAAAACAGCGGTTATTTTAATATAACAAACAGACACTCCAATTTTATTTATATGTATAGATGTATAGATGAATTTAATGTAAAATGTGTACTTATCTCAAATCTCCAAATCCATGGATAGATCGGATATTGAATTCAGCGGTAAGAGATGAGTCGTTCCGAAATTCTTCTAAAATGTGGAGCTTAGTATGTGCTCAGTTACTTCATTTATCAACTCGATTCGATCGTTGTTCTGCGCACTGATTGATTCACTCCGATTTGACCATGTTTTTTTTATCAACTTCTGCACTTGAAATTATCCTGTGTCGTGGCAAACTTTACAAGCATTCAATCAACGGACACAAAGACCAAGACACTAAACATCAATTCGTAAATTATACTGTGTTGTCTCGTGCGGGAATCGAACCCACAAGACTCTGCGCAGTTGTAAACGGCGAGGCGACAACTTAAAACGCTACCACATACGTGCAACATATGAATAACATCTAAATCGTCTTCCTATTACTTATTCTGGACATGCCATGACATAGCAGGAGTGTAACCGATTGCCATGCAAGAAGGGCAGGCGTTCGATGCTCACATGCATCTTTCTCTTGGTCTGGGTGTTTATATATTTATTATATGTTTGTATTTACAAAAAAATGTAAACATAAATATAATTATGTATGTTTTTCACAAATATACAGTTCTTGTTACCATAATACAAGTTTTGTTTATTTTGGTAGGATAAGACGTGGATATGTAGTAGAATATTATCTTGTTAAGGATATAGTGACTCTACACCAATTTCCTCCTCGGAAATCGTCTTACCATAAATATTCTATGGAACACAACACTTCTTAATCTTCCGCAGTATAGTACGTGATTGCTCGCGCATATATCCATTTTTATTATCACATCATTAATATGCAATGGGGTAAGCAGATCGACATGTTTGAAATATGGCGGATAAGACGATTGGAGAATACCAACGCGCTTAACGACCACGCTTTATTTGTACATAGAAGGGGTAGACGGGCGACTAAACGCAACTTTTAGTCGTATTTAGATGTAAGTGAAGGGTGTAGTTATATAAACTAAAAGAGGCAAGCTAAAAGACACGAAACCATTGATGTGCGAAGTAAAACACGCTTGGCAGCGTATAATTTATGGATGAGCAACCGGCAATTGTGGATTCAGGATTCTTTTTGCGAGGAAGAGGGGTTGTTTTGAGTTGAAAAGGCTTTAAATGTGGTGATATAAGGTTTTACCTAGCCCCCCACCCTTTCCCCCTGTGGGATCTTCACCTTCTCGTGGTGGGGGGCTCAGTAACCGTGGCTTGTACACCCGAGGTGAAGCTAAGAGAGATCCCGGGAGGAGACGCTTCGCGTGGGCTTGCGCAGGATGCGTCCGAAGGTGCGGGTGCGGGGTCAGTTCTGTGTGTCCCTCGCAGTCGGGCGTTGTCGCGGGAGGAGAGGCGTGTCGGTGTTGCGTTGCCGCGCGCCCTATCTCCCGCGACCAAATGGGGGCGCATCATTGTTGCGTCGCGGTGGGGTCGCAGAGGCAGAGGAGATGCGGTGTTGCCAGGTTGCCGTCCTCCCTATCCTCTGCGGCCGCTAGGTGTTTTGGCGGCGGAGCCCAACACCTTCATCCATCGGCAAGGGGGTTTTGTTCGGGACCCGCCTGACCATCTGGCGGGCCAATACACGTCGGGGATAGCGACGAATGCATCGGCGATACCCGACCCTCCGATAAACGGGTACATGAGTAACACGGGTTGGTTTTTAGCCTATAAGAGTCTGACAGTCCCCTTCGCCCTTCCCCCAGGGCGGACGGACTCCATAAGGATTTTCCAACCCGACACCAAAAAAAAAAAGAAATTTATCTAGGGAAACACCAAAGTCATTCTTTGGCAGAAAATAGAGGATTCTGGGAGGAAGGCATGAATGTGGTCTTGAAGTTTTTAGCCTGACGAGCCGTTCCTACGGACTGGCCTTATAATGCCATGTACCTCCATGTCAAACCTATTAGTCCTGGCGGTAATGACAATTTTCGTGGGCAGTCAATACAATCAAATATCCTGATATAGGTCTGAACGAAATAATTTCGCTATCTCTCTGGATTTTGGTAGCTCCTGAGGATTGCGGTGGTCAGATGATCGATGCCCTGTTAAATAGCTGATCATCATTATTAGCTTTCCCTAGTTCAATGCTGGATGTTTCTCTCCTATAACACGACGGCTTTCGGGTTCTTTGTGTCACGCCACTGCTAGCCTCTTTGCATAATTCGTCAATCCACATAGCTGGGGGCGTCCAACGCTGCGAATTTTGCGGAGATTGCCGGATGTGATTTCAACTGCAGAACACGTCTACTCCGACGGTGTACATTTATGCGAAAAGGTGATCAGGCAATGACGCTCCAGCTTGCTAATTCTTTGAGCTTTAACGATCACTTTCGTTCTCTGTCAAATCGCTTTGATTCGGATTCGATCCTTCAAAGGAACTCCGAGCATAGTCTAATAAAAGCTTATATCCATATAAACTGTCCCACATGGGCACAGGGTATGAGAAGGGATTTTGATTTGATTTGATTTGATTTGAAGGGTATAAAATGCTTTTAAATTAGATTATAATATACTACTTACCGCAGTACCAAAAGTAACTGGTTCGTAATTATAATTTTAGTGAGTAAACTTCATTTATTCGAATTACGCCGTTAATTTAAATCAATCAAACTTTTAATTTCACTTGAAAAGTTTGTCCTGACGAGCCTCTGACGTACCTGAAACTAAATTTAACGACCAATTAGAAACTTGAACCAATAGTAAAAAGCTTCTAGGTCTACAAGAAAGAGAAAACATGTAAATAAACCATAATAAGAAAGATAGACACAGTGACATGGACAAAGCATCCCTTTGAAACGGTCAAATAAATATGACAGGAAATGTGACAAAGAGAATCCGTTAAATTGGCGAATGTGTCTCTTGCTAAAATTCGTAAGAAATTTCGTTCTTAGAGTCAAGAAGAAACGACATACCCGTTTAAATCTATAGCTGTCACCCTTCCTTAAGACATAGAGGATTTGCATTGGCAGACTTCAGAATCCAAAAGTATAAACCGCTATACTGGTTGTAATTCGTTTGACTGTAATATTTTAATATAGATGACATCATAATTTGCGTTAAAAGCTTGAAAAAGTAAGATTAAATTAAAATTACAGTACCTTCAGATGGTTTTAAAACACCACTTCTTCTCAAAACTGCCAACGTCAATCCACACTTTATAAATTAAATTGTATCTGTGTAATCAGAAAAAGGAGCAAGTAAATATTAATAAAAGATCTTCAATGTAAATTAATGTAGGCTTTCCTTTTATGAGAACAATCAATTTTCCTCTTACCGCCAACGCGGACAAAAATAGTCTATTTCTTAAACAACATACATACATACATAGACTCACGCCTGTTTCCCGGAGGGGTAAGCAGAGACTACGGAACGCCATTTGCAACGATCCTGACATACCTCACTTGCTTCACTCACTCCCATCAAGTTTCTCATGCATGCTCTTCTGTTAAGGGTACTTCTGACTTGTCCTTTTTTCAGGATGTCTCCAATCTGGTCAGAGAACGTTCTCCTAGGTCTTCCCCTTTGTCCTGTCCCATTCACACTAGCCTGATATATCTTCTTTGTCAGTCTATCGTCATCCATCCTCTCCATGTGCCCAAACCATCTTAACATGCCTTTCTCAATGCTTGTCACTACATCTTCTTTTACCCCACACCACTCTCGTATCACACAATTCTTTACTCCGTCGGTCAAAGACACACCACACATACTTCTCAGTGCTCTCATTTCTACAGCATTTATTCTACTTTCAAATCTCTTCTGCCATACCCAACTTTCACTACCATACATAAGGGTAGGCACTAACACACCTCTATGTACAGCCAAACGTGCCTTTTTGGACACGTTTTGACTGTTCATAAACGCCTTCAGAGCTCCATTCACACAATTACCTGCATTAACTCTCCTTTCAATAACTGCTTCATTCTTACCATCTCTTGTAAACAACGTACCTAAGTAAACAAACTCATTCACTTGTTCCACTCGCTGTCCATCGATCAAAACATTACAAGCCGTAACGCATTCCTCCTTTTCAAAAACCATAACTTTCGTTTTACTTACATTCACTTTCATTCCTTTCCTTTCTAACGCACGATGCATGGTTGTTACCATCTTCTGCAACTCCTCCGTTGAAGATGCAAGTATAACCTGATCATCAGCATAAGGGAGGCATTTGACGAGTAACCCATTCATTCTTAATCCGCAGTCACTATGTTTTAAATCTTGCAAACAACTGTCCATGAAGAGGTTAAACAGCCACGGCGACGCTACACATCCCTGTCTAACACCTTTATCGATGGTAAACCAGTCAGTGTTTGCCCCGTTTATCCTCACACAAGCTCTAGAATCCTCATAAAGGGATTTCAGAGCTCGAATGAGGCTGCTGTCCACCCCATTCATTGACAGCACAGACCACATTTCATTCCTCACCACTTTATCGTAAGCCTTTTCCAAATCCACGAATGCGCAATAGACCTTTTGACCTTTAGCCAAAAATTTTCCGGCTATGCTTCGCAAGGAAAAAACCTGATCCGTGCATCCCATACCCTTTCGGAATCCCGCTTGTCCATCCCATATTTTCTTGTCGGTCACTTCCATAACTCTTTCAATAAGTACCTTTGCATACAATTTGCCAACAATGCTGAGAAGGCTAATGCCTCTATAGTTTTTGCAGTCTTGTTGCGAGCCTTTTCCTTTATAAAGAGGCACAACTACAGCTGTGGTCCAGTCATTAGGTACTCGGCCGGTGTTCCAACACAAGTTATATAACCGCTGCAACTGACCAACTATGATGCCCTGTCCAGCCTTCAGCATTTCGACTGTAACCCTATCATATCCTGCAGCCTTACCTACTTTCATACTTCCCAGTGCCTTCACAATCTCATCCACGCCAATAACGCTTTCATCATTGCTATCATTACAATTCACTTCAGCTATCGGTGTCTCTATCGCCGTTCTTTCGAATAAACTTTCAAAATACTCTTTCCATCTCTTCAGCACGCACAATTCACCATTTACTATACTTCCATTCTCGTCTCTGATGGATGTGTGTTCTAAGGATTGAGTTCTTTCTCGAACTGCACGAACAGATTTCCAGAAAAACTTAATGTTCCTCTGGAAATCGTCAGATAATCTGCTATCAAACTCATCTTTCTTTTCCTCTTTTTTCCTTTTAACCATTTCTTTCACTATTCTTTTTGACCTAACAAACTCCTTTTTTGCTTCATCTATGTCTACACTCGTTGCTTTTCCCATTCTTTCATTTGCTCTGGCAGCCAACCAATCTGACCAAGCTTTCTTCTTCTCTGACACTGCTGATTGTACATCCTTGTCCCACCATGTATTCTTAACCTTTCGTATTTTCCTTCTCTTGATCATACCACATACTTCAGACGCTACACGTACTACCTCTTCTTTAAAGGCCTGCCATAATTCTTCCATATCATTTATGCCATCGAATCTCTCAAATCTTGCTATCAATCTTCGTTTATACTCTTCTTTCACATCTTTCTCTTGTAGATTTTCAACTTTTATTCTTTCCAAGACCCTATTTTCATTATGCTCTCGGTGTCGCCATCCTTTAAAGAGCCCATTTATCCGGCTCAACACCAAGAAGTGGTCTGTGTGGATGCCGATCCCTCGATATACTCTTGTATCCAACACATTCTTTCTCAATCGTTCATCTACTATCACAAAATCAATCATACTTCTTCTAACATTTTTCGCCTCTCGCGTATACATATGTATCCTTTTATGATCAAACATGGTGTTTGTCACACAAAGGCTCCACTACAAACAAATCTCAAGCAGTGCTTTTCCATTTTCGTTCACACTCTCATCACCAAATGCACCTAACACCCTTTCAAATCCATCTCGCTTTACTCCCACCCATCCATTGAAATCCCCTAACAAGATCAATCTTTCATTATCCTTGCAGTTCCTCAAAATCTCTCTTAAACTCTCCCAAAACTCCTGCCTTTCGATTTGCTCATGTTGTGACGTACCCGTAACTATATTGACCGGGGCGTACACCCCCACAATAAAGAGACGAGTAAGTCCTACTTTCATTCTCATCCACAGTAGCCTAGCATTTACACATTCAAACTCTTTTACGCACTCATTCATTCGCGCAGACAGTACTACACCAACTCCCTTACAGGCTCTGGTGGTACTATCTACCCCAGACCAATACGCCGTATATGCACCATGCTTGGTGGTGTCACACCCTTTTCTTTTTTTTTCATTCACACAAAGAACATCAATCTTTCTATCATCCATCATCTGACATACTTCATCCAATTTGCCGTTCATTCCTCCACCAACATTCAATGTCGCAAACCTGCTTTCCGTAGGCCGCTTTTCGCCCTCGCGGGAAACGAGACGTGACGGGTTGCGAACCGCGTCGCCGCCGTATGGAGAAGAATAAGTTTTTGTTCTCATAGCGTTCCCACGAGATTTAGGGATCTAGACGGTCCATCCCCGCAGAGCCCTTTATGGGGGTAAGGCGGAATATCAGCTGTGCCCTGTGACCACCAACACAGGCACCCTCCGTTTACGACCAGCTTGCCCTCTGGCCACGAATCCCTCGGCACGGGTCGGTCCACACCTTAGATCGGGGTTTTGTTTCGGGTATGCTCCCTGAAAGTTGGTTTAAATTCGGAGTTTTCCTTCTCCTAGACAGGTTGCCAACCAAGGCTAACGAGGCCCATCTCCCCGAACGTTTGGTTTAATTTCGGAGTTTTCCTTCTCCTAGACAGGTTGCCAACCAAGGCTAACGAGGCCCATCTCCCCGAATATCTTAAACAAGTCTTTTACAATTCTTTGTGATGAATGAAATGTATTTAAATTTCAGCCTCAACAGAATTGGCCGACTATACCACGCTGGCCAAACGGGTTGGTATAGGGTTTGTATCAAGTTTTCCTTCTCTTACAGTGTTGTTCTCTGCATAATATGCTCCCTCTGTCGGCTCTTACGATACCCATGGGATGATATGGGGTGGTGACATTCCGTATTCACCACACGGATAGTAGTCAAACTGCCTTCAACTAAATACGTATATGTTTGTGTATAGCTGAAGGAGCACAAATCTTGAAAAGCTAGACCAAAAGAATGGAGGTTTTACAGGTATTCTTACCAGCTCTATTGTTTATAAGGTGAACTATAAGCATAGCCACAGAATTTGTAGATTCTTGCATTACTGACTGACTGACAGGCAACGTACAGCTAAAACTATTGGGCGCATGGAACTCAAATTTGGCATGTATGTTGTGGACCGTGGGAGTGCACTAAAAATGATTTACCCAAAATTTTCACGGGCGCGGACAGAAAAGTTTAAAAATTAAATTAAAATGTGCGTGTGTAGCTGCGCGCAATATAAAAACACCCAGTCCAAGACAAACAACCATATTCGCACACAAATGATTGACTTGAGCAGGATTCGAAGCCGCGACATTCGGCGTGGCAGTCGTTTACATTCCCGCTACGTCATCGTCGAGTCGAATAATATTTTTTTAAGCAGTATCAATACACACATTACTATTCAATCAGTATCGCGATTAATCGCAACACAAAAATCGCACGTCTGCCTCGTCTACCGACAATAACAGAACAATAGAACAATTTAAAAACCACAATAAGTGACTCAGTCCACAATCACATTTCAGACCACACGGGAACAAAATGTGGCTCAGGTTTCTAACATTTTGTGTACTAGTCTCACTAGTACTAATCGCTGTTCTTAGTACTATATACGGTAGACCGGTTATCAATATATTTTTCAAGAGATGCTGTGATAATGACATTGAAAATGATCATGGAATCTTCGAAAATTTTAATGAGAACTTTCTGAGAGAACGTCTTGTGAGTGATGTGATTTTTTACGATTATGGTAGTGGTTTTGGGGATGATGAAAATGGGACTGTGATTACCAGTAATATTACTATAAGTGACAGTGTTGATTAAATGGTTTTCATGGATAACGTGATAGCGGATGTTATTGGACTTGATGGAGAACATTGTGAAGACTGAATTCTTAGTCCTGAAACGTGGAGAAGAATAGAAACAGAGAAAGTAATAAAAAACCTAATTACAAAGTTTCAAAAAAATCAACGAGAAAAAAGAGTCTTCGCAATTAAAATAATAAAATATAAATAACAAGAAAATGAGAAATGAGAAGAACTTAATAGAAGATCGCAGAATGAACTTAAGTTACAAAGGCATGGATCCAGCTGAGTGGCGTGCTATCAGAGAGGCCTGTATCCAGCAGTGGACTACGTCAGGATGATGATGATGATAAAAAATCATGTGATCATCGGAAAAATAAACAGGAGAAAATATTGGAAGTTCACATCTATTTCCTTATTTCTTAATGAAACTGAAGATTTTGCTAGACCAAGATGATATCATGTCTGCTATAAATTCAATCGACTAATTAAATGTTCGAAGCTAAGCAACGATTGCATCGGCTACCAATTGGATGGGTGAATATGTCGTGGCGTATATCAAAATGTTAGTGTTCTTCAGAGAGAAAAATAAAGGATTAGACTTGGTTTTGAATTATAAAATATAATAATAATAATATAAACGAAAAATATATAAAAATAATCGTTTTGGCTTGGCTTTGTTGGAGGTTGGTCAAATATACTCCTTCCTCTTTCTACTTACTGCGATTAAGTTCGTTGGGGCTTCTAAGCCTCACAACCGAAACCCGGGACTTCACGAATGCTAAAATAGTTTCCTTTAGTCACTATTGGTTACACAGTTGATACAGTAGAGGGAATACTGGAAATGAGAGTAGGACTAGTCCCATTAATAAAGGATTTTCGGAGGCGCTGGATTGCCATCGAGGTTGGAAAGAAATACGGAATAAAAGAACATGAAACCTATTTCCACAGTTCTAGATCTCTTTTTACTTCAGCAGGACAGGCACTTTAAATGAAACGCATATGAACGTAGTCAGACGAAAGCTTGTTGAAATGATTTGTCATGTCTGTTATGTAAGAAAGTCAGTATGTTATGTATTATTGGACAAGTATTACGCAAATATGAATATAATTTATTTAGTACTATGATAAGAAAATTACTGGTTCGTTTATATTGTTATTTACTTTGAGTTATATTTTACATGACTTGTGATTTTTTGTTCTGATGATTGGGAGTAGTACATGTGAGTACGGGTTTGTAAACCAATGGATCACATTCGAGTCGTTAATCGAAGGGGAAATTTCCATATATTTCCTAAATGTTAGTAACGGCCAATAAAGTTAATAGAGACCGCTAGGTGCGCTATTAGAACATGTAGGCAATGAATAGAGATTTACATAGGAGCGCAGTTCTTAAGGCGAGGACATATGTGAATTGGGCGTCATTAGAGGTAAATTAAAACCGTTTTTCTCCGTAATTGTTATAGAAAAAAATCCAAAAAAATATGTCTTAATCTACATCATATAAAGCATTTTTTCTTCGGTACCAAATCCTAAAAAAGCATTTTAAATATCTGAATAAATTAATATGCAAAGTAAACTCTGTTTTTGTAGTTATTACCTTTTTTCTCCTAATCTATCAATCATAAGATTGTTTAAAGTTTAAATTGAATCAGCCTCTTAAATATTAGAACACCAAGGAAACCTTCTGCTTATTTTTGCAAATAACTTTACTTATTATTTTCTAAGGATTTTTTACGTCACCGATACTCGCAAATCGCGCGTGGACAACTAACCAGTAGTATGACCAAGGTCAACGGCGTATATCCACCTCTTAAGGATTTCGTGTGCCGATTCCAAGTGGGGACTGTCTCCAGTTTAGTTCGTAGTTGGCGCCGTTGGCGGCGCTGCGCTGGTGTCGTTCTCCGTCTCTCTCGCAGCTCTTTGATGTAGGTATGGAAAATGTTTCTGTCTAGGGACGCCTGCGCCTAAACCCGGACTAGTGCCTGAAACACGTTCAGTGAGGGTGTATCTCACACAGAACTAATAATTGTCCTCACCACACAAAGGTTTCCTGGATGGGAACCGAATCCGCCATCTTCAGCTTAAGAGTCAGGGTCACTTACCACTTAGCCAACAGTCGCTCTGTGGAAAAGATAATATTCTTTAATATCTGATTAGACTTGTAAGTGGACCCTAGGGTCTAAGGATGCAACCGGAATAATGCTAGAACGATGACAATTTAATATTTGTATCCCAGAGCATTCACTAAGCGCCTTATTCGAGCGTTTATGCATGTTTTTGCAGTAATTGTCACTTACATCATATAAAACTAGAGCTTAAAGCCGCGGATACACCCGCGTTATTTAGAGCAACTGCTCCGTACCCGTGGCTTCTAGCGTGAAGTTATATAGTCTGTAGACTTCCTCGATGATTGGGCTATTCAACACAAAGATAATTATTCAAATCGAAACAAGTAGTAGTGTAGTTCCCGACATTAGCGCTTTCAAACAAACAGACAAACTCTTCAACTATATATTATAAGTATATAGGTAGCAAGCGTTGTAATAGCCTCTCCAACGTCTGCGTCACCAGTTCCTTAAGTGATGCAAGAGCAAAAAATAATACTAAATCAAGCAGTTATCTTTCCACTCAAATTACAAGGGGCCGGGAAATTACTCATAGGCTTTAATCATTAATGCCCTACCTAATGGTGCTGGCTAGCGATAACGGGCAAACTATCACATATATTATTATATACTTATCTTTCAACGCTTTTATTTCATTAATAGCGTGAGACGGAACAGTTCAAAATAGAGTAAATACGAGAAAAATTATAAGGTAAATTACTAGTAAACCGGCATTGGTGATTTCCGCATCAATTCTCTTACAGGATATCGATGTAAAGTAACAGTATCTATACCTACAGCTGTTGCGTTGCATTCGATGTGTGAGTGCCGCAGGCCCATCACCTTTTCTTTCTTCCTCACTCCGTATCTCCTCGTATTCCTTTTCCTATCCTCACGATAGGCAGCGCCTTGGTTGTGTTTGCCCATGGGTCACCACTTACCATCAGTTGGACCACGGGCTCTTCTGTGTACTACTAGAAATAAAATAAATAAGGTAGATAATTTTCATTGTATGGATTTAACTATACGAATGCGATGTGGCACTTTTACGGGTGATAATCATATTAGCCCTTTATTTAAACTTTCCCACTGTTGGGTACGGACGTTTTCTAACTATGTGAAAGTTTAGAAGAAGGGCCACATATATTATCTGGTTGTGTGCGACTTGGTGGAATTTACATGTCTTTCGAGAACATTATGGAGAACTGTCAGACATGCTGTTTTCTCCGCAATGTTTGCATGCACTGTTTACCAAACGATATTAACAAAAATTCGCAATGTCAGTGGTCGCACTGTGAGTTTGTACTTGAGATCCTCGCTCTTAGCAGTCTGTATGTTTGTTCACTAAGCTATACTTACTATAATTATCACTAGTCATACCTTGCGCCTACGGAGGCGCAAGGTATGACTAGTGATGATTATAGTCCAGTGGATAGCTTATTCGACTGCTGATCGGAGATCCCGGGTTCGATTCCCGGGCGGGGCAAAAGTGTTACTGTTTTTTCCGAATTCTCATTAGCAGCAGGAAGTCTGGTGATGTGCCCGATAACGGTAATAGGCTCGGCCCCTAATACCTGGGACCTAAAAATTCATGGCGAAAAGTGGGTGTAAAATTACACCTCTGCCTACCCATTCGGGGCAACAGGCATGAGTCTATAAAAACAAATACCTTACGTACAATTTTTGGATTAATTTTTTGAACCTATTCAAAAATAATATGCCTGTTATACATATATTTATTTCATCGAAAAATGTGAACAGAAAATGAAAGGATAAATTACTTATTTTCCGTGTAATTATAATTCGTGCCTTCCCGCCGACAAGAGAAAAAACATTGTACCAATCACCAGCCTGCATATCGAGTTAATAAAAGTGTGTTAATAAAGACCGAGAGCCTGAAACAGGAATCAAACTGTTTAATTACTTTCATGATAACAAATAAAACAGTCTCCCAATGATTGTAGCTACAAAGCGTCAGTTGTATCAGAATTTAACTGGCTTTGTAATGTTATGTGCAGAGATGCACTTTGCCGAGACATAGATGTTGAATGCTAGAAGAGATTGCGATAAAATGTGTTTCTTTTTACAGTCACAAAATATAGGTTTCTAACTAGCAGAGTCTTAGCCGCCTCGAGTATGGAACTTCTATCCACTAACAGAATACCGTCGTAAAGTAACAGTATCTATACTGTCAGGCACCGGACGTCGTAGCAGAGGTAGGCCTTCCGTTAGGTGCCTAAAGATCGGTCCATGTTGAGAGTTTTGTATATGATGATGCTCTATACTGTAGCGTTTCGCTCGGTGAGTGACAGTGCCAGAGGTCCCATTCCTGTTTCCTTCTACCAAATTCCGCTTCCCTTTCTATTCCTTTTGAAATCAAGTTTGGCAACGCACTTCCTGCCTTTTTAGTGTTTAACCAAACAGTTACCGACCTAGACTTCACCCACGTGTGTGAAGCTTAACACCCTAAAAGGTATATGTGTTATTTTGATGTACTTATAATGATACTTTAAGCACTATTGCAAAGTTTCATCCAAATCCGTTGAACATTTATGCATCTATCCATCCATACTTTTAAATTTCAGACCCGTTATTAACTAAAAAGTAAATTAATAAATTATATTCCACGCTGCACTTCCATTTTCTGTAGGTACATCTACGTCACATCTGCAAATCAAAATGGCAGCGCGAGCGTAAAGCGTAAACTCACCGAATTGCGTGATAAAACTTATTTTGCATGCAAATATTGCCTTATTAAATAGCATTTATATTTTTTTTTATTTGGGTACATGAATTAGACAATTTTGCACAGCTTTAAGTATCAAAATTACCAATAAGTTAATTGTCCTTTAAATTATATGTGTTTTTCATTATAATATTTTTTTAAGTAATTCCGTGACAATCACATTTCCAGTCAGAAAATAAGGAATTACTTATAATCAATCTGTGATACGCTAATTATGATAATTGCAGTACATAGTTCGCACTTACTTCAATAATATGTATAACTTTTGTCGTAATCCAATCACTTCTTCTATTAAATTTTGATAAAATACGAGAGATCACTACAAAAGCAACCGCGAAGTAAACAAAACTGCACGTGTAGTGAAAAAAGTGTGGATTGTTACTGTCTCGCTCGTTCAATCGAATGAGACTTTTGCATGCGATTAGAGGACTTATCACGTCGTAATTTGGTTGTTTTTAAAGTAGTTAAATCATCTAAAATAATTAGTAATAGTGTGAAAAGAAGTTATCACAGAATTAGGTATATCACGTTATTACGTGAGTGTACTATATATTTTTTTAAATGACGAAATGAAAAAGTTGAATCATTTGTTTGTGGTTTTTGCAAGCACTCAAAGGAAATGTTATACGAATACTTTTATTAAATGAATGCGACGGACTGCCTTGCAGAGTGTCTCATGTTCAAATACACGACGCGTATCATAGACTTTTTGAAGGTATGCGTGTATTAACTTGTTAATTCTCGCTTGCAAAATGGTGAAGAAAACATTGTGAGGAAACCTGCATGTCTAGAATGAGGAGATTTGAGGTCGTCCCTTTTCTGGCCCAAGGCTTCTAGAATTTTCTTGCACCACGAGTCTGTCTTTCTGGCTACGTGACCAGTCTATTAACATCTTTGCTTTTGTGAGCAAACTGTGGGTTTTGCGGTCCCACACCGTATCACCTACCAACTTTCTTCCCAGTAGCCCTTCTCGCCACATGAAGTCTATATTTTTATAAGACAGCTTTACATAATAAATGTGAGTAATTAGTAGAGCTTGGTGCGTAGTAGAGCCTTGCTGGTTTCAGCATGAATGAGCCGGCTCGACTGGGGAAGTACTACCCTCACACAGAAAAACGACGTAAAGTAACAGTACCTATACTGTTGCGTTTTGTTCGGTGAGTGACAGTGCCGTAGGCTCCAACCCCTACGCCTTCTCCCTCATCCCACTCCTCCTCTTATCCTTTTTCCCAACCACAAGGGGCGGCAACGTACTTGTGCTTCCTGTGCTGTTGCTGGTGTCCAAGGGCGGCGGTAATTGCTTACCTTCAGGCAATCCGTCTGCTCCTTTGCCGCTTAATTCTATAAAAAATCCTATAAAAGAAAGTTTGGTAGTATTCCAATTTATTCAAAAGGTTGAATTTCGCCAACTGCAAGATCACTGCCGCTTTTTAATTTCGGTTTTTAATTTTTAAAGTTTTTAATTTCGTCTCGTGAACTGTAAATCAAATAAAATGCCGTATGTAGATAGGTATATCATTTCTGTTCTTTATTCTCGGTACTCAACTATTTTAAGTGGAGCACACACTAATTCAATTTTTCATTTACACTTGGAATTGAATCGTATGATAACTGTTTGCATTTCTTATTACATTCTTTTACAGCTCTATAGCTGTCCATTTTTTTTACATGTGGAATATTCCTTTTAATTTTTTGTATATTAGATCGACCATTTTTCAGCGCGATTTGCCTGAGTATTAGGTTTCCACAAAGGGACTCCGCAATCTGCTATTGGTCTGAGCCATGGAATGTAGCTTTCCTTTGGGTTGCGGAGCTTAGACGGCAGTCGCTCTTTGGAAAAGCTGATATTCTGTCATATCTGACTAGTCTAGTAAGCTGAGCTCGGGCTTCAAGTTAAATGTGTTGATGTAACCGGGATAACGCTTATCGCAGTGAACGCGGGTGGATTTATTTAATATTATAAAAATAAAATGTTAAAGCAGTAAGGCGGCAGCCATTCTGACGGCCCACCTGATGGTAAGCGCAGCCGCCGCCCATTAATTTTGCCATGTCAGAGACAAACCCACATCCACATCACGAATATAAGGCACCATCTAGACAAGTTACATCTGTATATTTAAAGGTACCTATGTGTACCTACAATTAGCATAGTCGCAAAATTTTCTTGACTATAGTATGTATACTAAACTGAAAGGAAAGTTTTTCATAACATAGAACTAAAAGATACCAATATATTTAAAAGCATATTAAAAATAAATGTTTCATGCGAAATTTAACTCGAAGTTTTCTTTTTACCTGTAAGGCTTTTAACCTTCATTACTTAATATCGTGTTTACTAAGACGACGCCTCAAGTCAGAGGGCATGTTTTTATCTCTTAATTAGTATTCGTTAGTGCTCGGTTTAACATTAATCAGCAGTAATTTCACGGGGTGTTGGTTTTAGGTAACTACGTTCGAGAATTGTGATACTGGTGTATTTAAATGTTGTATAAATTATCCCTATTACTACTATTTACTAGTATAAAGGTTAAAGTTTGTGAGGTCGGATGCATGTTTGTAACTCTTTTTAACTTCTGTTCGCGGTTTGGTCCACGTGAGGTTGGTAATCGGAAGAAAAATTGGTCCATGTGCTAATGCAAACTGTATTACTGCGAAGTTTCATAAAACTCATTACGTCGATTTTGCATGGAAGAGTAACACGCCAACTGGCAGCGATAGCCTAGTGGAGATACCGACTGACTGCCACTAGAGGGTCTCAGGTTTGAATCCAAGTAATTGTTAATATGTATTATCATTCGTGTTCGGATCTGAGAGTTCCCCATAATGTTTAACCCTAACTTAGCCAACGTGGTGGATTATGGTTTTACCCTTCACATGGTGATAAGTGGCCCGTGCTCAACAGCGGAACATTTTATATAGGTACTAGCTTTTGCCCGCGGCTTCGCTCGCGTAAATTCGGGGTTTTCTAGTTATAGTATATCATCTATGTTCGGGGTAACACAAATCTCCTTTATTGGGCGGATACTTCTATAATTGTCTTTTTAATTCTTTAAGAATGTCAGCTCTTCTAGCATGGTGGCTCTCAACAACTCTTTTAGAAATATAACTGCAAAAAGTATTTACACATACAAACTACTAACCCCGCGTTTTCACCAAGGTATAATACATGTATTTAACAAGTTTTTGACAATGTTTTCTTTTCTCATATACATGTATAAAACATGTTGTATACAAAACTATACACATGTATAAAACTTGTTGTACCTTATACAAAACTTGTATGCAACTTGTTGTAGACATGTATAGAAAACTCGTATGTAACTTGTTGTAGACATGTATATAAAACTTGTATGAAACTTGTTGGTTGAAAACTTGTAGTTGTCTGCATGTTTATGATCTCATAATTTTGTCGTAGCTAAAGTTGTAGAATTCGAGACAAATTCAAGCAGTAGTTTTATTTTAAAAGAAAGAACCTGACTTCGTTTTTAATTTATTTACTTCCCTATTAAACTGGTTCTTGAGGTTTGTTATATTTTATCAACATCTTTAACACTGCCTCCGTGGTCCAGTCGATAGCGTATGTGACTGCTAAATAGAGGCCCCGGGTTCGATTCCCGGGTCGGGCAAAAGTATTACCTACTGGGTTTTTCCGAATTCTCAGTGTCAGCACGGAGTCTGGTAACGGTACGGCAATAGCCCCCCCCCCCCTTATTACGTGGCGACCTTAAAATTCATGGCGAAATGTGGGTGTAATAAGTATTACACCTCTGCCTACCCCTTCAGGGATACAGGCGTGAGTCTATAAATAAAAAATAAAAAACATTAATGTACATTTGCGAAGCAATTGCTGCCAATGCGTCTTTTTTCTTCTGACGATCTTTATATATTTTATTTTTCACATTCCTCAGACATTCTTGTACATGCAAAAGCTCAATGAGTTCTAAAGTTTGTTTTTTTGACCACTCCATTCTTCTTCTTATTTCGTTTTCACGAAGTAAAAAGCGCGGTTCGTCCGGTATGTTGAAAACTATTTTTTTTTTTTTTAAATACAACTCCCTCATTAGGACTAAATCTTGTGTCGCGGGGGACTTTACAAACATACAACATACGGGCACAATTTATAGATCACACAAAGTTTTGTCTCGTGTGGGAATCGAACCCACAACGCTCAGCGCAATGTCAAGCGATGGGGCGGCCGCTTAAACCACTATACGTATATCTGTATAATCTATGCACTATACGCCAACCGTGCAGTAAAAAAAAAACTTTATCCAACAAGCATGGATAAAGTTTAAAACTTGTCTAATACTTGTATAATACAGAAATTGCAATAAAATAAACAATACTTGTCCAAAACACGACTGTATTTTGTAGGTGAGAACGCTATCAATGTATAAGACATGTTTTAAACTGTAACAGATTTCAGTGTAAACGCAAATGTGTTTTATACTTGTATAGATACTTGTTGGCTACACAGTGTGAACGAAAGAATGTTTGAGACATGTTCAATACATGTATAAAACAAATAATTATGTTGTCTACAAGTTTTGTATAAAACATGTATTGGACATTCTTGGTGAAAACGAGGGGTTAGTACTAAGACTTAGTAGTACTCAAAATTTTATCCGGTATCTGTGGCGTTTTGCTAGAGTGGCCAATATGACGACTGTGATTTGTCTGTCAGAATCATTAGAATTTAACAAAATACTCGACAATCCGAATTTTGCGGATATATGTTGTCGACTTGAAATCTTTATTTTTTTAATGTTTTATTATTCAGGTAAGGTTTCGATGTACTCCTTGACGCAATTATTAATATCAGATTTGACACTGCCATAGCAGCGCAGTCCGTCGGTTCCAATGTGAAACATTCCAAAATCGACAACTACTTACAAATTAAAAATTAAGTAACAAAAACATTTTCTAGTGGACTAAATTGTGAATCTAAACCATTCTCAAGTCCCCTTGAACACACACAAAAAATTTCATCAAGATCGGTCCAGTCGTCTAGGAGGAGTTCAGTGACATACACACGCACACAAGAAATATATATATATTAAGATGTACATTAGATGACTATTGACAGACAAAGAAGATCTATCTATTCTATCTATATCGTCACGCCTGTCTCCCATTGCGGTAGGCAGAGACTATGGAACGCCACATGCTTCGGTTCAAACATACCTCTTTCGCTTCCTCGACATTCATTAACCTCATCATGCATGCACGTCGGTTCTGGGTACTTTTAATTTGGCCCTTTTTCAGCACGTCACCTATTTGGTCGGCGTACGTCCGCCTAGGGCGTCCCCTACCGACATTTCCATTCATTCTCGCACGATACACTCCTTTCGTATATCTTCTTCCATCCATCCGTTCCAAATGTCCAAACCAACGCAACATTCCTTTTTCAATATTTGTCACTACATCTTCTTTTAGACCACACTTCTCTCGTATCACACTGTTTTTCACTTTATCTATCAGCCTTATTCCGCACATACACCTCAAAGCTCTCATCTCCACAGCATTGATTCTACTTTCATACTTATTCTGCCATACCCATGATTCATTACAATACATCAGTGTTGGCGCCCAAACTCCCTGTAGTAAAGCAAGGCGAGCTTGCCTTGGGATAATACCATTGCTGATAATGGCCTGTAAGGCGCCATTCACATTATTTCCTGCATTCACTCTACTTTCAATATCTCCCTCACATTTTCTTTCTCTCGTAAACAAAGACCCTAAATAAACAAAGTCGTTCACTTGCTCCACTTTTTCATCTCCTATCATCACATTTAGTTACACTATGGTCTCTCTATGACCATGACTTTGGTTTTTTTAACATTCACTTTCATACCTTTCTTCTTACCAACAAGATATATAAGGCAAATGTGAATGGGACAGGACGAAGGGGAAGACCTAGGCAGACGTTCTCTGACCAGATTGGAGACATCCTAA
Source organism: Euclidia mi (assembly GCA_944739405.2). Lineage (NCBI taxonomy): Eukaryota > Metazoa > Arthropoda > Insecta > Lepidoptera > Erebidae > Euclidia > Euclidia mi. Next base: position 76,221,652 of record OX123192.2, read on the forward strand.
AAAAAGGACAGGTCAGAAGTACCCTCAACAGAAGAGCATGCATGAGAAACTTGATGGAAGTGAATGAACCAAGAGAGGTCAGGATCGTTGCAAATGGCATTCCGTAGTCTCTGTCTACCCTTCCGGGAAACAGGCGTGAGTCTATGTATGTATGTACATTCAAAATAGTAATAACATTATGATAGGCTTTGATTACCATTTGTCTTCTATAAGCGATTAATTCTCTAGAAGATTAACTAACTTAAAGACGAAATAAGTGCGGTAGCTATGTACTTATCACTGATATGCGAAGGCGGAGCAGTTGAAGACTTATTTTGTATTATTCGTACTACATAGTTCCTGAAGTCCACGGCTGTGTTTAAACCTCTCCTTATTTGAGTCACAAGAGCATTGTGAGTCAAGATGAGGATTGGCCCTCTATTACCACGCTGGTCATACAGCTTGGCCAAGGTTATGGTGGTCGACATTTTCGTCTCTTCGCAAAGATATCTACTACTTGCCTCATGTATTTAACTTAGTGACTAATTATATAAATCTTACGAAAGTCACGATATGAACTATATTATATACTCATATTCTTATTTCGCGACCACACTGACTTCTGGAGAGTTGCCAACCTTAAAATGCCGAATCGTTGCTTTACATCCATGCTAATGAACCGGTCCTTCGATTCTTCTATCTTCTGAAAACCTTTAAACCTACACCCGCTTTCACCCATCACTTGTGGCAAACGATTAGCTATCAATATTCATAGAGTAATTAATTTCGGTACACCACCGCGCGCCGTTTAGACAACATATTTATTTTCGCCCTATAAATTATAAACCGAGCACTTATTATGGCTTGTTGTCACATCATCAGCCTTTAACAGTCCACTGCTGGACTAGGCCTCTCCTTTGAAAAAAGGAATTGGCCTACTATACCACGCTGGCCAAACGGGTTGGTCTAGGGTTTGTATCTAATTTTCCTTCTCTTACAGTGCTGTTCTCTGCACAGTATGTTCCCTCTGTCGGCTCTTACGACCCCCATGGAATGATATGGGGTGGTGACATTCAGTATTCTTAATCCGTCACCACACGGATCATGGCTTGATGTATTCGATACCTAATCGCTATATATATTCAAATGTTATTGTTGTTGACTTTTTTGTAATCAGTGACTTCACCCATGTCCGTCTAAATTATCGTGGCAAAAAATGTATGTTTTATTTTGATGTATTTATCTATATATATAAAAGAAAGTGGTGTTAATTACACTATTTATAACTCAAGAACAGCTGAACCAATTTGGCTGAAAATTGGTGGAGAGGTAACTACGAATCAGGAAAAACACATAGGATACAATTAGTTGCAAAAAATAATCTGGGAGGGATTTTAGAGAGGGTCGAAGTTTGTAGGGACTAACCTACTACCTATTGACAGTAAGAACGCATGCGCTGTAATAATGGAGTGCTGCGCATGTGCTATTGTATATCTGTCAGTACTATCACATTATACATTTCCATTTATGTATATATTTATTTCTTTATTATATATATATATTAAGAATTAATAATAATAAAATAATAATTAGAATCTGAATTTATATGTATGTGTAGGTATATCACTTATTTATAAGTTTATTCTGGATGCTTTAAATTGCACCACACAGAACTTTAATGCTAACCTACATCGTTCCTACATATATATATATATATATATATATATATATATATATATATATATATATATATATATATATATATATATATATATATATATATATATATATATATATATATATACATATATATATATATATAATCCAAGCTGTACGCTTGGACAGTAAAAGACTTATCAAAAAAGCTTGTGGAATGCATTGGCATTTCCAGCGTCAAATCCTCGGACGACCTCAAGGACCTTATATGTGTATCATTAAGGAACTTAAAACGTTCTTTGAGATGTAAGGGGGTACTAGGATTAAACAAGATATTATACAATAAAGTGAGAATGTGAGTATTTCTGCGAAGTCGAATCGGTAGCCACTTGAGCTTATTGCGGAATTCTGAGACATGATCATATTTGCGTAGCCCAAATATAAATCTTATACAGAAATTTTGGAGACGCTCAAGTTTATTTAGTTGCTCCTCGGTGGGGTCAGGATAGCTGACATCAGCGTAGTCAAGGATTGGTAGAAGCAAAAACTGTACAAGCGCAATCTTATAAATTTTTATATATATAAATTTATTATATATTTCCACTATCATTACTTCGTTCGCTTGCTTATATAAACTTATAATTATTGAACAAATTACTACTTAATACAATATAAACTAATAATTATTTGAACGGAATCTTAATGCACCAAAGCTTTGTAATGACAAACGGCTACAAGTAACACAAACGGCTACAAGTAACACCAAGGACGCAACATATAAAAACTATTCACTATTGCGAGTCAGACTCGCTCATGAAGGGTTCTGTAGTGGAGGTATCCACTTACCATAGCTATTGTCTTCGACTAACTTTTATTAGTAAGTATTTGTATAAGCGACAAAGCTATGTTTGCGGTTTTTAAGATATGCTTTATTTCAAAAACTGATGACTACATACCTATCGTTCAAACCAATTTTCGTTGGCAGACTTTATAACGATCTACAGCATATATTTTTTTTAGATTTATCACTCTCTTACTTTAAAATTAAGAGGGACACACACACACCCATTTTACCACTTTGGAAACGTATATCTTTCAAACGATTGACTTTGAGAAACAATGGTTTTAGGTACCTCAAAATATTTTTTAACGACCCATTTTCCACATCAGTTCCATGTATGAAGAGCCCCACTTAATATTCAATATTTTTTATTTTCTATAACGTCGTAAAGCGGTTCACAGAATACATCTACCTATCAATATTCAAATGTGGAAACTGAATAGTTCCGGCATATATTGGCTGTGATATACGGTTTGACTAACAGACATAGCGCGACTATAAGGATTCCGTGTTTAGCCATTTTTGACTACGGAACTCTAAATACTTTTTGCGGTTATATTTCTTATAAGTCCCTATGAACATAATTAAAACGAAAATTACTATGGAACAATGAAGGAGTTTTGTGTTACCCCGAATTTTACGTGAGGCAAGCCGTGGGCAAAAGCTAGTAAGCTATATTACAGCAAATTTTCATCATAATCCGTTGTGAAAATATAGTTTATAGAAGGACAAATACGGTCTTGTATATATTTATTATACTAGTCTGGATTTTGTTGTGAATTAGCACAATATTTTAAAGTTAATTTCATTAATTTGAGTATCTACCCGTAAACTAAAATTGTATAAGTACTTATACATAGGTATTTTTGATATGATCTTTTCAGAAGCAACGACATTACACATCTTCGGAAATTAAAGACACGCTAAGAAAATAACTTCAGCATTTATGAAATCGAAAAGTGTTTTAATCAGTCTGCATGCGAAGTGTTCCCGTGTCATATCCGGTGGATGTAAGCTTCCTGTTTCCAGAGGAAATCAACAGCGTGCGTCCCTAATTGGGGATATAAGGAGTTAATGCTTTGAAATTTGCTGTGGAAATTGATTTGTTTTGAAGTGGATTGTTTGTGTAAGAAATGAGAAGTACGCATATATTTACTGGCTGGTAAAGCAGTATATTCATGACCATACCGCTTGAAACAATGCCAGAAATATCGGGCCCGCAAAACAATCAAATCAAATTCAATTCAAAATCGTTTATTCATTTGGGTCACAATGTGACGCTTATGAACGTCAAAATAATAAAGTTATAAAATAATTACTTAAAGACTCTACATTTACATTTACTGCCACTTTTGCAAAGCAATAGGTAGAACCATGAGAAAGAACGGGCAATAAAACTCACGGTCACTCTTTTTCTTCGCCAGGTTTTGCATAATACACATAATTTACATTTTGTAAGGTGCTGCAACTGTTACACCTTCTATATCACTTGTATATATTTACTGTACATAATAATACTCAAGCATAATACTTTTGATGTTCATTTGGTTAGTCTCCTCAGAATAGACATGGTGAAACAGGAGCATCCACTTACATTATATATACCTAATAATGCAGGCAATCCGCGAAAGTGATCAGACCCATGATGGAAATGATGCAGTTAAATATTAAAATCTAATACCAGCCCGCAAGACCGTCATCGACCAGTCATCGCAAGTAGCACCCGTTCACGAGTATGACGCATGTGCCAGCTATCATCCCTCTCGCCATATTAGAGGGACAGAGGGACAGATCAAAGAAGAATCAAATTTATTTATTTAATTGTTAAAACATGAGTAGGTATAAACATGATAGCATGCATGGTGCTGAAAAGTACAGGATTGTCCTATGAAAGGTATACTGCAAAATCGGTAGTAGAGCATTGTTGATTTCAGCATAAATGTGCCGGCTCGACCGGGGAAGTAAGTACTATCCTCTCACAGAAAATCGACGTAAAATAGCAGTACATATACTTATGCATTTCGTTCGGTGAGTGAGAGTGCTGGAGGCCACATCCCCATTTCCTTCTTCCTCATCCCACTCCTCCTCGTATTTTTATTCCCAGCACAAAAGGTGGCAACGCATATGTGACTCCTTTGGTATTGCTCGTGTCCATGGCCGGCCATGGAATGGAATTACTAATATTACATCAAATATGCCGATCGTTTTCGCTTGAAGTGGCAATGGGCAGGGCACATAGCTCGAAGAACCGATGGCCGTTGGGGCAGGCGGGTTCTCGGACGACGTAGCAGGGGTAGGCCTCCCGCAAGGTGGACCCACGATCTCGTTAAGATTGCGGGAAGCGGATGGATGTGGGCGGCTCAAGATCAGTCTGTGTGGAGATCCTTGAGGAAGGCCTATGTCCAGCAGTGGACATCTCTAGGATGATTTACAAAATATCATTAAATGTGAAAAGTCTCGTACACTGGGGCATCTTCTCCACTTAGAAAATTGTACCTATAGGTTATGTACGGTTTTCTTGTGACCTATACCCAAAAATAGGAGCCGCAAAGCAGGGCTCCGTCATCTTAGCTTAAAAGCCATCATTGTACCTAGTTGGTACCTATAATAGTTACGTATTAAGTATAGAGGACTTTGTAGAGCTACATACAGATAAGATAAGATAAGATAAGATAAAATAAGATAAGAAAAACATTTATTTGTTTGAACATAGTGGTACATGACATGCAAGATGTAACAATATAATACATAGTTTCATATATGTAGCTAGTTATAGGCGTACAAATTTTAGAAGAATATTAGAATAGCCAGGTACATTTTAATAATTTCTATAATATTCTTATTCATTAAATTTTAAGTCTAAATAATACTATTAACACAAAACTCACAATAATAAATTAAAATTCAAATAAGATCATGCTTAAAACATACAATAAATTAATACCCACACAAGAAGAGCACGTAAACTTATTAATTAATCATACTGCTACTTTTTCTTCAAGAACGTGTGATACATTGTAATAGGCTTTCAATAATCAATAATTTCTGAAGTTTGTTTTTTTTTACACTCCCGCTACGCCAACCGGCCGTCAAAAAAATTGTGTTGTGTCTTTTAGTTTTAAATCTTTCCATGATTCTCTCTAATTTATTACAAATAACAGAGGCCCTACAGCACACACTTTGTCACATTAGTGTAGTCTTTGAGTCATGTAAGCAGAGACTACTTTCATCTCCTCTGTTTCGGGGAAATATATCCGATACTTGTATATTCGATACTTGTTGTGTATATATACTAAATATAAATTAATTGAAAAAAATGGAAAATATAAATTTGATTTGCTAGGTGGCGCTCTTGTGGCGATACCGAAAATAAGATGGGTCAATCAACTAGGAGTGGATAAAGCGCTAGCATGAGTCGCCTACGCCTACCCTTTTACTTAACTTGAGAGTACAGGAAATAAAAACTAAATACAATATTTAATACAAATCAAAACATTGTTGATTGGAACAATTATTTCATATAATTATTCTGCCGAGTCATATCATAAATAATATAGAATAATATAATCTCCATATCATGAAGCAAGAGAGATATGTATGTCAGGATCGTTGCAAATGGCGTTCCGTAGTCTCTGCCTACCCCTCTGGGAAACAGGCGTGAGTATATGTATGTATATCATGAATAAATAATGAATCATACCAAAATTCAGTCAAACACAATTAATAAAATAAAATAATGTCTTCTTCATCACTAGAGTTTGCTCCATTTATAACTTCATTATTACTACTGTCCATCTTGGGTAGCCATTTTACGCCAACCGTCCTAACCGTCACCACTAAGATAATTATAGGTTATTTATAGTTGACAGAATTTCAATTTGTACTTGTTCACTTTTATCTTCTGATACTATACAAAACAATGGTACAAGGGACAAAGCAAAATAGGACCATCTTTGTCATGACTGTTCTTTTCTACATTGTTCTTGAGTTGAACTATCTTTTGTGAGATTGTTCTATGAACCTTTATGTAATACATAGATAATACATAATATATAGTAATGTAAGCCTATATAAGCGCAGTGAGTGAGCCACAGTGTCTGTACACTTGTATAGTGTGTGCCGCTAGCAAATACTGAACGAGTTAACAGCTGTCCTGGACGCCTAGCTACTGGATAAGAAATATAGTTTACTAGCTGTGCCCGCGGTTACGCCCGCTGTCTGCGCCACAATCAAATTAATCAAAATATGTAATTAAATGTAATGTATTTATGGATAGAAAACCATTTACTCAAACACGCACATATAAAACAAATATTATTACTCTAGCAACATTCACTCAACAATTCAGTCAAATTCATTCTTTTAACACGCGATAACCAATCCTTTTCCGCCTCCTACCCTCCCCATCCAATTAGTTTCCTACCAAAATCGCTCTCCGCAACCCATGTGCGTGCGCGCCTCTCCGCTGAAAATCAAGTATTTAAAAGTGCAGTGCATGTGAACTGATTTTCTGGGTGGCTTGCCACCATCTAAGATCTAATGAAGACAACACTGCTCCGCTTCAAGCTATCGAGGAAAACACCCTTACTAAACTCCGTCATCCCACCTTCCCTGTAAAAACCATAAAGCCTATCCATCCTTAGCGCCCACACCCGCTATTTAATGACACTCGGTGCGCCAACTTCGAGAACAAAATACAAAGATCAATATTGTTCTTGAGGTTGAGTCTGAGTCCCTGGGTGTCACCGTAAGAAGGTTGATACTCGGTGCGCATCGCCCTCTCCCTATTGCTACGCCAGTACCTTGATGTACTCACTGTTGTACAAACGCCCGTTTCCAATTTCTATCTATCGATGAATTAGGTTACAAGTCAAATATCGACCTAATATCAGTAGCCATATCCATATATTGAAACGGGCGTTAATTGACTCTGCAATGCTTTGAATCAGCTGTTATTTAACCTGCACGGTTATTTCGCAGAATTTCACCAAACAAAATTCCATGAACTCATATTTCGGCAAAAACATGGCAGTTAACTTCCGGATTGTATGAATGTAAATCAATTACATTTTGCTAATTGATTTACATTTTGTGCAAACAGGATTTCATATTTACATTAATTATTGTTATTTACATAGGCCGTACGGGATATTAAGAAGTATTTTTAAATTAACGATTCTTGGAAACGGCCTTTCACATCAATCATACACACGGCCACACGTCGAGCTTTAACCTTTAAACCGTTCTTACGGCATAAGAAATAAGTATTAAAATGGCACTGCTACAGTTTAGTTTGACTCGTGAGTACTCGTATCGTGGTGTGGGGTGGAAGCTAAATAAAATCAATAATAGTGAAGTGAAATTAATAATTTAACGTTGAAGTAATAAACTAGAAAGTACAATCTGCGCTATGTTTTAGTAGTTTAGGTCACTTTCAAGTCTCCTAAGTATCTCTACACACGAAAATCATATCATAGTATCGCTCCGTTACGACGTGAATGAAGGACAAAAATACAAACAAACACGAAACTCTAGTAAGTATATGGGTGTGTGTCAACAATTTTATAACTGCCCTAACCGTTCGAGAAAATGAAAGATTCGCAACCACGGCTGCCCGTGATTCATAGCGAAACGTCAGCAAATAGAAGGTATTTCATCCTACTTATATCTACGCAAAAACTTGCAAAATATCTTTTTAAAACTATCACCAACAATCTGCAAATATAAAATTCTTGCGTTACTGACTGACTGACAAGCAACACAGCCAAATCTATTGGGCGCAAGATGCTGAAATTTGACATGTTTGTTCCTTGGGGGCAGTAGTGGTGCACTAAGAGGGATTTCCCAAAATTGCCTCGTGATCTGACGGAAACAAATAAATAAAAAAAATGTTTAGACATCATCATCATCATCATCCACAGCCCGACTGTGTCCACTGTTGAACATAGGCCTCTCTTTGTTCTTGGCATTTCCTTCGATCTTGTGGTAATCTAGTCCAGGTTTGGCTCGCGATTGCAATGATATCGTCGGCCCATCTAGCTAAGGGACGGTCGACACTTATTTTCCCCATCCGTGGCTGCCATTCTGTTACGGCCTTACTCCACCTGTTATCACCCCGTCTAGCCAGATGTCCTGCCCAATTCTATTTTGATTTTATTATTTGAGTTACCACGTCACGCACCTTTGTTCGTTTCCAAATTTCAATGTTGGGAACTCGGTCAATCTGACGGATACCAAGCATGGAGCGCTCCATATCTCTTTGTGCGACTCTGACTCGGTATATCACCTCTTGTGTGAGCGTCCATGTCTCGGCACCGTAGGTCATTGTGGGCAAAACACACTGGTTATAGAGACGGGTCTTCAAACATAGAGGAACTTTTACCAACTTTATGATGTCATCTAGTTTTGAAAATGCGGCCCATCTGAGCTGAATCCTCCTTCAAATCCGTCAATAGAAACTGGTGGGTTTTTGTAGCATAGACCATTTGCCATAACCTTCTTCTTGGTCATATTCATTTTAAGACCTACTTTTAATGACAAATCGCTTAGATCTTGGAGCATAGTCTGGAGGTTTTTGATATTATCCGCAAATACTATCAGGTCATCTGCAAACCTTAAGTGGGACAGGAAAGCACCATTGATGTCCCCGCAGTGGTCCCATTTTAAGCTTTTCATAGTGTCTTCCAGAACAGCAGTGAAAAGGTTCGGTGAGATGGTGTCTCCCTGCCTCAAACCTCGCTTTAGCGGAACTGGTTTGGTAAAATCATGTACAGGGACCTGCAGTGTGGCTGAGGTGTAAAGCTCCCGGAGCAGATCCACGTAACGAGAATCGATGTGACAACGATGAAGGGCATGGAATACGGCTCAGTGCTCAACGCTATCCGTCAACGCCTTCCGCTATCCGTCAACGCTATGCGTAAACGCCTTTTCATAGTCTACGATGGCCATGCATGAGGTTTGATTAAATTCGTGGCACTTCTCCATTAGCTGCTTCACCGTGTGTATGTGGTCGATGGTTGAGTATCCGCTCCGGAAGCCCGCCTGTTCTACGGGTTGGGCTTCATCCAGCTCACCTGAAGCCCAATAGGCTAGTTGACGAAAAAAATTTTATAAGTCCGTCCGTTAGATTATTAAAAAATAAACGATACGTATTTTTTTATTTGTAAATTAAACCAAAAATGACCAAGATATAGCTCACTAAAGTTACGTATGACGTCACGCCGTGCTGCATTTTTTCGCACGGGGTGACGTCACACGTAACTTTAATGGGCTATATCTTTGTTATTTTTTATTTAATCGAAAAAAGAAAAAATACGTGTCCAATATTTTTTTATAATCTAAAATACGGACTAAATAAAATGTAATTCTTTTGACCCTGGAAACTACCCTATTGTGAGGATCTTAGAGAAAAGCTTGTAAATTTGCGATAGTAAGCTAATAGGACGGTAATTGTTTAATTTGGAAGTGTCGCTTTTTTGTGTATGATGGTAACTATGGCATTTTCCAAAGATCTGGAGTACGGGTATCATACATAACCTTATTAAAAAGTTAAATTAGTAACTTTTGAACTGGTTCCCTTCCTTTTCCGAGTAGTTCGACTGTGATTCGTCTTCCCCAGGTGTTTTATCTGTCTTCATACTAGATAGGGCTTTAACTACTTCAGACAACAAAATGGGTGACAAGGTTTCTGTATTTTGATATTCCGTAGATGGTGCTCTGGCATCATCATCTTGGGAGAGGGGTTCTGGACATCTTGATCTATATAGATCCTTATAGAATTTCTCGAGAGTAGATAAAATTTGTGCTCGATCTGTCACTATGTTGTCTTCATCGTCCCTTAGTTTGGTGATCTGTTTACAGCCTGTACCGGTCCTTCTTCTAAATATTGTTACGGACGGGGTAACGGGATTGGAAGGAAACACCGAGTAGCACTGATGACACTTTATTTGACTTCACACACACGACGCGTCGTTCAATTTCAACGCGGACAGCACCAACACTAGCTTCTTTTGTACTGCAATGTACTGCACTATACTTTCACTTAACTTTATTTCACTACTACTTCTTTCTTCCTTTTACTTCTATTCTTTTTCTTCTCCATTTTACCACTTTTCAACTTAAACTGGCGCTTAGCGCGTCTACACCGCCTTATATACCCCTAGGAATGTTCTAGATCCACTAATTTCGATTGTCATTTCATAATTCAATTGTCTTTTTTCTATCTCCTGTCTCATTTTAACCTTTCCATTCCTTCCTGAACTTCCTAGAATTTTCTAATTTTTATTCGAAATATTTAAATAATCTTTTTCTTAAATATTTGCCAAATATTCATAAACATTTTCCAAATTTCAAAAATCCTAAATCCACATAACTGTTATGACTGGGATTTGATCTCACGCCCTCAGAACGGGAACGCCCCAACGAACACCTACCCCCCGGTGGCGATCTGCAATGGCCCGTATGGAGATCCCTGAATCGATTACGAAGCCAGGTTGGCCGTTGCAGATATAACCTAGCCAAATGGGGTATAATCGATCCGGCCAAAACGCAGTGCGAATGTGGCATCCCAGAACAAACCATGAGCCACCTGCTGGAGTGTCCCAAATGCCCGCACAGATGCTCGGAGGTCGATCTACACCAAGCCACCGAAAATGCAGTTGCTGTGGCCACACACTGGGCTGATGCCATTTGATCTCTATACCATCGACTCGAGAAGAAGAAGAAGAAGAAGAAGAACGTGAATGGGATGTGTTAACCACACGGTCATCACCTTGTTGTCAATGACTGGTGAATTTGGCGAACACTTGACAGAGTTTATACGTCATCAAACTAAAAACTGTCATTTCCAAATAATAGAATAGTCTTCAAACCTCTTTGCTAATTATTGTGTTTGAAGACTGGCTAGTTTGTCGTGTAGACGTCAGTAGTTCTTGACAATCGTAGTGATGACAATTTTGACATGACACCGGCCGTCACAATATCTTTGGTTTAGACATAGCTCTGGGCATTTCCTAGTATGGGATATTTGCGGAATATCCAACTCTGTTTAATCTAAGCCTAGAACTATATTAGATTCCTCTGTCTGAGAATATTGTCTTGACGCTTCGCCGCGCACCCAGTAATTTGTATTTAACGAAAAATGTGCTTCGAATAAATGCTCGCCTTGATGGTAAACTACTTCGGATACACATTCAACTTATTTTGCGAGTAATGCTTGTGAAAGCCATGAATAGTTGAGTTTGGATTACAAGATTATGTTGCTTTTTAGGTCATCGTCATCCTAGCGTTGCTTTAGTTGGGATCAGGACCTATGCATTAGAGCACTGCGTCTGCTTTTTGGTCTGAACAGATTTGGCTTTGCATCGGGTGCTTATCATTTCACCGACGATACCCAATAGGATACCATATTTCATGGTTCCATGGGTATGATCCTTGGGGACCGTAGGGGTGTAAGAAGGGATTTTCCAAATTGCCCGCAAAATGGTGAGGGCGTAGCTGCGGGCAACCTATAGTGTAATTTTTTTCAAGGGCGCAGTTATTGAAGCTTCCTGGCGCATAAAAGGCTGTCAGAATTGGATATTAATTTCATCTTTTGTTATGTGTCAAACAGAAGCGAACTCTGCCATCTTGAAAATGCTTATCCAGTCACGTGGCGCTACTTGCATACTGCCACCCCCCGCGTCTGGCGGGCCCTGCGCGCGGGGTAACCCGCGACGGGGGGGGGGGGGCGCTCCATTCTGTCGTTGATTTTTATAAATTTCTGCTAACATATATATATATTTAGATTCTGCATAAAGTTTCCTATAGATTGGTATATAAATATCCTTACATAATTATACATTTTAATCATAAAACTGCTGAAAATAAAGAAGGAAATAAAAAATGCGATTATAACGATCGACCGATTGCCGGCCTCTCGCCAGTCAGGCACTTTTTTGACGCGGCCGATTCCCGGCCTCTCACCAGTCACGTAGTTATGGTATTTTTAAAGACTACGGCTGCATGAATGTATCGTGTATCACGAAGACTTTATAAACATTTCATCCCGTAGCCCCGTAGCTCAAAGCGTGATATTATTTAGCCTTCCTTTATAAATGGGCTATCCAACACAAAAATAATTATCCAAATCGGACCAGTAGTTCCTGAGATTGACGCCTTCAACCAAACAAACATTTATAGCATTAGTATAGGTGGCATTGACCCTCCATAATCCACAAGACTAAAAAATATTAGAATATCAACTATTTCTTCACTCAGTAAATCCTAACGACAATATCATCAATTCTAATTAACTTTACTTAAATTAAATTTAAAAATTTTGAAAACAAATAGTAGGGCCTTTAAAGGTCTTATAGTTTTTGGGGGTTTCGCATTAAAAAGAAAATTAAATTTGGCGGTCCATAAATTTGGTAAAGGATCAAACTTTTCAAACTCTCTGAAATGAAGATGGTTTTCAGGGTTCCGTACCTAAAAGGTAAAAAACGGGACCCTATTACTAAGCTTCCGCTGTCTGTCTCTCTGTCTGTCTGTGTGTCTGTCACCGGCTGTATCTCATAAACCGTGATAGCTAGAAAGCTGAAATTTTCACAAATTATGTATTTTGGTTGCCGCTATAACAACAAATACTAAAAAAAATGAAAATATTAAGTCCCTTTTCATTCCCATACAAAAAACGTTTTTTTCGTATTTTTTTGATAGATTTTTGCTCAAAATTCCTAACTGTAACAGGTAGACGCTTTAAATTTTCACAGAATATGTAGTTGTATATTACCTTTCAAACTAAATAATTAAATAAATAAAAAGTAAATAATAAAGGGGGGCTCCCATACAACAAACGTAATTTTTAAGCAATTTGTTACTCGATCTTAATAAACAGGTAGAAACTTAAAAAGTATTTAAGTATACATACAACGAACGTGATTTTCTTTTATAGATGATGGTACGGAACCCTTAGTGTGCGAGTCCGACTCGCACTTGCCCATTTTTTTTAATTTCGTTTGAATTGAGATGCAATGTTTGTGTTAACATATCGTAAAGCAAAAACGCGCCAATTCGTTTTGTGTGCTCTGTATCAGTCTTTTTGTTTGCCCCAGAAGACAGTCCCCTATAACAGTGTCAGCATAATTTAATTTGGAAAGTATTAATGACTCACATAGCTTGATTCTTACATCCAAATTCAAAACTGTCTCACTTGATAAATAACTCTTAGCCTATAGTGACAATTTTTTATTACACCTACCATATGGTTGTGGAATTTTAACCTGCTATCCATAAGGACTCCTAAATTTCTGGCTTCCTCGACGAGATCAATAGGTTGGTCACAAATCCTTAAAATGGGGGCATTATCATTGATCCTACCTATTTGGTTTTTTGTTCCTAAGATCAAAAATTTTCAATTTTTATTGGACCTATACTATGCTATATTAAGATCCTCATTAATTTTATATACAGTCTCGGACGCATACCCCGCAGAGCTCATGTCTCTCCTTATCATAACCGTGGACAATTAATGACGATAGAGTCTCGTCGTTATTATCATTTCCCCTGTCTCTTGTTTGGCATCTTGAGGACAAAATCTCCGCCATACCTCTATGAAAAATTAGGGTTTTCATCATGACCTTTTAGAATAGCTACTCGATTGACGTGTCCAAAATACAAAACTACTATGTTTCGTGGTAGTTTTCAGTATGCAGCCACAAAGTGCTGGAATAATCTGCCACCTCCGCTAAGAAATTCCTCAACAATTTATACGTTTAAGAAAAATTTAAAAGCGAAAATCTTTAACAGGCAAAAATTTTATCCTAGAGGCTGCAGACCGTCTATCAAAATGTTTAATAAAAAGAGTGTTAGCTCTATATTCTTTATAAATAGGGGCAGATGAGGGAGTTATGCTTGTTCTGACTGTTATTTTTATTATTATCGTAAATTTATTGCTATTATTTGTAACTACATCTATTTGTGGGCTTGTTTTTCAAAAAGCTAGTAATTGTATTTTTATTGTTTTTATTTTATTTTTAATATGTATTTTATATGTTTTCATTTAGGTGGTTTTCTGTATGACAGCGATATCTTTAAATTAACAACTGTCATCTGTCATCAAAAAGGTATTCACGGAAGATCAGCGTTGTCTCATCATCTTTTAGCGATGTATAGATACAAATATATTCGAGGCACATTTTCATAATTTATTGTTAGAATGTTTGTATTTTGTCACTGAATGAATATTTTTCTTTCTTTCAAATATGTATCTCTGGCCACACCTTTAGAGCAACTGGCGAGTATCGCGTCACCTCATTTCAAACATTGGTGTTTGAAACAGATATATTGTTTATAATAATTAGTATAAACCGAGAATATTAGTTTGGTAACATTTGTTATCTATGGTAATTCTTTGACACTGGTCACATTCGTAAATCTGACAAGTGACGGCATCCGTTTGAACTCGCGACTTGAAGCACATTGCTACGCGAACGAAGTTTTGTAAAACCTTTGTAAAACTGCCGCTTCTGATTTGTCCGGCACGGTTCAGCGAGCCCTTAATAAATTTGTAATATTATATTGAACATTGACATTTTGTAAATTGTGAATCCTGTGTCATCGTGTCTCGTGCCCTCATGTCCTGAAGACATCAAATTTGGAGGAACAGCTTAGAATTAGATAGATATATACATATATATATCATTCAATCTGTCGTGGCGTGGCCGCTTTAGTTGTGTGTTTATCTAACTTAGTTCCAGGCCTAACAACAGTGAAGATCCAGGTAACTGCATCAAATATATGTCAGACTTCTTGTTGCTCTAGTCAGGTGGAAGTAATACAAGCTTCCACTGCCTTCTGCAACAATTCCCACATGTCTAGGGCAACTCTGGAACACTACTAACTAAAAAGCTAAGTCTCACCCGCTCTAGATGAGGCTACACAATAGTCTTATTTTTACAGTAATCTGGATCAGCATACTTATTCTCAAATTGGAAGTACGGCACCACTTTAATACTAACCAGACCCATAATACCCAATTATAAAATATCCTTTTCACATTAATCTTGAAATCAGCTTCCAGACAGGAATACTAAGGTACGGCTAAAACAATTTGGGCAAACCATTTTCTTGTAATGAGCCGGTCTAGTGGCGCCCTCTACGGCTCACTGGGCATCAAACGGCCCACTGTATAGCCTAGGGTTAGCACCTTTATTTACACGATGTATTGGGTGTATCAAAGGCAGCTCAAAAGCAAGTGAGGTACTACAACATTCTGTCATGCAGAGTGCATGAAGCTAAAATCCACGGCGCGCATCACCGTCTTTTCGAAGTAACGTGCATATTGAATTATTAATACATGTATAGCGTAGTAGTTTAAGTCTTCTCACCACTTGACACGGCGCCAAATGTTCTGGGTTTGATTCCCACATGAAGCAACACTTTGTGTGATTCACAAATTGCTGTTTATGTTCGTTTTTCGAAAGTAAGTATAGCTTCCCGTGACACAAGAATTATTCTTAGTACGGGAGTTGTCATGTAAAAACAAAAAATATATACCTATCGCTCACCCTATGACTCCGACAACACGTTAAGTCACTATTGTGGTCTTTAACAGTCGCTTTGGGATAAGGGGAGAATGTCGCATCATCATCAGCCCCTTACAGTCCACTGCTGGACTACTTAGGCATCTCCTTTGAAAGGAGGAATTAACCTACCATACCATGCAGGCCAAACGGGTTGGTATAGGGTTTGTTTTAAGTTTTCCTTATCTTACAGTGCTGTTCTCTGCATAGTATGGTCCCTTTGTCGGCTCTTACAACACCCATGGGTTGATATGGGGTGGTGACATTGCGTATTCTTAATCCGTCATCACACGGAAGGGGAATATGCAACTACCCTTAAAAACACTGACTCATCCAGCTCTGTGAAAAGACCAATAGGTATCCTGTTATTTATAGACTCACACTTGCATTCCCGAAGAGGTAGGCAAAGGTATAATGTTACACCCATATTTCGCTATTTTATGAATTTGTAGGGCCCACGTAATACTCGTACTTTTCCATACTCCGTTTCTGACTGAGAATTCGTAAAAAACCAGTTACACTTTTGCCCGACCCGGGAATCATACCCGGGACCTCCTGATGAGCAGACGCTATCCAATGAAGGCAGTCAATTATTAATATTCTGCCTAATTTATATAACACAATTGCCTCAAATATAGTAAGTACGATAGTGAATAATATGGTACGATTGGCAGCCCTAGTACAGCCCTTTGCATCTGGGTACAAGGGTATTAGGGTCTGTACCGTAGGTATTATGATTTTGAATAGTTTGTATCTATTCAATTGATTATAATTAGTGTCTTGAGTTAGCACTTTGAATGCTCTGTTTCAGATTATAATTTTAGAATTTGAAACAGACTGTGGGTGGGATATTAATAGTCATAAAATTGTTTTCAAACAATCTGTATATAGTTGTGGCATAATTTTGTTATCAAACTGATGAATGGGTACTCTGTTGGTAAAGGTACCTAAAACGAAAACGTATTTTTTGGACCAACTGTTTATATGTATATAAAAAGGCTGACATTTTTCTGGGTCAAATAGGTTCTGATAATATGTATATTTTTATTGCCCGGTTGCGTCCAAGACTTACCTATACGCCTTGGAGAACGGAGTCTGCTTACCGCTTTTAGTCTAACCAAATATGAAGCTAAATGAATATTCTGAAGGAATATGATCATATTCGCGAACAGAAAAACGACAGATTGATTACTATCTGAGTTGCCTTATCATTTACCTTCCCTCTTGCTGCGACAGTTTTTAAGTAAGTAAAGGTTGGTTTACATAACATAGTCAAATGTCCTGAATAGTTTTAATATTTCCATTTGTAATTAAAAGAAAATATATAAAAATCTCATTTCATTGGCTAGACTTGTTTAAGGGATTTCACCTTCAAGCCAGTAACCCAATGACAGGCGGACTCTGGCCACTAACGGCCGGTCCCATACATGTCTGTCGAGCCAGTCCTTATACTGAAACTAGAGAACGCCAGCAGCAACGCCTGCATTTTTTTAAAATTAACCCTTTGTGGCCGATCCCGTGGTAACTTCGGGAAATCCCTTCTAAGTGCACCCCTACGGTCCCCAAGGAACATACATGCCAAATTTCAGCTTCCTGCGCCCAATAGTTTCAGCTGTAGCGTGTCTGTCAGTCAGTCAGTAACGCAAGGATTTTATATATTAAGATTAACACAACTCAAACTCTACTACCTATTGAAATGTATAATAATAATCCGAATCTCGATAGGTGAAGCCGTGGTTTCAGCTAGTCCTATCTAAGCACAAGCCAAACGAGATAAATCTCCGTATATCCCGATTAGGGTCTACACTCAGTGAAAGCCTTATGACAAAGACAGATGCATCTCCCGGAAACTTAAAGGGCAGGGTTTTAAACTAAGAAAAGGCTGGCCTTACATAGATAAATTATGCACCAAAAAAAGTGTTTTTTATTTGGGAAGTCGTGAGGGAGCGTAGATTTAAAGATAGTAAGGAAATAGTCCATTATGCTGCTTCCAAAAGATATAAACATACTTATGTAGGCTATGAATGTAACATAATAAAAGCTGCATTCGTGTGTTCGTGCTAAGTTTTTATTCCTTCTTTGGCCTATAGGTAATTGTATTGAAATCAGTCTTTACGACTAGACAGGTAGAAATACCTACAGACTGCTACGCCCGTCGGTAGGTCGCGGAACACAGAATTTTCGGATTCATGGACTTCTTAAATTATTGGTATATTACTTGCTAAAAGTTGAAGGAAAACGTCATAAGGCAAATATAATGTATTTCATCTTTATTTTCAAACATAAACGCTGTACACACCCGTAACATAAAATTAAATAAAAGTATCATGAAGTACCTGCATTTCTAAGACTTCTCCAGAAAGTTCTCGAAAGACATGATAAGTCTGACAACCCGCATTTGCCCAGCGTGATAGACTATGGCTTTTCCCTCACACAGTGAGAAGAGGCTCGTGCTTATCAGCTCAATGACACATTCAAAAACAATCTCAAAACATTCAGTTCAATATATCCTTACAACATTTTACTTCCAATAAAACATGAAAGACTGCAATCGTTTTTCAAAAGCATCTTCTACAAAATAAAAACGCGTTTGCTTATACTTATAGCTGCAAGTAGTGGAAACTAAATAAAAATAAAACTAATGTAAGTTGTATACTAGGAAGGTTTACGAGTGTCCTGTAATTAGCGTCTTGTGAATTTTTAAGCAAGAAGATGCAAACGTCTTCAGTTTCATTACGTTTGGTGATAGATATCGCTTGCATTTTGGGAGTGAAAATTTTGCTATGTCAATTAAGTTTCTTGCTTATTTATATAGAGTAAAATAAAAATAGAATTACCACAAGACTTAAACTATTGCACCATTCAAGCAAACTATCATCTCATATTAAGAACTAAGCACTCAGATCAAATCTTCAAAAGACTGCCATTGAGTACTGACGTTAAAGCGAGTATTTTAGATTCCCGCAGAGCAAATGCAGAACCGTTTTGTCAGCGCTGATTTATACAGGGTGTTGAGATGCATTTGCAAAATATTTTCAGAGGTGAATATAGATACTATAACTGAATACAAATACGTGAAAAAATAATGTTTTTCCTTACTCATGCATTTTAGGCTGCATAGGGTTCCCACCAATAACTTAGGGTCCCAAGCCAACCTCACCTGCAAGTGGTGCACCTGCCGATCAACGGACGAGGCTCTGTTAAACAAAATATCCCGATAAGCGGCAATAGGCTCGCCACCTATTACCACGTGGGATCAAAACACTGGCGAAAAGTGGGCGTTTAATATGCCTCTGCCTACCCCTTCGCGGAAACAGGCGTGAGTCTATGTATGTATGTATGTCATGCATTTTAAAAATCAGCTAGGTGTATTGACAGCCGCCGTCGCTCAGCTGATCGCCGCAAGCTCGCATTGCAGGTACCTAACACACACAAGCACATGTACCTACCGTGCAGTCTTATTCTGCACCTTTCAACAGTTTATTCTGATTTACCATCGAAGTAATATTTAATGAAAATAGGGTCATATATTAATTTTAGATGCATAAGTATAATGTCTTTATTGTATTACTAAAATATTTTGCAAATGCAGATCAACACGGCTAGCTTTTGTCTGCAGCTTCGCGCGCAGCTGTTAGGCACCCTATGCCCTTTGTTAGGAACGAGTTTTTTGTGTTATGTTGTCATTCATGTAATAATAGTAGGTACAATTGATATCGCGAGATCGCCTTGCACATGCCAGAGGGTCGCGAGTTCGATTCAAGGCTGCGTAATCCATAAAACGATGTTCGGGCATAGTGTAATAAAATCTAATAGTGAGCGAACTCCTTTGTCTGGACGCTAAATGCCGACAACCGACTAGACACTGTAAATAGCATAGGGTTGACACAAAAACATTTTGCAAGTAAGTACAGATAAGTAAGACATCACTACAGCTGATATGTTTATAAGTTCAAATTAATCTATGTGTTAGTTGTAGTAGTATTGATTCTTTTTCGCACTTTCGTGATGTAATGTTTATTCATCGCAATAGGCCGAAAATAATAAATTCGCAGGTTAAAATCTACAGTTTTTTTATCTACTTAGTGATGCTTTACTAACAAATATTTGCGAAATTCATTGTTTGACGATTTTAATTTTCGGTTGTTAAAACACTACCTATCATCATCACATTCATCACTACACACTAGGTTCATAGTATAAAACAAAGTCTGTTTTCTGTCTGTCTGTCCTTATGTATGCTTAAATCTTTAAAACTACGCAACGGATTTTAATGCGGTTTTTTAATAGATAGAATGATTCAATTTTTTGATAGTTTAAGAGGTTTCTAATGTAATGTCGTAAATAAACCCAATTTTTGCACTTACGTCGCAAACGCTGCCTAAACTCTACGAGATAGATCAAAATAATACATGTATCTACTACAGTATTGTACAACTTAAAAAGGTCTACTAAAATGTCTGCGATGATATGTATAGGCAATATGTCTATTTCTTAGGTATCCCTCAGAAATAGACATATTACCTATACCATGGGCTATCGCCTACAAGCCACAATAAACATTTTTATGTCTTTACTTTTTACGAGAAATAATGGCTTATTTACGAAGTAATTTTAAGCAATACAACATTAATCCTTATCCGATTAAGTACCTTAACCTCTAGAGCCCCAGCGGCACAAAAACGTGCCAGTAAACAAGTATTACCGTTGAGCCCCGCTGGCACAAATTTGTGCCACCAAACCTCGACCGATTTAGAACTGTATTTGTAGTAAAGATAAGTCTTAAAATCGTTTCTAAACGAATGTTCTCAACGGCAGATAATATTTTACAACCATAGACAAAGATAGAAACTAAAAATATTGTAAGCAACATATAAAAAAATAGTGTGAGGTTAGTACAACTGAAAACTGCGCCGCGCGCTATGAAGTTCGAGTTTGAATATTGCAGGAATCAAATACAGAACTCGTAAAATAACATTATCTTTAGATTACCAGTCTATTCATGACCCAGTTCCCAAAATTTCGTGTAAATTGTTCACACCCTTTAGTCAGAAATCAACATAATACAGCAATATAACTATATTCGGCTAGTACGCCGATTTCAATAGGATATGTTTGTTTCTTGAGGTCTAATCAGAATCTTGTTTACATTGTATTTCATAGCCACATCATTGAACGACCCGACACCGTTTAGAGTGTGTGAAAAGAAGCAACAGAAACGGAGCAATAACAGTTTTTGTGACCAAGGTCAGAATACGCTTACGATAAGAGCCCGCCCGCGGTGCTTGACGGATAGTTGACGTAAATAATGGCGGTCCTTGAGAGGTTAAATACATTCAACATGTAATATAGATCAATAGGACTAGACAGCATTTAGTTTAAATTGATATTTTCAAAGATATTAGAGATTTAAAATGCAGGGACATAGCGGCTGCGGCGAGGCTGGGGGCAGGCCGGCGGCACGCATGCCTATAAACATTGCACCCGTGTGTAGCCGGGGCCGGTCGGTAGTTTTATCATAT
Organism: Euclidia mi; assembly: GCA_944739405.2. Lineage (NCBI taxonomy): Eukaryota > Metazoa > Arthropoda > Insecta > Lepidoptera > Erebidae > Euclidia > Euclidia mi. The sequence goes on from OX123192.2 coordinate 76,243,212, forward strand.
AATTGATTCTCATCCTCACATACGGACGGATTAAGAATTGCAATGGAAAGCAATCACATGGTGCTGAAAATTTAATTTGAAATCGATGGTATCTCAAGTTTCCATTATTACTGCTGTACGATGCCGACAAACAACCGTAGACTGCACATGTAGAACGCATCATTAAAAAATTGTCGTATCTGCATAAATAATATTAGCGATAGCGCGATAGCCCCACTTGCATCTTCGTACCGACGCGTAGTGTAGGTCGGGCGGACGGGCCGCCTGCGAAAAAGTGGCGGGGGGACGCCGCTCTGCCCCGCACCGCACCTCATCGTTGGCCTGTCTAGACGGCCGAGTTACTTCACTATTAGATTTTATTACACTATGGTTCGGGTATGGATGTAGAATAACAAAAATTATATTATAGGACATCTGATCTTAAACCAAACAGAGCTAGTAAGTACTATGGCAAACAGATAAATACACAATGTTAAGATAAGTCTATGCCAAATAATTACCAATAGCTGAAGAGATTGTTTGTTTGGCTGGACTCGCTGATTTCAGGAACTACTGGTTCAATTTCAATATTTTATTTTTATTTTGGATGGCCCTGGGTGCATTGGGTTCCCACCAAGAACTTAGGGTCCCAAGCTAACCTCACCTGCAAGTGGTGCACCTGCCGATCAACGAACGAGGCTCTGGCAAACAAAATATGCCGATAAGCGGCAATAGGCTCGCCACCTCTGCCTACCCCTTCGGGGAAACAGGCGTGACAGTCTATGTATGTATGTATGTGTGTTGGATGGCCCAAGTCTCCCTTTATCAGGAAATGCTATACATCTAACATGACTCTATGAGCCACGCATGATTAAAATAAAATATAACACTCATACTATGTGCAGAACATGAGCACCATAGTCAAAGTAATATAAAAAACGGTTGTTAAACCCTCCGTATGGCTCGCGCTTGCCCAGTTTTCCGCATGACAATTCAAAAGTCAGATGCTTTTAGCATTTAGATTAAAAATGCCTGCCATCCCGGGCCGTGTATAGAATCATAATGCACCTATCACCCACTTCGCTATTGACATTGGATAATAACCCTTATGCAAACTGTCGCATTGCTGGGCACGGGCCTCTTCTCATTGTGAGAAGGGTCAAACCACAGTCCACCACTCTAACAGAGAACATTATGGAAACTTTCACACAAATAAATTTCATTACAATGTTTTCCTTCACCGTTTAACAAGCGACGAGTCACTACAATTTCGGATGGAACCTAAGGGCGCTGATACACATGAGCATTTACTTGTAACAGAACAGCGAGCATTCTCCGTTTTCTGTTTTCTCGCACCGAACATTTTCACAATTATTCTAGCGGACACTCTAAATTCACAAAATCCGTAGAATAGAGAAAAATATAGAAATGGCGCTACAATAGCAGTTTTACCCAATATGTTTACTTCAGTTTCACTTATGAATTATTTCTAGAGTAAAAGGAAGACATAAACAAATGACGTTTCTAAATAATAAAATACAGATTTTAATTTAAACAGGTTTAATAAATTACACAAGTGTCTGTTCCTACGTTCAAATTTATTTATCGATATCGAGAGTTTATTAACATTATATTGAAATCAATTTTGAGTAAACCAAATCTAAGGATCTATTGTAAACATTATCGATATTTATTATGAAAAAGCCCATCACTAGTCAAGTTACAATTAGTGACATATTATCACCAAGATTCTTCCCTAGATTAAAATCATAACTCAAAGTGAAGTTAATATGTATAATGGGTTTAACCGCCATTGTAGTGCGAATTCTATGTATTATCTATATTCTAAGGCTCGCCCGAATGTTCGTGAGAATGCTCGCTAAAACACACTCATTTGTTTTGAAACATTTACGGGAATGCTCATCACAGGTGAATGCTCAAGTGTAACAGCGCCATAAGATACTTGCGTATATTCACTTATATTCTGACTGTATTATGATTTTATGATACAATGTTAATTTAAGTAAAGTGAAAATCTCTAATATAGGTAAAGAACATACATAAATAAAAATTGAAATAACTAGGTACTCTACTATCTGTGTTTTCAAAATAACCATTCTTTTCAAGCTTATATAGTTCGTTACACGTAACCAAGTCATAAACAACGTTTTTTTTATTGTTGTCTGTCTGTCTTTTTGTTTGTCCGCGGTAACTAATCTGTGGAATGGCGGATCTGAGTGATGAAGATTTTAATGAGACTTTCACTGGAAGGAGAAAGAACTTTGGAGGGCTACAGGCTATAATTTGACCTAGTAGGTGCGCGCTGCCGAGATATCGAAGATAATGCGGTTGAAACCACAGCATACAGCTAGTTCATGATGATAGGTATTGATATACTTAAACCCAAACTTTAAAAGTTTGGAATTTAAACTTTCGTGGTCATTTAAACTTAATTTAAATTGTCTTTCGGGATATATACCACGTACCTTCGTTTGGAGTAACCGATATTTCGGCACTGTAACGCAAAAACTGTGATCGCATCACCTATCTACAGGCACAGAGGTCGAGAGAACTTAGTGCCTTGAAACAAGATCGAAAGTTTGAATTCTTGATGAGGAAACAAAAACCACTACCCCCACCAAGAAAACTCAAATATTGAACGCACGGTTATCAATCTATCCGATAAAACGTTAACGGAAGCTGCACTCAATATTTTAGAGAAAGGGTTAAATTTCGCCCCAACACCTAGTCATGTTCCATACGAGAAAGTGATCGGCACGGTTGAAGAGGTTATCCGACGGAATAAAATACCTTCCGAAGAGGCCGAAGTTTTGCGACAAGACGTCGCTGTTTGTTTACGTCGAGCCAAGCTTCCTCAGCCTAACACGAACATCGCCGAACGTGTCGCATTACGTGAACTCCGTGAAGATGAGAGCGTACTTGTCCTGAAAGCTGACAAAGGGAACGCGACGGTAGTTATGAACGTTAGCGAATATGACGAAAAAATGCGTCATTTATTAAGTGACGTCAACACCTACAAAAAGGTAAATTATAACCCGACCGCTCGATTGAACCGTAATACCCAGAGGCTGATCAAGGAGTGTCAGCACGCCATCGGTGAAGATACGGTATCCCATTTACTAAGACCTCGTAATGTTCTACCCCCCTAAACTGTATGGTTTGCCAAAGGTTCACAAGAACAACGTTCCTTTACGGCCTATCGTCAGTCAAGTTGATTCACCTACTTACGAACTAGCTAAACACGTAGCTAAGCTCCTGCGGCCATTGGTGAGAACAACATCGTATGTAAAAGACTCCCGACATTTTATTGAGATTCTACGTCAGAGTAACGTAAGTGAAAAAGATGTGATGGTCAGTTTTGATGTAGAATCGCTTTCACGAACGTGCCGATAGCAGACTGCATGGAGGTAATTCGACGTAGGATCAGCGAGGACCATATTGCTGTGGTATATGCCGACCTGGTGCATCATTGCCTGACCACAAATTATTTTCTATACAGAGGTGAGTACTACCTACAAATTGATGGCGTAGCGATGGGCAGCCCGGTAGCTCCAGTGGTAGCCAATCTATGGATGGAACATTTCGAAAACCAAGCCATTGCTACTGCCCCATTAAGTATAAAAATTTGGAAACGGTATGTGGACGATATTTTCTGTGTTATGGAAGGCGATGAAGCAACTGTTCAACAGTACTTGGCACATTTAATTAGCATCCACAGTAAAATGAATTTTACGTATGAAATGGAAAGGGATAGAAGAATGGCGTTCCTTGACGTTATGATCGCCGTACGAGGTGACGGTTCCCTGAGCCACTCCGTATACAGAAAACCAACGCACACAGATCACTATCTACACGCCGACTCACATCATCACCCACGTCAACTGAATTCCGTTATAACGTCGCTTACCGACCGAGCATACAGCTTGTATGACGAGGAACATTTGAATAAGGAACTTTCACATATAAGCGACGTTCTACACAAGAACGGGTACAGTAGGCGAATTAGACCACCCAGACATACTCAAAAACACCTGGACTTCAAGGTTGAACGACACCCAGCGTACTTACCGTACGTCAAAGGAGTGACAGATAAGGTCGCCAACATCTTTAAGAAGGTTTCAGTTAAAACTATCTTCACTCCTTTTAAGAAACTGTCGCAATATATAAGAACGCCGAAAGACAGTCTTCCCTTAGAAAAGCCAGGTGTATACAAAGTTGACTGCAGCTGTGGAAGTTCCTATATAGGACAAACTAAACGCACCATCTCTTGCCGAATAAAGGAACACATTAGGGCAGTCAAAAATAATGAACCACACAAGTCGGCCATAGCTCAACACCTCTTAGACTCGGGTACCGACCACTGGATTGAGTTACATAACCCTCAGGTGCTTTCGACAGAATGCCACTACATACCTCGAATGGTTAGGGAGGCTATTGAAATTAAAAAGTTCAAGAATTTCAATAGAGAGGATGGGTTTCAACTGTCGAGTATCTGGCATCCAGTGGTACGTCTATGTAAAACCCGTGAAAAGAACAAAATCAAACCGCGAGCTGACGTAGTGAGTGTAGTATGTCGTGATCGGGTACAGTGCGATAGTGATAACAGTGCTAGAGGTGTTGAACGCAAAAAACGAGTAAGAAAGCGGGTAGACCGCTATACTTGCTCGTAACATTCATCCACCCGCAATACCATCAGTACATCCGTGAACATGGCGCTTGCAACAGTGCCGAAATATCGGTTACTCCAAACGAAGGTACGTGGTATATATCCCGAAAGACAATTTAAATTAAGTTTAAAAGTTTGCTTTACAAAAGCCACAAGGGCATAGCAATTATAAAGTACGCAAAATAATATTTGCCATCCAATCACAAATAAACTTTCAAACATAAAAGCTCAAAATGTATCGTTACACACAATTTGCCTGCAATATAAGTCTATAACACTTTATTGAGCAACATTTTACTAATAAATTTGATCGGGCGTTCGATAAATTCTTGCTAGCAAAAATTATTTTATTTATTGGCCCGCCATTCCGTTTTTTTTATTTACAATAGTCAGTGAGGTATAATATAAAATATTTATTGGTAATAAATAGGTCAGTAGCATATTTTTTGTGGTAAATAGAATAACATAATACATACAGCTTAAAACGTCAGTGTTTTTCATGGATACCGTATATAGTTTACACGTCGTTTTATTATTTTATGTTGTAACTTGAAATTAAGATATTTTATTGTATCGGGCTTTGTTTGAAATCGTAAGACATTTAAGATGTTATAATGTCGAAAATAAATAATTTTAAAGTAGTGTAAGTGTCATGTATGTTCTTTTTTGACGGGGCTAATTAATTATATAAAAGAACCGTGTGATCCCACCAGCAACGGGCACAGGATCCAAGCTGTCGGTAGTTAGGGCTCCAGAGACAGGAACTTCCTCAGAATACGTGCCGTGTCGAGAAGTACTGCCTTTTTCATCAGGCCCTTAATTCAAGCACCTAACGCGAGCCTCTTAAGATAACGATCCAGGCTCTTGGCTATTAGGCCATTAACACATCGGCACAATAATTGCCGAGTCCACATCCCACATGACGAGAATCTCGTGAGCCAAGTCCAGATATTTAATCTGTTTGTCTCTCTCGGCTTTCACGAGATTCGCGTCATGAGGAATGGTGACATCAACGTTTATGTTAAAAGACATTTTTTTACTAGGAATTGATCACATATGGTGGACTTTGCAAACAACGGATACAACGAATACACAGACAGGAAAAATATCAAACTCATGACTCTCGACGCAATGCTAAACGGCAAGGTGACCACTTAATCCATTACAACATACGTGCAGTTAAAAAGATGTAGCGAATGTAAATAAACATTATGTAGCTAAGGGATAAAAATAATATTGATATATTAGATATATTTTGGTGCTGTTACGAGCTGTGGGGTTCGGCGATAAATTAAAACTCACTATGCCACTTAAACGGTACTTTATTTCACACTAAACTTACTTTGAACACTAATAAAACACTAATAACTCTGTATTTCCACACTAGGAAACACTCCCGCTTCTTCAGATTCTTCGCTCGATAATTATCGCTCCAATTATTCAACTGAACTGTGTCCGGTCCGCGAATCCGAGCGCTTTTATATTGGCCGGAAAACATAACTAGTTCATTCTCGTCTTCCCGAGAATGTTCTTGTAACAGGCGGCAACAGAGTCGATACTTCCAGATAACTAAACAGCAACGCCATCTAGAAGAGAATAGATGAAATACTTTTAAAATACCGATATATCCATTCTCTTCTAGTTCTCTCATTTACCGATAGATGTCGTTATTTTAAAATATCACCATTCGTATCGTATCGAACAGTACTATAGGATGCTCGCAGCCACGCCGCATATTTTATTTGAATTTAACCGTTTCTCCCCTTCCCACAGGAATATCGGGATATCCCTTCTTTGCACTACTACGGTCCCCAAGGATCAGCAGGCATGGCAAATTTCAACTGTGCTTTGTCTATCAGCCAGTAGGTAACGAAATAATTTTATATGTAGGTATATGCAGATTATAATTGCTAGCGAGTTAAAAAATAAATAATTTTATAAACATTAAGTAGTAGTTATTAATTTTTATCAATATTATTTGGGAAGAAAAAGTGTTACTGGGTTTTTCCGAATTCTCAGTAGCAGCACGGTGTCTGGTGATGTGTTCGGTAACGGCAATAGGCTCGCCCTCTATTACGTGGGACCTTAAAATTCATGGTGTAATGTGGGTGTAAATGGGTGGTGTGGGTGTAATATTACACCTCTGCCTACCCCTTCGGGGATACAGGCGAGAGTCTATAAATGAAAAATAATAAAAATTATTTGGGAAGGCACTTACTTATTTAATGTATGAAATGGGATGCATTTCATACATTAAGGAGAATAGGTTGTAAAAAATTAAAGCATTACGTACCACGTGCACCTAACTATATGATAAAAATAAGTTTTGTTCTCATTTAAACGATGAAATGCATACGTACATAGATACATAGACGCAAGTTTCCCGGAGGGGTAAGCAGAGAATACGGAACCCCATTTGCAAGGATCCTGACATATCTCTCTTGTTTCTTTTAGGAGAAGAACAAATGCACTTATTTAATTTAAAATAGTTGTATTAAAATATTAACATGATTATTTCGTGTAATTATTCAAATACCTACCCTATTTACCTATATAAAATATATAAAAGTACCTATCTATTTACTTACCATACAAAAATATGGTAACTAAGTACTTAGGTGAAGAATATAAATTTTTAAATGACTCATAAGTATATGTGAAAAGAAACTGTGAAACTTAAAAGCTTTATTTACCCTCTGTCTTTCTATCCTTGAAAGTAAATGATTTTCCTAGTTGTGATTTTTGGAGCTTAGCATAGAAATGATCCTTCCCCATAACTAAGTATTAAAAAAATAATTATATAGGTCGTCTTTTGCATTTGGACAATCACTTCACATCAGCCTGTTGCAGACTATTGCTGGACGTAGGCCTCCCCCAGGGTACGCCACAAGACCCGATGTCCCGTTTTCACCATCCAGCCAATACCAGCTACCCTCTAGGTACAATTCGTTCCATCTGGCATGGAGGCGTCCAACACTACGCTCACCAAGACGTATTTGGACAATAGTGTTCAGTATTGCTTTATATAACTATAGCAAATAGTCAATCTCATCGGGAGTCAATAAATCGAAGTAAGTATTTTATCAAAAGTATCCAACAATACTTTATGTGCTCCACAATTCCGATTCTGATCTTCCCAACGCATTGTCCTATTAAGACTTTTTCTCTGAAATCGTCGTTTATTGCTTTATTTTTGAGCCGTTCAATACCATTAACGGCCAATGGATTTGCAAGCCGCGACCGAATGGGCCTTTACAATATATGATGTTATAATTTACTTTTGCAGTAAATAAAATGCTTGTTTACCCGCGCTACGAGCGCCATCTGTTATTTGAATTTGGTGTTATTGCGATAGTAGGGACATCCTTTGCATATAATTGTAAATTACTACATCATTTATTAAAATAAGAACATAATTTGATATTATCATACTGTCCTGTTATTTTACTTGCTATATTGATAATTATATAAATATGTACCTACCTACCTAAGTTAACTTTAAATTCGAGGGTGTATAAACAGCTACAACGCCATATGTGCGAACTGTCTTTTCCTGACTGCAAATACGTATTCGAGATAAACATTTCTTGATTTGTAGGTTACACAAAGTGTTTTCGGGGAGTGCAGGATTGAACACACAAAATGTAAATTTGAAGTTCATAAGTGACATACATACATAGACTCACGCCTGTTTCCCGGAGGGGTAGACAGAAACTACGGAACGCCATTTGCAACGCTGCCGCCCATACGATAATCACAGTACCTAAGTCACATTTTTGTCGATATTGAGTCAAGTACATATAAGTAGAGATCGAGATCTACAATTCTGTATATTCAGAATTTGAAAATGTGGCTTACATCAAGAAATAAGATTAGGTACCTAAGCATAATTACAGTAAGACACGATAGGCGCCAAGGTGCATTTATTATGAATGCAGTATGGGCACATACGGTTGATTTTTGCATAAAGTTAAATCAATTAACCTAGGTTTTACTACAGTAAGCAATCTTACTATAAATATTATAAAGTTACGATTTTTATTACTCCAAGTACGACTTAAACATATTAACAGTAAGTGGCACTTGTCGTTACTATATTAAGTAATTGGAATAAAACACACTATTGCATTACCTTAGCATAACAACAGCAAGTGGACCTTACTGTGTGTAGAATGATGTTGTGTTGGGTGAAGAAAGAAAGATGTCAAAAGAAGAAAATAATAATAATAATAATTTATTTATTCACAAAAATACAAAAGGTACGTACACTACAATTCGTCTTAAACTAGATCCATTGATATAACTAGCCTTATGTCTTTTATTTAGTTTTACATTATATAATAAGTACATGGCAAATAAAAACAATAGTGTACATAAAGCCTCATAATCATAACATACATATATTTGCAATATTGGCAAAAACTAGGATTGCGTTATAACTCAAGTAGTTATCGACTACCTGCTCGAACTAGATTAGACCTGTGTTTCGAGCTGACGCTTGATTAAAACTTAGAGAGACAAAAGACAATATTATGTACATGTTTGTATGCTAATATTATAACATAGTGTGTAAGTAATTAAGTTTATCAAGATTTAGTTTAATTTAGGCAGACTATTTATTATAAATAAATATATATTATAGTAGGCCAATTCCTCCTTTCAAAGGAGAGGCCTAGTCCAGCAGTGGACTTTTAAAGACTGATGATGATGAGTTCGTCGCACCTAACCCCAGGCACTAGCTGTTGATAATAATATTTAATTTATTTTTCGGATTTAAAACTTCGGGATTTTAAACTTTCGAACAAACAACCATTCGGTGTTTCAATTATCGGGATTTCATTCATCGGTATTTTAAAATTCGGGATTTTGATACGTACCCATTTAAACATTATGTCTAATAATCATTATGGCGATTAAATATTATGTCAAATTATTATTATGACAATTAAAAATATGAAAAACAATACGTATGGCACTCGCATCTTATGGTGTCTAAGTTTCGGGCAGTCAAAAGTATGTCATGTCTTTTAGGGCAAACAAAAAATCCGGGCAAATGAAATTCGGGTACCTAAATTAAATTCGGGAATATGAGATTATGGTATATAATCTTCGGGTTAACAATAGACAACCCTTTTTTTTTTTGTGTCGGGTTGGAAAATCCTCATGGAGTCCCTTCGCCCCGGGAGAAGGACGAAGGGGACTGTCAGACTCTTACTGACTAAAAACCAACCCGTGTTCCTCATGTACCTGTGTGTCGGAGGGTAGGGATTCGCATAAGCATTCGTCGCTACCCCCCGACGGGTATTGGCCCGCCAGATGGTCAGGCAGGCCCCGAACAAAACTCCCTTGGCGGCGGATTAAGGTGTTGGGCTCCGCCGCTAAAACACTCAGCGGCCGCAGAGGATAGGGAGGACGGCAACGCAACACCGCATCTCCTCTTCCTCTGCGGCCCCACCGCGACGCATCAAATGGCGCGCCCCCACTTGGTCGCGGGAGATAGGGCGCGCGGCAACGCAACACCGACACGCCTCTCCTCCCGCGACCACACCCGACTGCGAGGGACAGACAGAACTGTCCCCCGCACCCGCACCGTTGGACGCATCCTGCGCAGGCCCCGTCAAGCCCACGCGGAGCTTCCCCTCCTGGATCCCTCTTAGCTTCACCGCGGGTAACCAATCCACGGTTACTGAGCCCCCCCACCACGACAAGGTGGAGATCCCAAGGGACAACCCTTAAACTTTCTTATTGTAACTTTGGAAAATATATTTATAAGTCTACATTTTACTAGTCATTTAAAACACTTTTAAGGTATTTTTAAACTTCTACAAATCTTAATATATAAAATCCTTGCGTTACTGACTGACTGACAGACAAGATACAGCCAAAACTACTGGGCACAGGAAGCTGAAATTTGGCATGTATGTTCCTTGGGGACCGTAGTGGTGCACTAAGAAGGGATTTCCTAAAATTCCCACGGGATCGGCCAAAACGGGTAGATTTAAATATGATATGAAACTAATTAAATGAACAAAAGGACTGATGAATAATAATTTGTAAGACTGATTTGTTTTAGTTAGTTTAACTAAGATCTCATAATTTTATATGAAGATTTTAATGTTTTTTCTCGTTCTGAAAGGTAAATAAGCCTTATCAGAATTTAAAGTGCCTTTGTCTTTTTATGTTTTTTGTTGTGTCCAAAGAAGTACAAATAATAGAGTTTTATGACTATAAACATGTTATGATTTAGAGATAGTGCTTAGTTTGTTTAATATTGTTTCATGCACGAGGAAGTTTTGTACAAATACGAATGATTACCTTTGGTTACGTTAAGCCATTTTAATGCTATAAATAATTAAATAATAGAACAGATTTTAAATTTTTCTAGTTTCACAAAATTATTTGTACTTGTTTTATTAAACTGTGATTTCATAACATCAGTTATGTTTCATTTTCTTACAAATAATTAAGAAAATTTAATTAAAGTTGGTGTCGGTGCTTTATGAGGGATGCTGTAATTTTACATATTTCTTCTAGCTATAATTACAGTAAGTGCCTAAGTTACTGTAAGCAAAAAATATTATATTTGTTATTCTATTTAAACATTTATCTTATTTCATAATCATTGTTACTGTATGTACCTACAACTAAAGATAGAGTAAGTCACACACTTACTGTAGTAATAATAAGAAAATGTTTTTATTTATTTTCTTCATAACTTAACATAAATATATTTTTCAGATTTACAACACATTTATTACATGTAATTAAAAAATAAAATAAAACATGCCTATATTTACGTTATACATTTGTAAGAACTTACATTTTATCTATATTAAGGCAGAAATGCTAAAAATAAAGAAAAAAACTTTAAGCGCGTTTTTCTCTAAACTGTCTTCAAGGCACTTACTGTGTTTATCACAAGCACGGCAGAACGATCCTGACATATCTCTCTTGCTTCATTCACTCCCATCAATTTCTCATGCAGGCTCTTCGGTTAAAGGTACTTCTAACCTGTCTTTTTTTTAGGATGTCTCCAATCTGGTCAGAGAATGTCCGTCTAGGTTTTCCCCTTCCTCCTGTCCCATTCACACTTGACTTATATAACTTCTTGGTCAGTCTTTCGTCACCCATCCTCTCCATCTGTCCAAACCATCTTAGTATACCTTTCTCAATAGTTGTCACTACATCTTCTTTTACCCCACAACACTCTCTTATCACACAATTCCTTAATCTGTTCATCAAAGACACTCAACACATACTTCTCAGTGCTCTCATTTCTACGGCATTAATTCTACTTTCATGTCTATTCTGCCATACCCAACTCTCACTACCATACATAAGTGTTGGTACTAAACACCCCTCTATGCACAGCCAAACGTGCCTTTTTGGACACATTTTGACTGTTCATAAAAACCTTCAAAACTCCTTTCACTCTATTACCTGCATTAACTCTTCTTTCAATATCTTCTTCATTTTTACCATTCCTAGTAAAAAGCGTAAGTGACATAAGTGACATAGTGGGACCAAAGTGAAGTGACTATTGTTTTTGACCTTATCCAGCTTTATTCGTTGATTTAATTTGAGGGTTTGTAAAGTCCCTCGCTTTACAATGTATATTTCTAGTTTGGGAGTAGAGACTATATTTTCTGCATTAGCTATAATTAATTAGATATACCTACTTATTAACTGTCTGTTCCCTGGAGTTTAACTCGCGATATTTTCGATATCAACAGCGACACCTACAGGATCAAATTACAGCCAATACGTAGGCTTATAAGGTCATCTATCTTCTTGTGAAAGTCCCACTAAAATCGGTTCACCCATTCCAGAGATTACTCCAGACACACAAAAATTGATTTAGCTCAATTTCTGTGCTCCAGAAAACCGAACGACAGACAGACAAAAAAATAAAAAAGGTTGTTTATAAATAAGTATCGTGTAACTAACTATATGAACTTGAAAAAAGATAAATCAAAACCATGAAATATCGCTATCCCTTTGGATTGCGAAGGTCAGACAGGTTGTCGCTCTGTAGAAAAGTAAATGTTCAGTCAAATCCGGTTAGACTAGTAAGCGGACCCCGGGTTCCAACTTAATCAAATTAACGCAAGGAGGATGATGAGAGAGAAACTTTAATTTTATTTACATGTATGTACAAATCAATACGTTGCAACCTGTGGTCCAGGTAGATCGCATTCGAGTCATTCGGCGATGAGTTTGACTACAGGTATGGGTATGGCGTAGTGGTTTAAGCGGTCGCCTCGCCGTTTAGCACTGCACTGAGTGCGGTGTTCTTTGTGTCCGTTGATTGAATGTTTGTAAAGGTTCCCGCGACAGAAAGTTTATTCTTAGTGAGAAAGTTTTCTTTTAAAACGGTGAAAAACGGAGAAAGATCACCTTAATTTGTAGGTAGATAAAGCTTGTCAACATCTGAAGTGCAATGTCCAGTCTAAGTTCGACTATCATAGTATAAAATTTATTTAGAAACATAGCTCATCTCTTATACTGGTTATGTACATGTGTACGGAGCTAACTTACTACGGTTTTATATGGGGTGACCAACGTACTGATTTTTGCGAAAATTTGGGAGGAGAAAGGCAGATTAGACTATATTAAGGTATTAATTATTTAGCATTCACTCCCATCGGAGGCCTAGGCATATTTTAGGTCCATAAGACATTGAAGTAAGTATTATTTTGAAGGTATTTTTATTTACCTAAAATGTTATTCACACGAAAATAAAGCCCGTGTAAGGACAATTACGGAATCCATCATTGTGTGAAGACCGAAATGCTCTTGCCCAGCTTTTATTACTCATCTTTAAAAGTACTAGTGGTAAAAGCGCTTATCTGCTTGCTACTGCACAAAGTATTGGGTAAAGGGTTCAATCCCCAGGCGAGACAACATTTCGTGTGATAAAATGTTGTTTTACAGTCTTTGAATTAAACTGCATCTGGTGCGAGCAATGTTTTAAAAACCGTTATACACAATGTCTTCAGTCTGCAAAGCTACAGAAAGTTAAGAAAAAAAATTAATTTCCACGAGTTTTGGGAGAAACTTATTCAAAAGTTGACGACCCTTTCGTGAGCTTAGTTATGATTTATATTTCCACGGCGGCAAACGCTACTGGCGATGGCGTAACAAATGCTGACAATTGTGCACCTCTAATAAATAGGTGTTCTGGTTCAAATCCTCGGTTTGATAAATGCTAGCTTGTGGCGGTTTGTGGATTTAAAATGTAACTGTAGCGGAGATTAGTTGATAAGGTTCTATTAGGCTCAGTTCGAGTTTGCACTATAACGGAGAGCATTTTCATGAGTCATTGATAAACATTTTCCATACATTTACCGCCATTGGCGGTAAATTATTTCCTGTAGTTCTTTGGAAAGAGAAGGCTATAAAAAAATAGACTAACCCGTCTGGCCAGCGTCTTATAGCTAGGCCAAATTTGGAATGCTCTTCTGAATCAAATTAGGAGAGGCCTGTATCCAGCAGTGGACTGCAATAAGCTAAATGACGACGATATAGGTTAACAAAAAAACAGATCGCTGATAGACGATTAGAGAGCAAAATTGACATGAAAAGTCAGTAAGTTAGTCAAGGGTTTTGACAGGCACCCTTCAGACATGAAACTCTAATGCCCGCTTTCACCAACAGTCCCTAATCAGAAACTTATTTAGATAACTTATTATATATTAATTTGTTTTGATTAAAATAAAAAAGAGACCTTGATCTTAGCCTAGTGGATGCAAAAAAGTTATTAATTAAAAATAAAATATTTCACATTAGGCTGTATGGCAAAATTCCTTTGCCTTAAATAGGGGACAGTTTTTTATCGCTTGACGTCATTTCACGGAACTAAACTTTGTGGCGGTTCATCTTTATTTTATGATGCGTGTTATTTTTTCATTAGCGCTCAAATAGCGTGGTGTATAGTAAAATAAAAAAAACCGGCCAAGTGCGTGTCGGGCCACGCGCAATTTAGGGTTCCGTAGTTGCCCATAATGACTTGCTGCAAAGGGTATTAATGTACAACATATCCGACTGTTTATTTTGCTGAAAAAAAAATTTTAATAACACTATTATAAGAACCTAAGTTTTGTTTAGAAAAATACTAGGTATGTATCCAGTTATGTATTGTAAATATAAAATGTGGTTTCCAAGATGTACTATTACTATACATACGTAGTATCGTAGTACATTACATACCAAAGTACGTATATCTTTAAGATTAAGTCAGCGCGCCCAATGTAAACTCACAGAAATAGGTATTTATAAATTAACCGATGATTACTCGTGAACTAGTGATATCTACTTAGCTATGATAGTTTTCCTTTTAAATTCGTTATATGTACTACATTTGTGATTTTTTTCACCTCTTCCAAATTAATAGTTTAGCCGGCAGGGGGGGGACACTTGAGTCTAACAATTTTTTTCACTTCAAAGCTTGATATTTGACAAACCAATCACTTGATCGAAAAATGATTTGAGCAAACTAATAATATTTTTTTTAAAACCTATCCAATGATACCGCACATGATGGGGTAGATAACCAAAAAAAAATTCAACCCCACTTATACAACATGTAACAAGTTTAATGCACATCTTGAAAGTACTTTGTTCAGAATCGGCAACTGAATCCATTTCCGTCATTTTTAACATTGTTTATTTTTAGTCTTAAAATAATTAAAATAACGTAAATTGTAGTCACTCATTTTTTAAAAAATTAAGCTATTCGAAAATAAACCTTAAATCAAAGCAGAACGGCTTATTTTTAAATGCATTTGTTAAATGGTTCCACCTTGACTTACACAAACGCACACATTAAAACAACACAATTTAAAAAAAAAAGAGCTATTCGAAAATAAACCTTAAATCAAAGCAGAACGGCTTATTTTTAAATGCATTTGTTATGTGTTTTCACGTTGACTTACACAAACGCACACATTAATACAACACAATAGACGGCAAAAGACAATAGCACACAATTGACCACCAAAATGTCTATCATCTATCTTTCACTAACGTAGGTAATAAACAACGGGAAAGAGCGAGACGTAATGTCTCGCTCGCGCTGGCGCATGACAAGCGCAGCGGGCGATGCGCTTAGACATGTTATGACAAGTACAACCGGGAATATCTATCTGATTCTATCAGTGAGTGCTGTGAAAACCTTTTTAAAAGTTCACTTGTTTACAAAATGTGTAATGGTGTATAATTTAATCATTCAACAACAAAGTGAAAAGTTCAACATCATCTTGATGTTGACTTGTCACCCCTGGACTTTCTCATTGTGGAGAAATATTAAATCACCAGTTTATTGTGACGAGAGAAAAAGTGCCGAGTAGTTAATTAATTAAGATACTAGCTGCTTTTGAAACAGTGAAAAGATGTGATTTGTTAGGAAATACTGAAGTGCTAAGTGCTACGTGGACGAAAGAAATGTGATTTAAGCCTGTAAGTTATTTTATTATTCTATTATTGTAAGTATTTAGATTCACAAGACAACTTTAAACACGCCTTGTTTATTTCTCTCATTGATATTCTTTTATTTTATCTGATTAAGTTAAGATAGACACAATAGTCACTTACGATGTTAAGAAACAATAGATCGTGCATATTAATAACAAACAATAAATGATTCGACTGTGATTGATTGAATGATTCCACACCATAGCTTAAAAGTGTGATGGAAAGAAATACTCATAATATCTTTGGTAATATCAACAGTAGCCGACAAATTGTTCAAATTCAAACATCATTTTTGTAAACCCCACTCTATCAGAGTGTGGTTTACAGACTGAATTTCATACATTTTGTTATATCGTATTGTGTTTCGTTCCTATCAGATCGCTGTTGTTTGTTTACCATAGCAACCGTTTCGTTTGTGTGCGTGCGTAGATTTAAAGTGACCACGATTTTCACTTTTAATTGAGTTAATACTTTCTTTAAAAAACATTATTTACGCAAATAAAAAAAATATTTCAATGCATGCATTATGATTGTAACAAGGTTTTCTAATTGGGGTGTCTGAGGATGTGCGTTATTTCCATTACACGTTGTATAGTGTAGGGGAGATACCCTTTAAAAAAAATATATTTCCCTAAATTTTATTCTACAGTTTTGTTGCAATATCTTATGTCTATATTCATGTCAAATATCAGCTTTCTAGCACCAGGCGTCTTTGAGCTAGGCTGCGGACGGACAGACGGACGGACATGACGAAACTATAAGGGTTCCTTGTGGACTACGGAACCCTAAAAATGGATCAATAATGGCAGGAAAAAATGTGTTTTTGTTTTTTCACTTTAAGACACATTGATTACCTAATACAATTACTTCTACCACATAGAGATACAGTGCTGATCAAAAAGACAAATGGGACAACAAATGAAGCTAAATATTTCGCTTGGAAAGCAATAACAAATTCGTACACTGAAATAACCCAAAAACTAGTTGATTAAAATTTTATTGTCACTTAACCTTAAGGGGTCGAATATTTAGCCTCTAAATATAAGGTGTAACCTAATGCCTTAGGTGTGTCTTACAATTGGTGAAAACAAAACTTGTTTTAGGTGTCCCTTAAACTACGTTACGGGTTACTTAAATTTTAGGGGCCGTTGGTGAAAACGGCCAGAGAAATTCTCAAACGTTTTTAGGGATGGAACCCTTCAGGGTAACCAAATATGTGGTGGGGCCCTAAAAAAAAGCGAGTCCGATGTGCACTTTAAAGCCATTTATTTTACTGACATACACCTTCGTGGAGCCCCCAGAGATGCTTTGTGGAGCCCTGGAGCTAAGCGGAACACACTTTGAGAATAATTGCTATACCATAGTCATTAACTTATAGCATTCACAAGTAACAGACCCGCAGACAGTGACAGACGGACAGATGATAAAACGGACACAAAAAGTTAGTCTAGTATTCCATATGCCACATGCATCATTAAGGCAATGACGCCTAAAAACTAAATACCATACTCATAACCTCATGACACCAACGAACCATTGAACACATCTTATAATTCTATAAACACTTATAAATTAACGTGATAATCTCGCAACGGAAACCAGTCAAGTGATGCGCAGGAAACGCGCGTTTAAATCATGGCGACCGGATCCGGAAGTGGTTGGCTAATAAATATGGCTGCCGGTCAGCCGCGAACTCCTCTGTAAATATTACAGAGATAAGTGTCTGTGATGCTCTAGTTGGCAAGAAATGTTAAAAAGGGTTATTTAGGACTTGAAAACACATAGTTATTTTGAAATCACAGACAGTCACTTCAGTTTTATTTATATGTATTGATTAGTAGAAAAATAAGTCTCGGTATCGCGACAACAGCGCTACCTACCGGGTCAAATTGTAGCCTATGTGTAGCAATATAAAGTCCTCTACATTTCAGTGAAAGTCTCATTTGAATCGGGTTAGCCATTCCAGAGATTACCCCGGACAAACAGAAATACAGACAGATAGACAAAAATGTTAAAAAGGGTTGTTTAGGACTTAGAACCGTGTAACTAACTATATGCACTTGAAAACACATAGTTATTTTGAAATCACAGACAGACACTTCAATTTTATTCATATGTATACATGTATAGATGAGTAGAAAAAGTAAAACTCGGTATCGCGGAAACAGCGCTACCTACTGGATCAAATTGTAGCCTATATGTAGCGCTATAAAGTCCTCTACCTTCCAGTGAAAGTGTCATTTGAACCGGTTCAGCCATTCCAGAGATTACCCCGGACAAACAGAAAGACAGACAGACAGACAAAAATGTTGAAAAGGGTTGTTTAGGACTTAGAATCGTGTAAGTAACTATATGCACTTGAAAACACATGGTTATTTTAAAATCACAGACAGACACTTCAATTTTATTTATATGTATAGATTTGTGGTAGGTAGGTAGTATCTTCCTATCTACCAACATCTGTAGATCCGTGATCATGACGCCTGTAGCAATCAAAATGCTAAGTAATGTGCTAACATATACGTGTATATGATATTCGAAATAAACGTTCGTGGTACACAGTAAATTTCACGGAAAATTTTAAAATAATGCCTTCATAGACGCACTAAATTTTCCAGGTTAGTATCTCTGTAGTATTAAATGGGCATGAAATAGACTTGTATTTTGCAGGCTACAAACAATTTTGTTCCTACGTATAACCGGAGTAATTTTTGTGGGCTGCTAGCAAATTGCAGTTTTATTTAAACCATACATCATTGTAAGTTGTACGTGTTTTAGTGAGAGACGCTGCGCTTTTGAATTTTTACTGTTCTTATAGAGTAAGATCCCAGGGCCGCCAGACGTTACTTATTTTCTCATAAACGAAATGTATAGAATAATGTAGTGTTAGTATCTGTTATGAGTGTACGCATACTTGGTAGTTTGGATCGTGGGCCAATTTTTAGTTATGACTTATGAGGTGCTAGTGGTCCACGGGAACAATTTCCATACATTTTCTAAATGCGCCTAGTGGTCTCTACCGATAGCTAGATATTTTGGAAACTTTAAAGCGTCTGGTAAAAATTACCGCTGCCGAAATAAGTGCGACAGTATTATTTATACATTTTTAAGAATATTTTCTAAAACATACATAAAAATCAGCACTGAGAATTTAAGAAAAGTAAGTACTAAGTATTATAAACTAACTTTAGCACCTCGTACCTTAAAAATGGCCCACGATCCAAGCTAACAATTAGTATGTGTACACTCATGACACATACTAACATACATTCTTCTATACATTTCGTTTCTGAGAAAATAAGTAAGGTCTGGCGGCCCTGGGATTTTGGACTATTAGTTGGTACGTATATGTGCATATAAATGCAGGTGTGGTGTAGTCGTTTAAGCAGCTGTCATGGCGTCTAATAGCGCCGAGTATTGTGGGATTGATTCCTGCACTTTTTGTAATCTATAATTTGTTCTTTTGAGTCTAGATGTACTTTGTGACCAAAGCAAATGGTTTATTACTAGAACGAGTGTAGTCAAAAAAAAAAACAGAACCATACACCATAACAGAAAGCACTAATTTTCTAAGCTCTCCATAACAATTGTCAAGGAATTTCGTGACAACCGGGGCTGACTGAAGTAAATAAGGTAAACATTTATGTATAACTAGTGTTAGAGAGAAAGTACTAATTATGGAATACGTCCCCCACATGGAATACCATTGAATTTTTAAGTGCAAGCCCAGAATATTCCAAAACTTTGGACTTTGATAATATAAAATTTATTTTGGATGTAGTCCATAATTTCTGCCTTCCCTCTACTAAAAAGAATTTTGGAATTTTCATGGCGCTTAGTCTTCGAAATATAACGTACTAGCTTTCGCCCGCGGCTTCGCCAGCATGAAATTTTAATAAAGGGTGGCCTATGTACTTCCCCGCGTTTCAGACTACTCATGTCAAATTTCATCACAAACGCCTCTGCAGATTGGCCGTGTAGTGTAGCACATTATATAAACAGATTATACTTTAAAATTACTTTTGTTTTCATAATCGTCGAACTTCTGGTAAAGATTAGGATGTAGGTATATTATTGAAGTTATGAAGAGCTTATATACCCACTGAAAATAACAGCAGCAAAAATTAAAACTGAAAGCATTACCACAAAGTATATATTATCAGACCGTCCCTCCACCCAACTGTGCTTAAGCGCGCTAACTCATAGTTTTATTACAATAAAAATGATGTAGTTAGGTTATGTACTAAAAGCTAAAAAGTAATTCGGTAAGTTCTAGCTACCATGTCGCACCAATCTGCTCATCAATCTGGGGTATTGATCAGACACATATAAAATCGTTAGGCAAGTGAAATTGCTATCATAATGTTTACTCTGGCTACGCTACACACAAAACAAATTTATTTTAGTTATTTTATTTTAAAGTTGTTAGTTTTGTTGTAAGTTTATACTTCTCATTCTATTTTCATAGTGAACCCTTTTCTACCAATCAAGCCCTGTCATTCGATACCCATATTGAGGTATTTGTGGAAAATAGATAATCCGCCATTTAGTGGCGGCGGCCATCTTAGATTTTTCAGAGTAAGCTCTATTCTACCAATCAAGCCCTTTCATTTGATACCCATATTGAGGTATTTGTGGAAAATATGTAATCCGCTATTTTGTGGCGGCAGCCATCTTGGATTTTTCATAGTGAGCCCTATTCTACCAATCAAGCCCTTTCATTCGATACCCATATTGAGTTATTTGTGGAAAATATGAAATCCGCCATTTTACGGCGACAGCCATCTTGGATTTTTCATAGTGAGCTCTATTCTACGAATCAAGTCCTATAATTTGATACCCATCTTGATTTATTTGTGGAAAAAATAATCCGCCATTTTGTGGCGGCGGCCATCTTGGATTTTTCATAGTAAGCTCTATTCTACTAATCAAGCCCTTTCATTTGATACCCATATTGAGGTATTTGTGGAAAAAATAATCCGCCATTTTGTGGCGGCGGCCATCTTGGATTTTTCATAGTAAGCTCTATTCTATGAATCAAGTCCTTTCATTTGAAACCCATAATGAGTTACTTGTGGATAAGAGATAATCCACTGTTTTGTGGCGGCGACCATCTTGGATTTTTCAAAGTAAGCTCTATTCTACTAATCAAGTCCTTTCATTTGATACCCATATTGAGGTATTTGAGGAAAATATGAAATCTGCCATTTTGCGGCGACAGTCATCTTGAATTTTTCATAGTGAGCTCTATTCTATGAATCAAGTCCTTTCATTTGATACCCATAGTGAGCTACTTGTGGATAAGAGATAATCCACTGTTTTGTGGCGGCGGCCATCTTGGATTTTTCATAGTGAGCTCCATTCTACCAATCAAGTCCTTTCATTTGATACCCATATTGAGGTATTTGTGGAAAATATGAAATCCGCCATTTTGCGGCGACAGCCATCTTGGATTTTTCATAGTGAGCTCTATTCTACAAATCAAGTCCTATCATTTGATACCCATCTTGATTTATTTGTGAAAAAAATAATTCGCCATTTTGTGGCGGCGGCCATCTTGGATTTTTCATAGTAAGCTCTATTCTACTAATCAAGCCCTTTCATTTGATACCCATATTGAGGTATTTGTGGAAAAAATAATCCGCCATTTTGTGGCGGCGGCCATCTTGGATTTTTCATAGTAAGCTCTCTTCTACTAATCAAGCCCATTCATTTGATACCCATATCGAGGTTGTTGTGAAGTAATATGTGATCCACCATTTTGTATCAGCGGCCATCTTGAGTTTACAATAATTTAAATATTATCTTTTAATCTTGATGACATTATGAGTGTATACCAAATAGCAGATCAATCTGTCATCAGGAAGAGGGTAAAATTCCAATTACAAAATTTGAACTAAGCAGACAAAGATAATACAGGATTTTTGCCGACTTAGTTGATACTTTTCCCTATATTATGGCAACATTATACGAAATCTTTATAAATTGTAGCCTATGTGTTATTCTGATATATAAACTATATGACTGTAAAGTTTTATCCAAATTCGTTCAGTAGTTTTTGCGTGAAAGAGTAACAAACATCCATCCATCCATCCATCCATCTATACATACATCTTCACAAACTTTCACATTTATAATATTAGTAGGATAGGATTCCATAATTGGTACCTTTCCTCTACAAGTGTACCTAGCCTAAAGCGAAATAAGTGTATGCTTGTAATGTACAATCGTACAAACCTACAATATACGGAGGAAGTATGAACAGAACCACAGTTCGTCAATGTTATATGCTCGACCCGAGGTTGCGTAGATAGATCTTTATGCAACCACACTATAAAGCTAAGTTCACACCGAGAGGGAGTGAGCGTGCCAACGAAAAAAGCTGCGAACTGAGCGAAGCTTTGATGTAACGAAGTATAAAGCAAAATCCTGGAATTGCGTAGATAGATCTGTATTCAACCAAAGTATTAAAACGAGGGCGAGTGTGCGGGCGTACTAAGTTAGCAAGAAACAATGTGAACCATTGAAATGTACCTCAATAATGTCAACTAAGCGAAGCTTTGGCGAACCAAAGTATACAGCGCTGAAGACGCCTGATATTTATTTTTCATTGTTTAGTCACTAACGTAAAAAAACAGGAAGCTTAGCCTGGTGGAAATACCAACAGTCTGCCATGCAGAGGGTATCAGGTTCGAATCCACGGCGCGCACCAATGACTTTTCGAAGTTATGTGCTTATTAAATTGTTAATTATCGCTCGTCCCGTGCCTCGGAGAGCACGTTAAGCCGTCGGTGCCAGTTGTCATACAGATTTTTGACGATCGTTATAGGGCGTCAGTACCTTCTAAATAAACTGACACTAGTCTAAACCATGGAATATCGCTATCCCTTCGGGTTGCGGAGGTCAGACAGGCAGTCGCTCCGTGGAAAAGCTTATATTCAGCCAAATCCGATTAGACTAGTAAGCGGACCCCAAGTTGAAACTGGGATAACACTAGGAGGATGATGAGTCACTAAAGTAAAAGCTAATATTCTGACAAATGTCTGTCATCAGTTTCTTTCTGAGGCGAAAAGTCTTGGATGCAGCTGGAATAACACTAGGCGATAATGATGATGACTTGATGAGCTTAATCACTAAAGGTGCATGCAGTTTATATTTTGGATACGAATCCACGACACGCACCAATGACTTTTCGAAGTTATATGTGTATTAAATTGTTAATTATCGCTAGCTAAACGGCGAAGGAAAACATCGTGAGGAAACTTGCAAGTCTGAGAGTTCGCCATAATGTTCTCGAAAGACATGTGAAGTCTGCCAACCCACACCTCACCAGCGTGGTGGGTTATGGCCTTACCCTTCTCATAGTGATAAGAGGCCCGTGCCCAGCAGTGGGACAGTATATATACAGGGCCGATGATGATGATGTTAATAAAATATTGCAATATAAGGTTTTTCAGTAATGTGGGACACTGAGGGTCACATAATGTGGTCGTGCTGTATAACATGTTACACTTTACCCACTTTACTTAGCCTTACTTTGCAGACCACAGAATGAATCGATGTATAAAAGAGCTGAAAATATGGTCGTCCGCAAGTACAATCTGCTCACCTGCTGTCGGTAAAGCCTTTACTCAATGCTACCCATATACCAGGAAAACAGCAGCAGCATCATAAATAAGCAAGAAAGAGACAGATATACAGCGAGCCGCGTATTTTTATCGGTCTACTCATAACTTTAAAGACGAGGATCGCCATGGAGACCATTATTTATTATTATTGCCGTAATTGAAACAAACTGTGTGCTAGTATATTGTTATGTTTCTAATATATAGACAATACTGGTAATTCAGTTGCGTACGAATCTTCTGTGTATATAAAATTCTTACGTTACTGACTGACTGACAGACAACGCACAGCCAAAATAATTGGACGCCAGAAGCTCCAATTTGGCATGTTTGTTCTTGGAAATCGTAGGGGTACACACTGAGAAGGGATCGCCCGAAGTTTGAACAGAATCAGGAAAATACGGTTAAATTAAAGCGCTATGATGACGGGATAAGAATGAAAAAGTGTCATTTTCTTTTTATCTTACCGCATTTCATTTAGCGGGTGTTGCAAGAGGCGACTAAGAACAATACACGAAGAAAATACATACAAGTCTTAACTTAACTTTTACGATTTGTATACACAAAATGTATTAACAGTATTTACACCTTAAGTTAGTTAATTTTACGCGATTAAGACCCGTTATATGATAAATACTAATACTCAATACTCACTCGTAGTATTTTTAGGGACGAAGAAGAAGAAGAAGAGAGAAAGAAGAAACGGAAAACTCTACATCAAACCCTATGCCACCCCTCCTGACCAGCGTGGTATAGGAGGCAAAATCCTTGTATTGTCAATAATAAATAAGGAGAGGTGTATCTCCAGCTTCGGATGGTGAAAGGTTGTATAGTTATGACAATTATTTAAAACGATTGATCACTCATTTTTCTTGATTTAATTACATAACAGCTAGAAATCGGAATCCGCTTTCTAGACCGACCTGATATGACAGAATTGTTAGTATTTTGAGCGAAGGGGTACGCAGAATTGTATTACAAACCCATATTTTGCCAGTTATGTTCGGGACCAAAACGAAAAAAAAACGAATGCCATCCACCGGGCACATTATTAAGCTAGCGATAATTAACATCGAAGCAGCGAAAGCCTAGTGGAGAGAACGACAGACTGATACGCAGTGGGTCCGGGTTCGAATCCACGGCACGCATCAATTTCGGAGTTATGTGCGTATTAAATTGTTAATGACCGCTTGCTAAACGGTGAAGGAAAACATCGTGAGGAAAGCTGCATGTCTGAGAGTTCTCCATAATGATTTCGAAAGACATGTGAATTCTACCAACCCGCACTAGGCCAGCGTGGTGAACTATGGCCTTACCTTTCTCATAGTGAGAAGAGGCCCGTGCCCAGCAGTGGGACAGTTTATAAGTATATAGGGCTGACGATGATGAATTAACATTTTGAATACACGCATAACTTCGAAAGTCAGAGATCTATCGTCTCGGCAATCCGTTGCGTACACCACTGGGCTGTCGCCGTCTTTACTGTATTTACTTTACTTGCAAGAAACATCCCAATTCAAAGAGCCGTATTAAACATTCTCAGAAGTAACATTAAAACCCAGAACACATTTATTTACGTGTGAACGTAAACAGAAACAAATATTTCGTAATTAACAAAGTAACCCATATTAACAAGATGTAACTTTCAGATTTAATAAGCAACTCTATTTCTCAAGTTGGAATGTTTTTGGCAACTTTCGCTTGAAATTAAACTACAGTTTACGGATTTTATCGCGTTGTATTGGTTTCACTAAGTTATTACATTTGAAACTAAAGATCTATATTTTTAATTTATTACTAGCCGACGTTTCGAATTCTTTACAGAATTCATGTTCACGGCAGACTGAGGTGATATTTGTCTTTTTCTTGAATGTATAAGTTATCTCAAAGTACCCGAACATTTTTCAACTACTGGTGTTACTATTTACGCAGAATGAGCTCACAGTGTCCTTAGGTCTTGTGGTGACTTTGTCCTTCTTGGGTTTCATTAGCCTTATGACAGGGTCCCAAGCTGGAGGAACATTCCAACCATCTTCCCTATTGAAATTAGGGTGTTTTTTAATTTCAATAGCCTCTCGTATCATCCTTGGAAGAAAACGGTGTTCTTTTGCGAGTATCAGTGGTTCATCAAATCGCAGGTAGTGGTTGGGTCCTTGTTCCACATGTTCACACACAGCAGACTTTGTAGAGCGTTTATGTTTTATGCCAGCTATATGTTCTTTGAGTCGAATGCCTATACATCTCTTGGTTTGTCCAATGTATGAGAGCCCACATTCACAGTTAATTTTGTAGACACCGGCCTCTTGCAAGGGTAACTGACACTTGACAGATGGTAATAATTGACTGATCTTCGTTGGCGGCTTGTAGTAAGTTTTGATAGAAGCTCGCTTCAAGATGTAGCCAATTTTGTCGGTCACGCCCTTGATGTATGGGAGGACAGCAGGTTGTCTTTCTACTGTGGCTGGTTTTTCTTTCTTCTGGGATCTGTGACAGTGGCGCGGCGGTCGGAGCTTGTTGTCTTGCAGAACTTGCCTGACATGTTGAAGCTCAGCGTCCAGGTGTTTCTTGTCACAGATCCCGCGGGCTCTCTGAAACAGTGACATTCCTGCAGTAGCTAACTGTTTAGGATGGTGGTGAGATTCACCGTTTAAGTACCTATTTGTAGGGGTCTTTTTCCTATACACAGTATGGCTTAAGGAGTTGTTTTTATTCCTGATGACAAGTACATCTAAGAAAGCTAAAGACTTGTTTGCCTCTAATTCCATTGTGAATTGTATTTGGTTATTAATAGAATTAAGATGGTTTAGGAAAGCATTAATACTATCTGTTGGTAAAATTGTGAAAGTGTCATCTACATACCGCTTGTAGAACCTTGGTGTGATGGTGGCAGTCTGCAGGGCCCGCGCCTCGAAGTCCTCCATGAAGATGTCAGCGATAACAGGCGATACTGGGGAGCCCATTGTTACACCGTCTACTTGTATGTAGTATTTTTTGTCCCATAACAGATAGCCCGTTGTCAGGCAGTGTTTGAGTATTTCTGCATATTCCTCAGGCATGTTGTTTTCTCTCAGATTCCTTCTAGTAATTTCTACACAGTCATGTACTGGTATGCATGTGAATAATGACTGTATATCAAAACTAACCATAGTTTCCTTGTCAGAGAGATGTAGGTGTTTGATTTCACGGACAAAATGGTAGGAATCTTTCACATGTGCTCTCGTATTGCCTCTGAGCGGTGAGAGAATCTTTGCCATGTGTTGAGCCAGTCTGTAAGTTGGTGCGCCTATCTGACTAACTATCGGGCGCAGAGGAGCGTTTTCCTTGTTTTTTTTTTGGTAGCCCATACATTTGAGGAGGTTTTACACACGATGGTATTAGATATTTCACGTCCAAATTAAGTTTTTCGGAGTATTTCTTAACAATATCACAAGTTTGCTTGAGTATTTTGTTCGTAGGGTCTGACTTAACCAACTTGTAGGTACTTTCATCCGACAAAAGATGTTCCATTTTTTGTTTAATACTCGGACGTGTCCATCACTACCGTTGCATTTCCTTTATCTGCTCGGAGTACTGTAAGTTCAGGCCTAGCTTATAAGTTCTTCAGTGCGAGATATTCGGTCTTAGGTAGATTCCTTGCCGGCACTTTCAATTGACGTAATACAGCATAAACGTCCTGTTTTATGGCCTCGAAATCTTCCTTACTCACATTGTTCTTGACTAGGCAATCCTCAACGTTGTAAATAATGGTTTCATACGGTATTCTTGATGGAGTTATCGCGTAATTTAAACCTCTGTTAAGTACTTTCTCGGTATTTTCATCTAACGTGTGTTTTGACTGATTGACAACTGTTTGTCTATGGGCGGACGGTAGCGTGTGATTGGTCCGTGCGAAAACGTTCTGTTTCATGTTGTACTGGTCATTTGATTCTAGTTGTAATTTTTCAAATTTTTGAATTTTGTTACGTTTACACGCATAATATTTTGATGTTTCTCTGTTGTTTATTGCATCTATGCATTGTTTAAAATCAAATGAAGTTGTCAATCTGTATATTTCGTTAGATAAATTCTCAACATTTTTATTTATTCTGCGTAAGTCAGCTCGGTGTTCATGGATCTTTTGTATGAGTAACTTTTGACTTACCTGTTTTAAGATCTTAGCGCTCCCGCGTATGTCCTTCTTGGCTGATATCTTGCAGCATGTAGGGATGAGATCGTGATCCCGGCATCTCTTCAAGAAATTTAAAGATGTTATGTATCTTGCGCGCTTGGTTTGTAGATCTTCTAACCGGCGTTTTTTTGTTGCTGTTTCCAGTCCGTACTGGTTCACATAGTATCTTCTTGGGTTTACGCGAATGTTACACATTGAAATTAAACTACAGTTTACGGATTTTATCGAGTTGTATTGGTTTCACTAAGTTATTACATTTGAAACTAAAGATCTAGAAACTATATTTTTAATTTATTACTAGCCGACGTTTCGAATTCTTTACAGAATTCATGTTCACGGCAGACTGAGGTGATATTTGTCTTTTTCTTGAATGTATAAGTTATCTCAAAGTACCCAAACATTTTTCAACTACTGGTGTTACTATTTACGCAGAATGAGCTCACAGTGTCCGTAGGTCTTCTGGTGACTTTGTCCTTCTTGGGTTTCATTAGCCTTATGACAGGGTCCCAAGCTGGAGGAACATTCCAACCATCTTCCCTATTGAAATTAGGGTGTTTTTTAATTTCAATAGACTCTCGTATCATCCTTGGAAGAAAATGATGTTCTTTTGCGAGTATCTGTGGTTCATCAAATCTCAGATAGTGGTTGGGTCCTTGTTCCACATGTTCACACACAGCAGACTTTGTTGAGCGTTTATGTTTTATGTCAGCTATATGTTCTTTGAGTCGAATGCCTATGCTTCTCTTGGTTTGTCCAATGTATGAGAGCCCACATTCATAGTCAATTTTGTAGACACCGGCCTCTTGCAAGGGTAACTGACACTTGACAGATGGTAATAATTGACTGATCTTCGTTGGCGGCTTGTAGTAAGTTTTGATAGAAGCTCGCTTCAAGATGTAGCCAATTTTGTCGGTCACGCCCTTAATGTATGGGAGGACAGCAGGTTGTATTTCTACTGTGGCTGGTTTTTCTTTCTTCTGGGATCTGTGACAGTGGCGCGGCGTTCGGAGCTTGTTGTCTTGCAGAACTTGCCTGACATGTTGAAGCTCAGCGTCCAGGTGTTTCTTGTCACAGAATTTTGCTTGATTTATTGGCGAGAGAAACGGAAGGTCAATTTATTTGACTTCTGGTTCAATGTTAGGTAAACAATCCGAGTGTGTGGTTAAGAAGTTACATAGAAACGTGGTCATATTAAATTTGGTGAAAATGTAATAAATAGCAAACATAGGTAATTTTTATTACATGCCACTATACTGGCCAAGAGCGGGCATAATGGGAATTTTCAGTTATGCATCGATCAATAACGATTTCCTTCATCGTTTAGCAAGCGATAATTAACACTTTAATACGCAATTAACTACGAAAAGTTAATAGTGCGCTCCCTGGGTTTAAATTGGAATCTTCTGCGTAGCTGTCTGTTGAAGCGGCGATAGCCCAGTGGTGTACGTAACGGACTGCCGAGACTACTAGGCTATCGCGGCATCGGCCGCGTGAATGTCAGTTTTTCGGTAAATGTACTTATTTTTGCCTGTGTCACTCTCCTGATACAAAAATAATACCATTGTGACATGACAGAAGGACAAACAGACACACTTACCCATTCATAATATTAGTACGGATATTGCTCGACAACCTTTAAAATATTTTTGAAACGAAATAATCTCAGTAAAATCTCCACAAGACATAACAAAAGTACTTGATCACCGTATAATCTGATTCAAATTAAGGCTCCCATTCACTATACGTACAACGCAGTAGATACTTACTCGAGGTCGAGTTTCATTAATAGCCGCCTAAGGGTCTCGAGGACCTTCGAAAACTTTGACCAACGAGTTTTTATTAGAAACTGTTGCTCCCCCTTAGGGTGGCATTGTCACTTGATTTATGGGGACTGTCCACAGTTTTTTCGTTCTTAATTTTCGTGTGAGTGTGTAGCCAATTCTGGCATCAATCAATCTTATCGAAGTCCACTGCTGGACATATGCCTCTCCTAACAAGCGCCAAAGTACTCGGTCCGCAGCCTTCCGCATTCAGTCCGTCCCGGCCACCTTTTTCAGGTCGTCGGTCCACCTAGCCGGCACTCTGGCGTCGCAGTTTTCACATTGCTAGAAGGCAGCCAACATGGCCTTACGATACTAGCCTTAAGACAAGAACCGGGACCGACAACTTTACGTGGTATTCGAAGCATGGTAGACCGCCTCGTTGGTCACACGGCATAAATGTGCGCGTGGGATTCGGAGGTCTCGGGTTCCATCCCCGGGTTGAGCAAAAGTGTTATTGGGTTCTTCCGTTAGGAAATTCTCAATAGCAGCACGGAGTCTGGTAATGTGCCCGGTACGGCAATAGGCTCGCCCCCTATTACTTTGGACTAAAATATATGTAGCGAAAAGTGGGTGTAGTAATACACCTCTGCCTACCTCTTCGGGGATATAGGCGTGAGACTATATATGTATATATGGTAGCGCTCTGATGTGCATACCGCACGCGGTCACCCACCCTATAGGCGATCTATGTAAGCGTTGCTTTACTTTGCCTACGTGTTACGAACGGCAAGCTAAGTCACGCTATGACCGCAAATACCCACTACGAAAGGCCAAATTCATTTCTGAACGTATTTGTTTAAGGGAGCCCAGCAGAAGGAATTTCCCTGGCGTAACAAAAAAATCTCAATTATGGTAACCCTACCGACTCTAATATTTCACCGACGCCCCATCGTGGTTCGTTTCATAATAAGTTAACAAAGAAGCTATTTCTTTACACCATATTAAAAGTTGTGTAATGCTTCACAAGGTACCATATTACTATGGGTGTAATGTTTCAATATTGTGTAATACACCGGCTGGGTAAAAATAATGAGTAGTCTAGCAATAGAGATAGCTTAGTGAAGAGACCGACAGACTGCTACGCGGAGGGTCTCGAATCCACGGCGCGCGACAATAACTTTGCTAAGTTGTGTGTATTAAATTGTTAGTTATCGCTTGCTAAACGGTGAAGGAAAACAACGTGACGAAATGCATGTCTGAGAGTTCTCCATAGTGTTCTAGAAAGACATATGAAGTCTGTCTAGCTGCACTTGGCCAGCGTGGTGGACTATCATATGGCCTTACCCTTGTCATTTTGAGAAGATTCCCGTGCCCAGTAGTGAGACAGTTTTATACAGGGCAAGGTCTGATGATGAGTTTAGCAACAGATCTATTAAGAGTGGTATTTAAACTCTTTAACTGGTGCTATGGTGTAGTAGCTGACTGCTAAGTCGGAGGTCGTGGGTTCGATTTCCATCCAAGACCATTCCAACCTTTCCATTCAAAATAGAACAATTAATGATCATGATCACGAAATGATCAAATAGGTATATATATATACAGAGTGTCACAAGACCCATCACCAAGCCGAAGCCTACTCGTTTTGGACATCATGCCAAGTCATACTAAGCAAAAATAAAACTTGGGAAATAACTTTATTTTTTAAATAATCACATTTTTTAAGCCGCAATTAAAATTGGGCGCATACAATTTTCGAAATACCTACTTATCCATGGACACATAGGACATCAAAAGAACAGGTTGGCATGGTAATTGCATCGAATTTTGTACCTAATTACAAAAATTCATGATCATATCTCCTGAACCAGTAATTTCCCAGGTATAAGGGTCTTTTTACACCCTGTATGTATATATATATATATATATATATATATATATATATATTTTCACATGAATTATCGCGGATACGGAGACGAACCGAGGATACTCTACAAAGTATCCCACCGCTGCCACCAAATTTGTTATGAGACCTTGAGTAAAGTGTTTTTTAAAAAAAGAAATTATTAATTGAAGGACACTTTATTTGATTTTCACTTTATACTAAGAATATACAAAATTTGGTTTTTGAGGCAAGTGTCACCGACGGGAGATGGAATCGAACTGACTTAATAAAAGCTGAAATAATAATGAAGAATCAAAAGTGCTGACTAAGGGTGTTAGGGAATAGGGCTGCACTGCACTTTCATATACATTAGCTATATATAACAGTTCCCTTTGCTACAACGAAATACAGACGGAACTCTTTTCTTTTACGTTCCGCCGAATCATTTAATCAAATGTCACGGAAATTAGATTTGGATTTATTCTGCACTAACTTGACCAAAAATAAAAAAAACTTATAAATTGTGACTTCTTTAGCAGCGATCGGCATATATAGCCTAGATTGCGATTTTTTTCCTGTGT